>JACEIK010000651.1:278884-332161 GCA_018107945.1 Datura stramonium
GCCGACTTGGCGCTTGTCCGATCTTTCCCCGGGCCTTTTTCTAGCATGTATGGCTTTCAAATATTCTTAACCAACACGCGAACAGGCCATCTATGTGCCGAGAATTTACGGGGTATAACAATTCATAACTCAAAACGACGTAGTTTAGGTCTTAGGAACTTAGGAATTATGGAAAAGCCCTTATTAAATTAGCAAAAGATAACTGCCAGCTGGTCCCAATTAGGGGCCTAAAGACTCGTCATCAAGGTCCACGACTTCTGGAGTGGTCCATCAGGTACACTGCTCTTCAGATCATCTGGGCTCGTCACGAGTAACATCACGATCTGTTACTGGTGATCACGACTCGTGGTCACGACCCGTTATGTACACTGCCTCATCCTTCATTAAATTTTTACCCTGCTGCTAATGACCCTCCCCACGAATCATGTTGATGTACCATGACTCGTGGGGTCCTTCCATTAAGTACACTGCCCTCTTCCTTCTCTTTTCTCTCTCAACACTCTCCACGACTGACCTAACGGGTCGTGGGGCTTGACCATGACTCGTGGTCATGTCCGTGGGGATCCTATTTCCCATACTTCAAATCATCACCTGGGCCTCACCACGGGTCACATCAAGACTCGTGGTCTGCTCCCACGGGTCACCTCACAACCCCTCTTGTGCCTGGTGCTAGTTTTTAAACTTCTCTGTTTTAACTCCCAAGTCTGATCTTTAGGCTTTCGGAGTATAACAATATCTTCCCCTTGGCATAATTCATCCTCGAATGTTGGAAAACACACAGAAAATCAAAGAAATGCAATTATCATATTAAAATACTGATCATTTAAGCCGAAAACTAACGGAATGACTACCTCCGATTCAAACTACATAGCCGAACAGAATTCATGATTCATATACACATACAAATACATAAAAGAAACTTGAACACATGAACTGAACATGAAAACCAAATAGAGTTTTAGTGCAAAAACTGATACCTCAAGCTGGAACTGAGCCGGTAGAGAATAAATGTGGGTATATAGCCATCATATCTGCTTCGGCTTCCTACGTAGCTCCCTCAACATGCTGATTCCTCCATAACACTTTAACTGAAGCTACTTCCTTGTTCCTTATCCTTCGAACTTGACGATCCAATATTTCTATCGGAACCTCCTCATAACTGAGACTGTCCTTCACACCAACACTATCCACCGGGAAAACTAAAGATGGATCACCCAAACACCTCTTTAAGTGCGATACATGGAATATAGGATGCACAGAAGCTAATTCTAAGGGCAACTCCAATTCGTATGCTACCTTGCCAACATGTCTCACAATTCGGTACGGGCCGACATAGCGGGGACTAAGTTTCCCCTTCTTTCCGAACCTTATCACTCCCTTCATGGGAGACACCTTAGAAATACCCAATCATCAACTTCAAATTCTAATTCTCTCCTTCTCACATCGGCATAGGACTTTTCGCAACTTTGAGCCGTTTTAAGCCTGTCCCTTATCAATTGAACCTTCTTTATAGCCTCGTGAACCGAATCTGGTCCTACCATCGCTGCTTCACCAACCTCAAACCAACCAATGGGCGATCTACATCTCCACCATAGAGAGCCTCAAATAGGGCCATCTGGATGCTTGAATGATAGCTGTTATTGTATGCAAACTCGATATGAGACAAATGCTCATCCCAACTACTTTTGAAGTCAATCACGCATGCTGTCAACATGTCCTCGAGAGTCCGGATTGTCGCTTCGCTTTACCATCTGTTTGCGGGTGAAATGTTGTGTTAAGCTTAACCTGAGTACCTAGTCCTTTTTGAAATGACTTCCAAAACTGAGAGGTAAATTGGATATCTCTGTATGAAATGATGGATAAGGGCACTCTATGCAATCAAACTAGCTCCCAAATATATAGTTTGGCATAATCCTCCGCCGAATCCATGGTTTTGATCGATAGAAAGTGGGAAGCCTTGCTTAACATATCTCCTACGACCCAAATGGAGTCTTATTGTTAGCGAGTATGAGGTAAACCTATGATGAAGTCCTATATTAACTTCTTCCCACTTCCAAGTAGGAATGCTGATATCCTGAAGTGCACCTCTCGGTCTCTGGTGCTCGAGCTTTACTTGCTGACAGTTTGGGAACTTAGCTACAAATTCAACTATGTCCTTCTTCATTCCATTCCACCAATAGATTTCCCGTAAGTCACGGTACATCTTGGTGGCACTTTGATGGATAGAATACCTGGATCCATGAGCCTAGTGCAATATTTCGGCTCCTCAAATCATCAACATTTGGAATGCATAATTTACCCTGGTACCGAAGCACACCATCTCCCCCTTCGGAGAAGACCTCTACCTTCTGATTCTGAATGACTTCCTTTAATATTACCAAAATTGGGGCCTCATCTTGCCTAGATTTTACGTCAGTCACCAAGGACGATTCTGATGCGTTCTGAACAACAACACCTCTATCGGTCGAGTCAACAAACCTAACTCCCGACTTTGCGAGTCGATGCACATCCTTCACCAGCTCCTTCTTCCCCTCATCCACATGGGATACACTCTCCATAGAGTGTCTACTAAGTGCGTCCGCTACTATATTAGCCTTGCCCGGATGGTATAACACACTTATATCATAGTCCTTTAGTAACTCCAACCACCTCCTTTGCTGAAGATTGAGATCCTTCTGAGTAAACACATATTGTAAGCTCTTATGGTCCGTAAACACATCCACGTGGACCTTGTACAAATAAAGTCGCCATATCTTAAAGGCGAATACTACCGCGGCCAATTCAAGATCATGGGTCAGGTAATTCTTCTCATGAACATTTAGCTTTCTAGAGGTGTATGCTATAACTTTCTCGTGCTACATCAATACACACCCAAGTCTCATCCTTGAAGCATCAGAATACACAACGAACCCATCGGTACCCTCGGGTAGGGTCAACACCATTGCTGAGGTAAGTCGAGTCTTCAACTCTTGGAAACTTTTCTCACAAGCCTCTAACCATTGAAATTTCACCTTCTTTTGGGTCAATTTGGTCAAGGGTGCTGCAATGGATGAGAAACCTTCAAAAAATCTCCGATAGTACCCAACTAAATCCAAAAAGCTCTGGATAACCGAAGGATTCACCGGTCTAAGCCAATTCTTCACTGCCTCTATTTTTTGAGAATCCACCTTTATGACCTCAGTTGATACCACATGGCCCAAAATACTATGGAGTTTAACCAAAACTCGCACTTGCTAAATTTGGCATACAATTGACAATCCTTGAGAGTCTGTAGCACCACTCTAAAATGAGCGGCATGCTCCTCCTCGCTCCGAGAGTATATCAGGACGTCATCACTAAACATGATCACGAACATATCCAAGTATGGCTTGAAAACCCTGTTCATCAAGTCCATAAAAGCTGCAGGAGCATTCGTTAGTCCAAAAGACATAACTACAAACTCATAATGACCATAACGTGTCCTGAAGGCTGTCTTTAGGATGCCGCTCTCCTGAACTCTAAGCTGATGGTACCTGGATCTGAGATCTATCTTTGAGAAATACTTGGCACTCTGAAGCTGGTCAAATAAATCATCAATCCCGGGTAGAGGATATCTGTTCTTGATGGTGAATTTATTGAATTGCCTATAATCAATGCACATCCTAAGGGAACCATCCTTCTTTCGGACAAATAAGACTGGTGAACCCCATGGAGACTTGCTTGGTCTGATGAAACCCTTGTCTAACAGATCCTTCAATTCCTTTAGCTCGGTTGGAGCCATTCTGTAGGGAGGAATAGATATAGGCTGTGTGTTGGGAAGAAGGTTAATACCAAAGTAAATCTCCCGCTCGGGAGGGATTCCTGGTAAATCATCAGGGAATACTTTTGGGTACTCACACACAATCGGAACTAACTGGATAGTTGGGATCTCAGACTCAACATCCTTAAACCTAACTAGATGGTACACAAAACCTTTTGAAATCATCTTCTTGTCCTTAAGGTAGGAGATAAAATGACCTACAGGCACCACCAAACTACTCTTCCACTCCAAGACTGATGCACTCGGAAAGCGGAACTCCACCACATGGGTTCTACAATTAACAG
The DNA here is from genome assembly GCA_018107945.1 of Datura stramonium. Classification (NCBI taxonomy): domain Eukaryota; kingdom Viridiplantae; phylum Streptophyta; class Magnoliopsida; order Solanales; family Solanaceae; genus Datura; species Datura stramonium. The sequence goes on from JACEIK010000651.1 coordinate 282,968, forward strand.
AAGCATAACACGCATACAACCAATCCATGCCAAGAATAATGTCAAAGTCAGTCATGGCTAACTCGACATTGTTTGCGGAGGTGAATTTATGTAATATAGTGATCTGGCACCTTCTCTACACCCACCTAGCTACAATTGAATTACCAACGGGAGTAGAAAATGAAAATGGTTCTGACAGAGTTTCAGGACTGACTCCAAAGCTACTAGCAATATAAGGTGTCACATATGAAAAGGTATCCCCTTGATCTAACAAAGCATAAGATTCAAGGTGAAACACTCATAACATACTAGTAACCACATCCGACGAAGTCTCCTGCTCCTGATGGGTCGTAAGGGAATAGAACCTGTTCTAGCACTGACCGCCAGCTGAACTAGTCGAGGCACCCTATTATGAGGGGCGTGCTGCTAGAGCAGCTAAAATAGCAGCTGGCATACAGGCCCCACCACCCTTGATCTGGCCGAAAGACAATCCCTGAGTCTGTGTCCGAGTTTTCCACACTCGAAACAAGCATCTGAGCCAACTAGGAACCTCCTTGGGTGATTCTTGTCGCACCTTGCACAAGCTGGGAAAGTGCGCTCTATCTGCATGCTACCTGGCCCCTCAAATCTGAAGCCCTGCTCCTCTTGTCCCCTCGTGATCTAGATGGTGTACTAGCTAATGATGGGGCTAGAGAAAAAAACCTATTATGAGACTACTGGCGCTGTCCACCTCCCGATCTATGCTAGGAAATCCCATAATTGTCCATCCTATCCCTCTTGGCCTCTCTCTGCCTCTGATACACTGACTCTATCTGCTGGGCATGCAACATTATGTGAGGAAAATCTATATCTCGATGTAGCATGGCGATCCTATAGTCCTTATCCAAGTAGTCTGCCACTCCATACACAAATCAGCTCACCCGAGCCCTCTGGTCTGCCACTAACTCTGGTGCATAGTTGGATAAGCGAGTGAACTCCAGAGCGTACTCCTGAACTGACATATCACCGTGCTTCAAATTTACAAACTCGACCGCCTTCAGTTCCCTCATCTCAAGAGGGAAGAACCAATCCAAAAAGGCTGCATAGAACTCTTCCCAACCTATAGGGTCTGCTCCTACTGCCCTACTATCTCTCCATTGTTTAAACCAAATATGCACCACTCCTTTCAGTTGATAGGAGGCTGAATCAATGCACTCCCCATTTCTCACCTCTATGACTTGGGTTATCTTTAGAATCTCATCGATGAATTCATGCGGGTCCTCATCTACTTTTCACCCAAGGAACTACGATGGGTTTATCCTCAACAAATCTTTGACTCGAGCCACCGCTGCATTGCCATTTTGTTGAACATACGCAACCGCCTGCTGATTGACCTGAGTGGTCAAGGCCTGCGTGAGCATCTGAATGGCTACCCGAAACTCAACATGGGAAACCAGCTCTGGTGCATGGTGCTCCTGAATTGGTAGGGCCTGCTGGTGCCCATTCCTGTTGCCATCTTTCTGGCCATCTTTGTTCCCATTTCTCCTGCCATTCATTCGGGGAGCCATGATTTTGAAATTGCGATTAGCATTAATTAGAAGGATAGGGAGACATCTCATTGCATGACATAGATAATGAAAGAAGGGAACATTTCCTAAATGTCTCGTAGCCTCTTCGTCATAAGTGCGGCGCGCTTCACACCCATGAAAAAGACTCTACTCAATGTGGCTTTCAGACACCCTAGGACACTTCAAACCTATTGCTCTGATACCAAGTTTGTCACGATCCGAAACGAGGCCTGGATCGCAACACAGGACAAGGAGCCCCGAGAGACATCAAGTCGACACATGGCATAAGAGTTCATCTAACTCAATCAATAAAACTGAAGAATCAACATAATAAGCTTAGCGGAAGTCTAAATTAAACATAACAACAGGATGCACAATCTGAAGTTGGTTACATCCTTCATCTGAAAAGCCTCAAAATAAGACGAGTTGATAGGACAAGACTCCAACTAACTCAACCAAAACTGAAATTGAAAATACATAGAGAAAGTATGAATAAGTATAGTCCTCGGGAGATGACGACTCACCAACAATGTAAGATGCTATCTCTGAATACTGACTACGAACGGGCTGAACCTGGGAGCAGGGTCTTGTATCAAAAAATAATACAACATAGAGTATGCGGTCCATACGTGGATTGTATCGAGTATGCAAGGTAAGTAAAACAGACATTTCAAAATATATAAAAGCTCATAAGAGATCATAAGAGTAGGACAACGTGCTCATACCATAAATATCATATGATAACATAAGGGTCAAGGTTTTAAAATCATTCGTAATCCATTCAATACCATAATCGTAAGAGAAACTTTATAAATCAATACTCGAGCCAAATTAACATAAACATTATGATGCATAAAACAATTTGGAGCAACGGGAGATTCTTATAACCGACATACCCCGTATGAGCACACATGGAGCCCGACCTGTAAATCCCTAGTCGGGAGGGTGTTCATACCTTGCCAAGGGTAGAATCGTGAAGGGAGTTATATTACACATGAAAGGGCCCATTTGGGCAAGGGGACAGTCACAAGGGAGGTCCCATCATGTCCTATGGAGGCACGTAGTTCTGAGATCCAGGGCAAAACCTGGGTCATGAACCTACTCGGTGTTAAATACTGCTCCCAAAATATATATAGTGCTCATAGTATAATATGCATGAGATTCATGGGCTAGTTAGATCATGATAATCATAAACATGTTGTAAATACGTGAACTAGCCATGAGGGAAAAGCCCGCGAGTCATTCAAAAACATAATTAGTAAAATCGTGAGGTTCATGCATACTTGTAAGTCATGGGTAGACTTTGTAAATCATAAATTCATATTGGGCATTTGAATAAATTCATATTATGACTCATAAATCCTGATGGGTGCATATAAAAAATTGAAGTAAAGATCATAACTCGATTCATCATAAAACTTGCATAATTAGGCATAATTTATTAGAAATTGAAATTAATAAATTTATAATTGAATTAGTTGTAAAATCTTATCATGATTCATAAAATATGGTGTAAAACATGAGAAGTAATAACCCATGGATAGATCATTAGAATTTCACAAGATTTAAGATAAAACCCCATAAGATTTTTAAAAAAAACTTCATGTTGGGCATGGGTGTGAACGAAAACACCCATTCATAACCTTACATACCTGTAAATGGCTGATTCTTACACTTCCTTGAATACCCAAGAAGAAATTCAATTAAACCTTGAAGGATTGCCTTGATCACCTCTCTACACTATCACTCTTGCGTGCATGAATATGAAAATGGCCTAAAATGAACTTAACCCCTTTAAAAGTCATCATTCATAACTCAAAATGACGTAGTTTAGGTCTTAGGAACTTAGGAACTATGGAAAAGCCCTTATTAAATTAGCAAAAGATAACTGCCAGCTGGTCCCAATGAGGGACCTAAAGACTCGTCATCAAGGTCCACGACTTCTGGAGTGGTCATCAGGTACACTGCTCTTCAGATCATCTGGGTTCGTCACGAGTAACATCACAATCTGTTACTGGTGATCACGACTCGTGGTCACGACCCGTTATGTACACTGCCTCATCCTTGATTAAATATTTACCCTGCTGCTCACGACCCTCCCCACGAATCGTGGTGATGGACCATGACTCGTGGGGTCCTTTTGTTAAGTACATTGCCCTCTTCCTTCTCCTTTCTCACTCAACACTCCCTATGACTGACCTAACGAGTCGTGGGGCCTGACCACAACTCATGGTCACGTCCGTGGGGATCCCATTTCCCAAACATCAACTCATCACCTGGGCCTCACCGCGGGTCACATCATGACTCGTGGTCTACTCCCACGGGTCACCTCACGATCCATCCTGTGCCTAGTGCTAGTTTTTAAACTTTTCTCCATTTTAACTCCTGAGTTTGATCTTTGGGCTTTGGGTGTATATCAGGAATACTCATAAAATACCAGTGATCATATCGTGAGAGGCCTCCTTCTCCTGACAAGAAGATAGTGCATATAATTTGTTTTGGCGCGGGCCCCCACCTGCACTAGATAAAGCGCCCTGCTGAGGTGGGCAAGCTATTGGGGCTGCTGAAATGGTGGCAGGGCATGACCTCTACTGTCGACCTGTCTGGCATAAGGAAAGACTCTGAGCATATGTTCGGGCTTTCATGTAATACCCCAAAAGCCCTAAGATTAGACCCGAGGGTTGAAATAGAAAAATAGGATTTTCCGGGTCAGGTCACAAGATGAGTCATCCAGTGTCCCGTGAGGTGCACCACGAGTTATTAGGTGACTTGTGGGGAGGAGGATGAGCTTGGTCGGATTTTTGGTTTTAGGGTTGACCACTGGTAAAGCCATGAGTCATGGTCAATCATACGAGTCGTTAGGTTGGCCGTGGTCAAGGTCTTGCCTTGGATGTTGAAAAGTTGGCAATATTCCCATTGACTAGTCACCACGAGTCGTGGTGTCCCTCGTGGTGACCCATGATTAGAAATTTCCAGTGCTGGCGATGAGACAGACCATGAGTCATGGTCAGCAACAAAGATTCATCTAGTATCTCGTCGGGACAGGCAATGTGATTTTTCTACAAAATTTTTAAGGACTTTTCTTTAATTTCCTAAACTCGTAGACTCTAAACTACATCATTTTGGGCACGTTAAGGAGAGAATTAAATGAGTGATCGACGTATTCCTCTCATTCCTTATGTAAACACTCGGACTCAATACGAAGAGCTCTCAAACAGACTCCTTAGGACAAAGCTAGGGCATTCGACTTTTCTTCTCAATTTCCCAAGGGATTTCTCTGGGATTTCTACACCAGGTATGTGAGAACTTAGCAAGGGAATTGTCCTTCCCTTGTGCCCCAAAATCAATCTAAATTTTCTTATCAGTTCTAAGCCCTGAGACTTTCGAATTTGAGGAATTTTCCGGTCATGTTCTGATTAAATCATGTGAAATGTTGTTCATATTGTTTGTTGCTATATCTACGCTATCTAGTGATCATATTGATACTTGTTTCCTGAAAAGTAACTTTAGCCCTAATTCAATAAGTGTAGTAACTAGGGTCCTGCATAATTGTATAGACATAATGTTGCTTGACTCTATCATTGTTGGAAATTCCATGTTATTATTATCAGATGAATTCTCAGTCAATCGCATGCTAGCTTAGTGTCAGTCATGATGTTAATATCTTCAGTACTTTTCAGTAATGTAAGTTGATCGGTTTGACTATAGTCCATTTTTGAGATGTTAGTAAGGCCTACCACCTATCAATTATCGGTATTAGTTATCAGTTAGTTCTGCCAACGGTTATGATGCTTCCAGATAAGCAACTCTGACCAGACTTATAACACCTATTACAATATTTGGTTCAATAAGACTCTCAGGGTACTTCTAGATAAGTATCCTTGACTTAGTCTTGGGCCCCAACTTCGTGCTATCAGTTTGGTAGTAGTAGTCATGTTAGGACTATCCAGTAGGAGTAGGACATAACAATGAGGGGGTCGGTGTTCCAGCGCACCCAAGTTCCCAGAACTATGTTGGGTTATTTTTGCCCGAATGGGCCCAGATAATGATCACACAGTCCATGCCTTTGTACCTTGGCAAGGTATATTGGGTCCTTATCGATGGGGCGTATACATCGAACTTCATGTTTAGCTCACGTGGTTATATGTCGGTTATAGACTCTCACACTGGTTAGTACAGTCTCAGTTCAGTTTAATGCAGTTCAGTTTAGTTTAGCTCAGTTCAGTATCTCAGATCCAGGACATGTCTATGACCACCAGCTAGGTAGTTATATTTCAGTTGTATCATTTTCAGTACTTCAGTGGGTCATTTCTTGTCATTTCAGTTCAGTTACTTGTCCTTTCATGCTTACTATATCTCTCACTTACTCAGTACATTCAAAGTACTAATGCATACCTTCCATGTTGTATCGTATCATGATATAGGCGCAGGTTATCAGTCCCAGAATCATCAGTAGTTCCCTCAAACGACATCAACAACAGCTTTTGTTGAATCCTCATCTTCTAAGGATGATATTTATTTTCAATTAGTTCTTTTCAATCAAATTTTAGAGTTAGCTGGGGGCTTATCCCAGCAGCTAATCATTTAGTAGTTGGCTTTCATAAATTGACATAGATATTCAGTATTATTTTTTCGATGTATTGACTTTTGTCAAATCAGTTTTCCTAAATGGTTTTATTTATTTAAAGCTTCCTCTTATGTTTACTCAGTTCACCAGTGTAATGATAGACCATGGGTTGGCTTTGTTTACTTGTGGAACCAAGTACCGTGTCTCGTCCAGGGTATAGACTCGGGTCATGAAAAACTAGGTATCAGAGCCTTAGGTTTAGAGTATCCTAGGATGTATGAAATCCATGTAGAGTAGGGTCCTTTTCACGGGTGTGAAGTATGCCACACTTATGACGGGGAGGCTACAAGGCGTTATTAGAAAAACCTCCTTTTTGTTCATACTCCTTATCGTGCGATGAAGTTCAATTCCAGAAATGCTCTCCTAAATCGTGCTCTATTTAATTTCAGTGAAACTATGCATGACTGGCAATGCAAATCGACTTGCCCCACCAGCTCCAACAGTCCCTCAGGATGACCAAGTGTCCTCCACAAAATTCAGAGCGGCAATCCAGCTGCTGGCTCAGACGATGACTAACCAGGTGAACCAGCAAGTGGTTCTGGTGAATACAAATAGGTCCAATGTAGATGCTAAGGTTCAGGACTTTACCTGAATGAACCCTCCATTTTTTCGTGGATCCAAGATGGGAGAGGACCCACAGGAGTTTGTAGATAAGGTGCGAAAGATCACCCGGATTATGGGTGTTAGCAATGCGGAGATTGCTAATCTGGCCACCTACCATTTGAAAGGGGTGGTCAGATTTGGTACGATCAGTGGAAGGAAGAGAGACCAACAACAATAGAACCAGTAGAGTGGGAAGAGTTCACAACAACATTTCTATATAGATTCTTCCCCTGAGAGTTGAGGGAGGCTAAGGTCGCAGAGTTCATGAACCTAAAGAAGGGAAACAGAATCGTGGAGGAATGTGCATTGGAGTTGATGTGGTTGTCAAGGTAAGCTCCAAAGATGGTAGCCAAGCCAGGGGCTTGCATGCTTAAATTCGTCAACGGAGTATCAAACCTGATACTTAAGAAGTGCAGGACCGCGATGCTCATAAAGGATATTTACCTCTCCAGCCTCATCGTTCACACCTAGAAGATTGAGCTAGAAAAGTTGAAAGATATGGAACGGGAGAACATAAGGGATAGAACGGGTCAATCAGATTATGGCCACTAGAGGTCTAGCGGCAGTAGCCGCCCGCAGTAGCAGCAGTAGCAGAGGTCTCCAACACCCACCTCAGCCAGTGCCCCTTCTTTCTGGTCCCGTAAGGATTGGAAGGGTGGAGCATCTGGCTCTCAGACCCAGAATTACAGTGCCAACAACTGTTACCCAACTTGTCTTGAGTGTGGCAGGAACCATCCATGTGAATGCCTCTAGGGCAAACAGGGTTTCTTTGGATGTGGACAGCTAGGGCACTGACTAAAGGAGTGTCATTCAGCAAGACGGGGGAAATCACAGTCTACCACTTCAGCAGGTCGTCCATCTCAGCAGGGTAACACTTCAGGTATGGATGGCAGTTAGTGCCAAAATCACTTTTATGCTTTGTTCTCTCGTCAGAATCAGGTGTCACGACCCGAACAAAGGCCCGAATCGTAGACACGGGACAAGGGACCCTGAGAGACTCCAAGTCAACCCATGGAATAAGCATTCAACTAACTCATTCAATAAACATGAAGAAAACATAATTATGAAATCAGAGGAAATCTCATAAAATGACACAATAGAATAATATTTGAAGCTATACATACTTAAGTCAGAAATCCTCAAGTCTAGATGAGTTGATGGGACAAGACCCCAACTAACTCCACAAAATATGAAAATGAAATACGACATGAAACTGAAAGTCTAGTCCTCGAAAGATGAGGACTCACCACTCACACAGGTGCTATCTCTGATAAGCGATTACGAACGGGGCTGAACCTAGGGAATGGATCCTGCATCATGAAATGATGCAGCATAGAAAGTATGTGTTTAGTACGTGGAATATACTGAGTATGCAAGGTAAATAAAACCGCTTTAGTAAAGTAAATCATTTGAAATATTTCATAAAATATCATAATCTTTTAAGTATAAGTAAAAGGCTACATGCACTACATGCATTCATTTTGAAATTTTCTCTTATCATAAAGTGTTCATGCATAGCTTTATAACATCTTGAATGACTCGAATGACTCAAAGCTGAAACATAACATTTATATCAAAAGCTGAACAATGAGTCAAACCTTGCTTTTTGAACATGCATTCATAAGATAATTATCATGAGTGATGAATAAGCAATCTGAATGATTTAGACAGTGGGAGAATCGTCACTTAACCGACATACCACGATCGAGCTTACGTGGTCCCAACTATAAAACTCAAATGGGTAGAGCCTTCCATAACCTTTCTAGGGGCATGGACGATACCATGATATCAATATCAAGCTGCACGGCCAATCGGTCCGGGGATAGCTCACAAGGGAGGTCCCAATAATAATAGTATCAACCTATGTTGGCGCGTAGTTCTAGGGCATAGGATAATCGGTCCTTAACCCGCTCGGTGCTAGACTCTTCTCCCAAAAACATGCAATGCTCTACATCATATATAACGAAGCTCAACATTGTCCATTGACGAAGCTCAACATTGTCTATTGAAAAAGCTCAAGATGAAATCATTCATAACTCAACATCGTATGAGACGAAGCCCAACATCATCTATTGACAAAGGTCATAATGAAATCATGCATAGACTAGATATCATATCGGCATGAAGCTCAATATTTACATACATCTAAATTATGAATTCATGCATATAGGAGGCTTTATTCCGAAACATACCACAAGATCAATCATAGGTGGGAGCATCTACTCCAAATCATGTGGTAAGCTACATGTAGAAATATTTACTCAACATACCACAAGCTAGAATTTATAATAAAATTTGAAAATTTTACTTCAACAATGTGGTAAGCTTGTAATAGGAAAATCATCACTTTAAATCAACATGTGGGAATCACCGCTTTATCATACTTGGATCTAATCAATACATTTTGAAAACAACAACATAATCATGGATAGTTTTAGAAACATGCTTTTCATCATCAACCTCATCATCATCACACGTTTGTCATAAATCACTTCTTTTATGAACTCATCATCGATGGGCGTTTTAGATTCAAAATTTGGAAAATAATTTTTATAAGGAAAAACAATTTAGAATACACCAAAGCTTCATAATTCCTTCGATATCAACACAATGTAATCATACCCATGCATAAAGATCAAAGAATCATGAAATTTGATAAAACCTCATACTTGATCTGTGAGCAATTTATCACATTTTGATAGAGAGGTGGGTATGGGTGTGGTAAAAGACACCCACTCATAGCCTTACATACACAGGAGGGATGATTTTAACACTTCTCTAATTGCCCAAGATGAGAATCCAATTGAAACCTTCAAAACTTTCTATAAATCCTCCCTTCAAGCTCTGGTTGCATGCATGGAGCGAACTAGCTTAGAATGGGTTTTCCCTCTTAAAAACCCTATAAAACGAGCCTTAAATTACGTAGTATAGGTCTTAGGAACTTATAAATTATTAAAAAGACCCTTGCGAGTTCGCGGGAAAACACTGCAGGATTGGTCCTAATGGACGACTGGCGGATAAATCCACTTGGCCCAAACGACCGTTATGTCACTCGTCGGGTGCCTTTGGTTAATGATTCTTTAGGGCTCGCATCTGACTTAATGATCCATTGCCGCCCAGTCACGACTAATTGCCATCTCCCGTCATGTAAAATGCCTTAGCATCAAATGGAACTCACCTTGCTTGATCACGACTCACCTCACGAGTCGTTGCGATTGACCACGACTCGGGGGTTCCTTCCGTTAAGTACTGGAACTCCCCTCCATTTATTTCCAGCACCACCCAGGAAGAGTCATTACCTCATTATTGGGGACCTCAATCACTATTTCCCCCAGGCCTCCCCATAGGCCACACGAAGACTCGTGGGTCTCCTCCTGAGTCGTCAATAAATGCGTCTGTGCTGCAACATCAATTTCACAATTTTTTCCCATTTCAACTCCGGTTCCAGATCTTTGATCTCACGGGGTATTAATATCTCCCCCTTGAGACATTAATCCTTGAATGTTAGAAACACGAGAAAACTCAAAAACAAAGCAATCCTCATATGCGGAGCAACGATTATTAAAACCAAAAAGCGCGGAATGACTACCTCACGAAAAGAACTACATTCTTGATTAAGATCAGGCATCACATATATTCATCATAACATGATTAAACTTGCACACATGGTGAACATAGGCCGTTGATATTAGAGGCCAAAAAATGATACCTCAAGGCGAGCGGCGGGTAAGGAACAAGTGGGGTATTTAGCCATCATGGCGCTTTGGCTTCCCAGTAGCTCCCTCAACATCTTTGGTTTCTCTATAAAACCTTCAAAGCTACTTCCTTGTTCCTTAGCTACTCCGTTTGACAGTCCAAGATTGCAATGGAATTTCCTCATAAGCGAGGCTATCTCCCACACCAACACTCTCCAGGAATAACTAAAGATCGATCACCCAAGCACTTTTCAGGCGATACATGGAAGACGGGATGAAGCGAAGGTAACTCGATGGCCGTTCCAACTTGTACGCTACCTTACCAACCTTCTCATAACCCGGTAAAGACCAATATAGGGGAGCCCGAGTTTCCTTTCTTCGAGAACCGCATGACTCAATTGTGGGTGATACCTTTAAATACCCAATCATCACCTTCGAACTCAAATCCCTTCTTCTCACATGTTGCATATGACTTTTGATGACTCTAAGCAATTTTCAACCTTTGTCCTTATCATTGGACCTTTACCATGGCCTCATGAACCGAATCGGGCCCTATCATAGCGGCTTTACAACCTCAAGCCATGGTGGGCGTCTACACCTCATTCGTCATAGAGCCTCAAATGGTTCCATTTGGATGCTAGAGTGATAGTTGTTGTTATAAGCAAACCGATCAAGGGCAAGTGGTCATCCCAACTACCTTTGAAATCCATCACACATGCCCTCAACATATCCTCAAGGGTTTGGTGTTCATTCCGCACGGCTTCTATTTGTGGATGAAGAGTGTATCTAAGCAACTTGAGTCCCAAGTCCCTTTATACAGAAAGAGCGCCGGAGGTGGGAGGTAAGCGGGTTTCCTCGGTACAGGAAATAGACAAGGGCCTCCATGAAGTCGAACCAACTCCAAATATACAATTTGGCGTAATCTTGTGAATCGTGGTTTGGTGATAGAAAGTGTGCGACCTTGGTCAATATGTCGACCACCACCCAAATGGAATCTGGTGTCCGCGAGTACGAGGTAGGCCTATAATGAAATCCATATTAATCTCTTCCCACTTTCAAGTGGGAATGCGTATCCTTAAGTCGCCTCCCGGCCTTTGATGCTCAACTTTCACTTGTTGCTAGTTCGGGCACTTGGCTCACGAGTGCAATATCCTTCTTCATGCCTTGCCACCAATATATTACCCGCAAGTCATGATACATCTTTGTGTCACCCGGATGGATAAGATTTCCTTGATGTGTGTTCCTCATGCAATATCCAGATTCTCAAATCATCAACATACGGAACACATAGAGACGGCCCTAGCACCACGGCACCCCATCTCCCCTTGGGAGAAAACCTCCACCTTCTACTTCCAACGACTTCCTTGACTTTATTAGAATTGGATCCTCACCTAGCCTAGCCTTCCACATCAGTCACCAAGGACGATTAATCATTTGCACAAAAACGCCTCCATTGGTCGAGTCGACCAATCTAAATTCCAACATCGCAAGTAGATGAACCTCCTTCACCAACTCTTTCTTTCCCTCGTCCACGTGGGACACACTCCCATAGAGGTCTGCTAAGTGCGTCTGCTACCACATTAGCCTTACCCAAGTGGTAAAGGACACTCATGTCGTAGTCCTTTAGTAACTCCAACCACCTCCTTTGCTGAAGATTGAGATCTTTTTCTGTGAACACATATTGGATCTTGTGATCCGTGAATACATCCACGTGGACCCCATACAAGTGATGCCACCATATCTTCAATGCAAACACCACACCCAACCAATTCAAGATCATGGGTCGGTAGTTCTTTTCATGAAATTTCAATTTTCTCGAGGCATATGCTATCACTTTCCCATGTTGCATCAACACACACCAAGACCAACTCGCGAAGCATCTGATACACTAGAAAGCCATTCGTACCCTCGGGTAGAGTCAACATAGTCTTGAAGTGAGTCGTGCCTTCAACTCTCGGAAGATTTTTCACAAGCCTTCGACCATTGAAACTTCACCTTTTAGGAGTCCTTAGTCAATGATACGTAAATAGATGAAAAGCCCTTAACAAACTTGATAGTAACACCTTTAAGCACAAAAAACTCTTGATATTCAAAAGATTAACCGGTCTAGGCCAATTCAACACTGCCTCGAATTTCTAAGAATCTACTTTTATACCCTCACTTGACACCACATGGCCTAGACATTCCACAGAATCCAACCGAACTCGCATTTCTTGAACTTTGCATACAAGCTGCTAGTCCTTGGGGGTCAGAGTACTACTCTCAGAAGTGAGCATGCTCCCTCCTCGCTCAAGTATATGGATCATCAATAAACACAATCACGAGCATGTATAGATATGCCTTGAATACCTTGTTAATCAGATCTATATAAGGCTGCCAGGGGGCATTGGTTAGTCTAAGACATAAAACAAATTCATAGTGACCATACGGGTCTTGAAAGTGGTTTTCGGGATGTCACTCCTCTGTCATGACACGAACGTACCGGATCGTAGACATCGGACAAGGGACCCCGAGAGTCCCCAAGTAGACCCATGGAACATGCATACAACTAATCTCATTTAAATAAGAGGAATGCTAAATATAAAACATAGCGGAAGCGTAACCATAGCATAACATCAACAAATACTAGACGTACACAAAGGATGAGTTCTACATCACAATGCAGAAAGCCCTCTACTACATAAGATAGGTTGATGGGAAAACATCCCCAACTAACCTAACAATAGAAATATAAGATAACATAGAGTTTGTCAAGCAGTGACCGGAACATGAGGACTCACCAATAAGGCGAGAACGTAAGGCTGAGATGGACTAAAGGATGAGGATGAGCACAGTCGGACCTTTGTATCGTAAGCGATACAACATAAAAGGTATGCGTTTAGTATGTGGAAAGTACTGACTATGCAAGGTATGTAAAATGGACATTTACAAGTAAAATAAAACTCATAAATAAACGTAGGAGAAGGACATCATGTATATATCATAAACTCCATAAGAAAACATAAGGCTCAAGACTTTCAAATCATTCATAAAGCGTTCATAATCGTAAGTAAACATTGTGGAAATATAGCAGGCCAATAACATAATTATAACAATGGATAAAACATGTCGAACAATGGAGGACTCATCATAAACGACATCATGGTAAGAGCTTTTTATGATGCCCCACTATCTCGCAAGAAAGGGTTGTGTGTTAGGCGTGATATCACATTTGAGAGGATCATTATCAATACATCATATCATTTAGAAAGCCACAGTGGCACGTGGTTATGAGACACCGGCGTAGTCCTTTGAACGCCGGGCTACTCGTTGCTAGACACGGCTCTCAAAAACATGCATATAAGATCATACGTAAATCAACCAACATCATGCATTAAGATTCATTGGCTAAAATATAACATTTATCGTATTATCCTTTTAAAACAGTCTTAGCCAAGAATCATAGGCTTTTTCATCAGCCAACATCACAAATTGATAAATCATGTAATTCGTTTCATAAATCATTCTTCAACATGTGGGCATTGCCCAATACTTCATCATATTTAATTCTTTTAAAATATGCTCATAAACATGGGTAACTTGAATTCATGCTTTTCCATCATCAATAAATTTAAAATTATGCATATTCATGTCGTAAATCATAGCTTTCATGAACCTTCATCAAATGAGCATTTAGATTTAAAAATCTTGAAACATGATATTAAGAAATAATATAAACCTACCCATCATTCATGATTCAATAATTAAAACTCAAATAAATCATACCCATAAAGAGAAATCACATTTTCATGCATTTGCGTAAAACCCCATAGAATTGAATAGGAGAATTCATTATTTAAATCGAAATTTGGGCATGGGTGTGAGAGGATTTCACCCATTCTAAAACCATACATACCTAGGAATGGATTGATTTCGATGTTCCTTGAATACCCACAAAGAAATTAATGGAAACTTGGGGAAGAAGACCTTGAATTTCCCAAAAGTCTCTCTAAAGCTCTTGCATGGGAATGGGTGGCCATTAGGGACTTAAGCCATCTTAACACACTCGAACAATAAGCAAAACCAGTAGTTTAGGGTCTCAAAGCATGGAAAAGTTGAAAATGCCCTTAATAAAATTTCCCTGAAAATTGCTCACAGGACGGACCAACGACTGATCAATGGGTCGTTGCCTCGACACCACGAATCGTGGTAATAAGTGGGTGGGTCCAACGCCTTATGAGCATATCTCAGGTCCTTCCCACGACCCACGGGACGAGTCGTTACATCAAACGATGGGTCGTTGAATCGGCCGTCATCAACTCCTTGACCAATCTAGCACTTTCCTTTCCCACGAGTCTCACCATGACTCGTGGTGCCTTCAATGAGTTGTAGTCTCAATCCGTTGTAAGAACTAGAGATTTCAACCCACAAACAACTACTAGAAACAACGGGCCGTCACTTCTCACCACGGATCGTGGGATGCCCGTGGGTTTCCCTGTCATGACCCTAAGTTCGGTCCTTCTAATGGCTTGTAACAATGACTCATTGTTCTGACAATAGTCGTTACACCGTCCATTGTCACCCACTTTGCCTCCATGAACTACCATACCACGGCGACTTCGGTATTTCGTGGTATCCAACCGCAGTTGTTTAGTCGTAGATCACGTGATGTTTTGCTAGTTTGAACTTTTCAAATTCAACCCAGGGTATATTCTTAGTCCTTCTGGGGTGTTATAGTATCTCCCCTTGGAAACATTCATCCTCGAATGTAGGAAACAAGTAGCAAACATAAATATACAATTTATCGTATCCATATCTTGATCATTTTAACCAAATTTTCACGGAATGACTACCTCGAATAGAACCACATAGATGAAATTATCTCATACTCCACATACACATTCATACACATAAAAGAAACTTGTACACATGATTGAACATAAAAATTAGATAGAGTCATAGGGAAAAAACTAGTACCTCAAGTCGGGCGAGTCGGTAGAGAGCAATTGTGGGTATTTAGCTATCATATCCACTTGACTTCCCACGTAGCTCCCTCAACAAGCTGATTTCTCCACACACTTTAAGCGAAGCTACTTTTTGTTCCTTAGCTTACGGACTTGATGATATAAGATTCTCCATAGGAATTTCTTCATAGCTAAGGCTATCCCAACTTACACCAACGTTGTCTCTTGCGGGACTACTGGATGGATCACCCAAGCACTTTTTCAAGAGAGATACATGAAACGCGAGATGAGAGGCGAAGATAACTCCGAGAAGACAAGTCCAACTCATACGTCGCCACCAGCTCTCCTTACAACCGGTAGGGCGAACATCACTTGAGGGACCGAGTTTCCCTATCTTTCCAAATCTCATTAATCCCTTCATGGGAGATACTTTAGAAATACCCAATTGTCAACTTCAAACTCCAAATCTCTTGTCCTCGCATCAGCATAAGACTTTTGATGACTCTTAGCGGTTTTTAACCGGTTCATATCAAGCGCACCTTTACCGTAGCCTCGTGAACCTTGGGTTTAGCCCTATCATAGCTGCCTCACCATCCTCAAACAAACTTAGATGGGCGATATACACCTTCGCCCATAAAGCGCCTCGAACGATTCCATTTGGATACTAGTGTGATAACTGTTATTATATGCAAACTCAATCAAGGGCAAATGATAATCCCAACTACCTTTGCAATCCATAAGACATGCCCTCAACATATCCTCGAGTTACGAGCAGTTCATTTTGCGGCCTTCTGTTTGCGGATGGAAGGCTATCTTGAGCTCACTTGCATCCCAAGTCCTTTTTTAAAAGAAGGGCAAAATTGTGAGGTAAGGCGAGGTACCTTGATGAAATAATAGACAAGGGCACTCCATGAAGTCGAAACAACTCCAGAATATACAATTTAGCATAATCAGCCGGCCGAAGAAGTGGTCTTGGCCAGGTAGAAAGTGTGCAGCCTTGGTTAACTTTTGTCGACCACCACCCAAATGGAGTCGTATTGCCGGCCGGTACGGGGTAGACTGTAATGAAATCCATGTTAATTTCTTCCCACTTCCAAGTGGGGATGTAGATATCTGAAATACACCTCACGGCCTTTGATGCTCGACTTCACCTGGCGGCCAGTTTGGACATTTTGGCTCACGAACTCCACAATATTCCTCTTCATACCATCCACCACCAATAGACTTCCCCCAGTCCCAATACATCTTTATGGATTCGAGTGAATGGAATATACGGTACCATGCCTCTTGCAATATTCGAGCTCTTAAATCATCAACATACGGGACACATAGACGACCACGGTATCGTAGCACACCATCTCCCCTTGGGAGAAAACCTCCCACCTTGTGACTCCTCACCCACCTCCTTCAACTTCTTCAAAATTGGATCCTCATCTTGCTTAGACTTGACATCAACCACCAAGGATGATTCAGCCCCATTCTGCACAACAATGCCGCCATCGGTCGAGTCGGTCCCGATTCGCTCCCAGCCTTGCAAAGTCGATGAACGTCTCTCACCAACTCCTTTCCCTCATCCACGTGGGACACACTATCCATAGAGAGCCTACTAAGCGCATACACTAGCCACATTAGCCTTGCCCAGTGGTAGAGGACACTCATGTCGTAGTCCTTTAGTAACTCCAACCACCTCCTCTTGCAGAAGATTTAGATACATCTGTGTGAACACATATTGCAATATTGTGATTCGTAAACACATCCCACGCGGACCCCACATACGTAATGTTGCCATATCTTCAATGAAAACACCACAGTGGCCAACTCAAGATCATGGAGTCAAATTGTAATTCTTTTCATGAACTTTCAAGCATCTGAGGCATATGCTATTACCTTCCCCTTATTTGCATCAAAACACATCCTAGTCAGGTGTGAGAAGCATCACAATATACTATAAAGCAATGGAGTCCCTTGGGTAAAGTTAACACGGTCTGTGGTAAGTCGAGTCTTTAATGCATGGAAGCTTTATCACAGCATTCGACCATTGGAACTTTACCACTTTTTTTGAGTCAACTTTGGTCAATAGGGCTGCAATTGATGAAAGCCCTCAACAAATCTTTGGTAGTAACTTTGCTAAGCCCAAGAAACTCAATTTGAAGGATTCACCGGTCTAGGACAAGTATTAACCACCTTGATCTTTGGGAATCTACCCTTGTGCCTTAAACACATACCACATGACCCGAAATGCCGCCGAGTTTAGCCAAAATCCCGCAGGTTGCTAAACTTTGCATACAAGCGACAATCCTTGAGGGTTTGCGGCACTATTCTCAAATGAGTGGCATGCTCCGCCTCGCTTCGGGAGTATATAAGAATGTCATCGATGAACATGATCACGAACATATCTAGATATGGTTTGAACACCGGTTAAATCAAGTCCATAAAATCTGAAGGGCATTTGTTAGTCAAAAGACATAACCACAAACTTATAATACATACAGGTATCTTGAAGGCTGTCTTTGAATATCACTCTCTCAAACTCGGAGATGATGGTACAGGACTTTGAGGTCTATCTTCGAGAAACTTTTGGCATCCACTGGAAAATTTGGTAAAACAATGCTCTTGGGTAAGGAATTTTTGTTCTTACGGTGACCTTGTTCAGCTTCTGGAGTAGTCAATGCACATGCAGAAGGAAACCATCCTTCTTTCGAGACAAATAAAGCGGGTGCACCCCATGAGCTGGATCGATCTAATGAAGCCCTTATCAATAAGGAATCCTTTAACTGATCCTTCAATTCTTTTAGCTTTTGGAGCCATCTGTGAGGAATAGAGATAGGCTACATATCGGGAAAGAGATCTATCTTAGAAGTGGATTTCCTTCTCGGGAGGAACACTGGCAAATCATCGGGAAAAACATCGGGATACTCACACACCACGGAGCTGATTGAATAGTTTGGGGTCTCGGACTCAACATCCTTAACCCAACAGATGATACATGTGGCGCTTAGAAATCATCTTCGTCGCCTTAAGATAGGAAATTAATCGACTTGCTGATACCGCCGAACTACCCTTCCACTCAAACACTTACTAACTCACCTAGAAAATAAGAATTCCACCGTACGGATACACAATTAATCGAAGCATAACATGTGATAACCAATCCATGCCAAAGATATTAACATCAAGTCAATCATGGCTAACTCTACAAGGTCCACGGAGGTAATATTATGCAACACGGTGTGGGGCCTTCTCTATATACTCATCTAGCTGGCCAGAATCACCAACGGGGTCAAAAAAACGATTCGACAAGGTCTCGGGACTAACTCCAAGGCTACTAGCAATTTAAGGAGTCACAGAAAGACAAGAGTAGCTCCTAGATCTACCAAGGCATAAACATCAATATGAAAGACACGCAACATACCCGGGTGACTAAGTTTGGCGAAGTCTCCACGCTCACAGCGCAAGGCAAGGGAATAGAATCGGTTTTGGCGTTGTCAGCCAGCTCCACTAGTCGATGCTCCACGCGGAGAAAAACAAGGCTGGGTTCT
This sequence comes from Datura stramonium, assembly GCA_018107945.1. Lineage (NCBI taxonomy): Eukaryota > Viridiplantae > Streptophyta > Magnoliopsida > Solanales > Solanaceae > Datura > Datura stramonium. The sequence continues at coordinate 301,901 of JACEIK010000651.1, forward strand.
TTAGCTGTCTTGGTGGCTGCGCACTGACCTCTATCATCGCTATTTGTCTAGCATATGGGCACGCTCGCGCCAATGCCCCCGAGATCTACCACTCCCCCTTGAGACCGGAGGTATACTCTAGTGGGTGCCCTACGATCCCTCGACCACCGGTGCCTGCTCCTTTTACTCACCCCCAGTCTGGATGAAGACACTATCGATGATTGTCTTTGGGGCTAGTGATTTCTACTGAAACTGTAGACGGTAACCAACTGCTAGACCTACGATGCGAAAACCCACGACTATCATCCAGAGCCCTCTTTACTCCCTCTTCCTCGCATAAGCCACCTTAATCTGCTGGGCGTAAACACTATGGGAAAGTCCATATCTGGTGAAGCATGGAAGTCCTGCCCAATCCTTGTATAAATGGCATCCACAACCATGAATGAATCGGCTCGCCCCCGCCTACGATCCATCAACGCTTCACGGGAGTACTTTGACAAATGAGTGAACTTGAGTAAATACTCGGAAGCTGTCATCTTTCTGCAAGGTTCATAAACTCAGCTTGCTTTCAACTCCCTCATCTCTCGAGGGAAGAAAGCATGTCCGAGAAAATCCATATGGAACTTATCCGGTGATAGGGCTTTGCTCGGTTGCTTACTGCTGTCCTTCCATTGCTTGTACCAAATACTAGGCGACCTCCTTTAGCTGATAAAAAGGCCAGAGTAAACACATTCCCCATTTGTCACCCCCATAGCCGAGTGACCATCAAGATCCCTTCAATGAACTCATATGGATCCTCGTCCACCTTTGATCCCGTAAACTTGGGGGGGGTTCATCCTCAAGATGTCTCTGTCAGGATCTGTTGCATTGACGTGCAATGGGACTGGTATAGCGACTGGCTGGTTGACACGGCGGTCAAGGCGTACCCAAAATTTGAATAAATTTGCCGAAACTCAGCGTTATCAGTGGCTCACGGTGCACAGGGCTCTGAGCAGTGGGACTTAGCGTACTGAAGTGGTCATTGCCACCTCGAGGCCTTCATCATTTCCATTCCTCCTTCCATTAATTCTTCTAGGAGCCATAGTGCAATCACGAAGAGCACGAGATTGGGGGGATGGAGAGGCTTTTTCATCGCCGACATAGAACATGAAAAGAAGGAAGATTTTCTAAATATCTAGTACCTCTTCGTCATAGGTGTGGCGTGCTTCACACCCATGAAAAAGACTCTACTTAATGCGGCTTTCGAAACCTAGGACACTCAAACCTATTTCTCGATACCAAGTTTGTCACGACCCGAATGTACACAGGATCATAGACATGGGACAAGGGACCTAGAGAGACACCAAGTCGACCCATGGCACATGCATACAATAATATTTTTTTAAATAAGAGGAATGTTAAACATAAAACATAGCGGAAACGTAACCATAGCATAACATCAAAAAAATACTAGACGTACACATAGGTGAGTTCTACATCCTAATGCGAAAACCTCTACTACATAAGATGGGTTAGAGTTGGGAAAACATCCCCAACTAACCCGAACAATCTTTTGAAACATAAGATAACATAGAGTCTATCAAACAGCCCTTGAAACATGAGGACTCACTAATAAGGCTGAGAGCATGGTGAGATGGACTATGGATGAGAGTGAGCCTGAGTCTGGGACCTGTATCATGAAATGATACGGCATAGAAAACATGCGGGTGATACGTGGAATGTAATGAGTATGCAAGGTAAGTAAGAAGGATATTTAAAGTAAAATAAAACTCATAAGTAAATGTAGGGAGAAGGACATCATGCATATATCATAAACTCCGTAAGAAAACATAAGGCTCAAGGCTTATAAAACATTCGTAATCATTCACAATCATAATCGTAAGTAAACATTATCAAAACATAACTTGAGCCAAAGAATCGTAATCATGATCATGATATACTCATAAAACATGTAGAACAATGAGAGGACTTGTCTGCCGACACTATCATGGTAGAGCCTTTCATGATGCTCCCACTATCTCGCTCAAGTGAAACAGTCGACCCTAACTTTCAGTGAGGATCGTCGTTAGGAGTATAACATTTGAGGGGATCATTATCAATACATCATATCATTTAGAAACCCAAGGTGACATATGGTTATGATACACCGGCGTAATCCTTTGAATTATTTGGGCTACTCGGTGCTAGACACGGCTCCCAAAAATATGCATATAGGATCATACGTAAATCAATAACATAATGCATTAAGATTCATTGGCTAAAATATAACATTTATCATCATTTATCCCTTTAAAACATTCTTAGCCTTCCAAGAATCATAGGCCTTTTTCATCGGCCAACATCTCAAATCGATAAATTATGTAATTAAACTCGCAAATCATAAATCATTCTTCAACATGTGGGCATTTTCCAATCTTCATCATATTCAATTCTTTCAAAATATGCTTTGTAAACATGAATAGCAGATTCATGCTTTTCCCTTCATCAATAAACTCAAAATATTGCATATTCATCATAAATCGCTTAACTTTCGCAGACCTTCATCAAATGGGCATTTTAGATTTAAAAATCTTGAAACATTATTTTAAAGAAAATAGTATAAAACCTACCCATCATTCATGATTCAATAATTAAAACTCAATTAAATAATACCCATAAAGAGAAATCACATTTTCATGCTTTTGGGTAAAACTCCATAGACTTGAATAGGAGAATTCATTGTTAGAGTGGAATTTAGGCATGGGTGTGAAAGGATTTCACCCATTCTTAAACCCTACATAACTAGGAATGGATTGATTTCGAAGTTCCTTGAATACCCACAAAGAAATTGATGGAAACTTGGGGAAGGAGACCTTGAATCTCCAAAAATCTCTAAAGCTCTTGAATGGGAATGGGTATGCATTAGGGACTTAACCTATCTTAACACACTCAAATACATAAACGCCATAGTTTTGGGTCTCAGCATGGAAATGTCGAAAATGCCCTTAGTAAAATTTCCTAAGCGCTCCGGACGGACCAATGGCCACGTCAAAGAATTCGTTGCTCGACACCATGACTCGTGTTATCGAGTCGTTGGTTCCATTACCTCATGACATATCTCAGGTCCTTCCCACGACTCATCGAGACGAGTCGTTAAATGTGGTCGTTGAATCAACCATCATCAACTCTTTGACAAATATGACTTTCTTTTCCACGAGCCTCACCATGACTCATGGTGCCTTCCAATGAGTCATGGTCTTAATCCGTTATAAGCAACCGGACATTTCAACCCTACGCAAAAAATGACTAAAAACAATGGGCCGTCACTTCTCACCACAATTGTGTGATGCCCCATGGGTTCCCCATCGGCCTAAGTTCGGTCTTTCTAATGACTAGGAACAACGACAAGATTTGCTCCAGCCTTGAGTCGTGTCGTCCATTGTCACCCCTTTTGCACTCCACACGAGAACTACCATACCACGACAACTTACGATGACTCATGGTATCCAACCACGAGTCGTTGAGTCGCTCGTCCTATGATGTTTTTGCTAGTTTTATGCACTTTTCAAATTCAACTCCCGAGTCTATTCTTAGGCCTCCTGAGTTGTTACATTTTCCCAAACCACATTTGTGTCCTCCCGGGCTGAGATAAATCTTGGAGAAACACTTGGCACCACAGGCATCAAACAAATCATCGATCAATAAGGATACCTATTCTTGATGGTGAGCTTGTTCAGCGCGATAATCAATGCACATCCGAAGCAAACCATTCTTCTTACGGACAAATAACCTTTGGTGCACCCCATGGAGGCTTAATCGACCTAATAGGATGATCCTTATCTAACGGGTCCTTCAATTCTTTTAGCTCGGGTGGAGCTACGTGCAGGCGGAATAGATATAGGCTGCATTTAGGAAGAAGATCTATACCGAAATCAATCTCCTTCGGGAGGGACACTTGGAAAATAAACGGGAAATACCTCTGGATATTCTTCATGTACTGTTAGTGAACTAGATAGTCGGGATCTCATACTCCGTCCTTAACTTTCTTCTAGATGGTACAAGCAACCCTTTGAAATCATCTTCTGGCCTTAAGGTAGGAAATAAACCAACCTACGGCCCGGTGAACTACCCTCCATTCTAAAGCAGGCTCACCAGGAAATCTAAACTCTACTAAAGTTCTACAATTTCTTGAAGCATAACATGCAAATAGCCAATTCATCATGAGAATAACATCAAAATAGGTCATGGCTAACTCTTCAAATACTTGCTAAGGTGACCTTATGAAGGGCTAAAATAGGGCAATCTCTATACACTGTCTAGTTATAATTGGAGTCACCTACGGGGTAGAAATTGAGAAGGGATCTATTAATACATGTCGGGATTGACTCAGAAATACTGCTATATATGGTGTCATAAAAGATACAAAGCTGACCCTCGGATCTAGCAAAGCATACATCAATATGAAAAACTCTCAAAATACCGGTGACTACATACGAGTGAGGCCTCTTGCTCTGACGATGGCGAGGCATACAATATATTACGGCGTACCAGTGCACTAGTGGATACTTACATTATGTTGTGCGTGGAGGAGAGTGCCTTTACTAAGTTTGGGCCTCGACCCCAACACAGTCTGTCTCGCAGTGGGACAGTCTTTTGAGCATATGTCAGTTGCCCACATCCAAAACAAGCTCGATACCTTAAACACTAGCATCCTTGTCCTTGGTCGCACTGGGCAAGTCAGAATGATGAATGCGGGGGCCCTCTTGCTAAGACCCTCGAGCACGATCTTTGGCCTTCTCGTCATCTATGCGGACTAGATGGCACACCGGCGAATCTTTGGGGGCGATGATCTGGTGGGTGCGTTGTCGGTGCCCACCAACGGACTTGTTGAGAGTCTGTGGTTCTCGATCTAGCCCTCTTGGCTTCCCTCTCCTCGAATGTCTTGCCCCATCTACGAGTGTATAGCACCATACGAGGAAGTCCATGACACGATGGAGCAGCTCTGGCCCTTGGCCAATATCTGCTCGGCTGACCTACTTTGTCCTTCCATGGAACTAAATATACACAACCCCATTCAACTAGTAGGAAGCCAACTCTGCACTCAACAATGATCACCCCGCCAACTTTTAGGTGATCTTGACAATCTCATCAATGAAATCATGCGGGTCCTCATCTACCTTGAACTACAAAACTCCGTGAGTTCATCCTCAAGAAGTCCACGACTCGAGCATACTTTGCATTGCCGTTTTCTGAAACATGCACAATGTCGGCTGATTGACACGGCCGGTCAAGGGATACGCAAGACTACGAATGGCATCTCGAAACTCAATATGGCCCAGTGGCTGCGGTGGCAGAGGCTCTGAGCTGGTGGGATGCCATTTGGTGCTCATGACCATTTCCTCATCGTGGCCTTCACCACCTCCCATTCCCTCCTTCTATTCATCCTTCTAGGAGCCATGATTAATAGCAAATAGCATGAATTAGGAGGATGAAAGGCTTTTCATCACATGATGTAGATCATGAAAAGGGAACATTTCCTAAAATGTCTAGTAGCCTCTTCGTTATAAGTTTGGCACGTTTCACACCCATAAAAAAACTCTACCTAACGCTACTTTTAGACTCCCTAGGACACTTCAAACCTATGGCTCTAATACCAAGTTTTGTCACGACTCAAACAAAGGCTCGAATTGTAGACACGAGACAAGGGACTTCTGTTTCAACCGTAGCCCGAGAGACCCCAAGTCGACCCATGGCATAAGTGTTCAACTAACTCATTCAATAAACATGAAGAAAACATAATTATAAACTCAGTGGAAATCTCATACAATGACACATCAGAATAATTTCTGAAGCTACACATACATAAGTCCGAAAGCCTCTAGTCTAGATGAGTTGATAGGATAAGACCCCAACTAACTCCACAAAACATGAATCTGAAATACGACATGAAGCTGAAAGTATAGTCCTCAAAAGATGAGGACTCACCATTCATGCAGATGCTAAATATGATAAGCGATTATGAATAGGGCTAAACTTGGAAAACTGATCCTGCATCATGAAACGATACAACATAGAAAGTATGCGGTCAGTACGTGGAATGTACCGAGTATGTAAGGTAAGTAAAACTGCTTTAGTAAAGTAGATCATTTAAAAGATTTCCTAACATATCATAATCTTTTAAGTATAAGTAAAAGGCTACATGCATTCATTTTTAAATTTACACTTATTATAACGTGTTCATGCATAGCTTTATAACATCATGACTGACTCGAATGACTAAAAGATGAAACATAACATTTATATCAAAAGCTGAACAATGAGTCAAACCTTGCTTTTCGAAAATGAATGCATAAGATAATTATCACGAGTAATGAATATGCAATTTGAATTATTTAGACAGTGGGAGACTTGTCACTTAACCAACATACCATGATAGAGCTTATGTGGTTCCAACTATCACACTCAAGTGGGTAGATTCATCCATAAACTTGCCAGGGTGATGAATGATACCATGATATCGATATCAAGATGAAGGGCCAATCATGCCGAGGATATCTTACAAGGGAGGTCCCAATAATAATAGTATCAACCTACATTGGCGCGTAGTTCTGGGGCATAGGGTAATCGACCCTTAACCCGCTCGGTGCTAGACTCTTCTCCCAAAACCATGCAATTATCTACATCATATATAACGAAGCTCAACATCATCTATTGACGAAGCTCAACATTGCCTATTCACAAAGTTCAACATCGTCTCTTAACAAAGCTCAAGATGAAATCATGCATAACTCAACATCGTACGAGACGAAGCCCAACATTGTCTATTGACAAAGCTCATAATGAAATTATGCATAGACTAGAAATCATATGGGCATGAATCTCAACATTGACATACATCTAAATTATGAATTCATGCATTCCGAAACATACCAGAAGCTCAATCATAGGTGGGAGCATCTACTTCAAATCATGTGGTAAGCTACATGTAGAAATATTTACTCAACATACCAAAAGCTAGAATTTATAATAAAAATTGGGAAATTTTACTTCAACAATGTGGTAAGCTTATTTCGTAAAAATCATCACTTTAAATCAACATGTGGGCATCACCCAAAGCTTTATCATACTTGGATCTAATCAATTCATTTTGAAAACAACAATATAATCATGGGTATTTTTTAAACATCCTTTTCATCATCAACCTCATCATCATCATACGTTTATCATAAATCACTTCTTTTATGAACTCATCATCCATGGGCATTTTAGATTCAAAATTTGGAAAACAATTTTTATAAGGAAAAATGATTTAGAATCCGTCCAAGCTTCATAATTCATCAATATAAACACAATCTAATCATACCCACGCATAAAGATCGAAGAATCATGCAATTGGGTAAAACCCCATACTTGATCATAGACAATTTATCACATTTGGATAGAAATTGGGCATGCGTATTGAAGAATACACCCACTCATGGACTTACATACCTGGGAGGGATGATTTTAACACTTCTCTAATTGCCCAAGTTGAGATTCCAATGGAAACCTTCAAAACTTGCTCTAAATCCTCCCTTCAAGCTCTCAAGCTTGCATGCATGGAATCAACTAGCTTAGAATAGGTTTTGCCCTCTTAAAACCCTGTAAAATGAGCCTTAAACGACGTAGTATAGGTCTTAGGAACTTAGGAATTATGAAAATACCCCTTACTGAGTTCGCAGGAAAACACTGCCACATGGTCCTAACGGATGACCTATCGGATCGTCACTGGCCCAAACGACTCGTTATGTCGCTCGTCGGGTGCACTGGTTAACTGATTCTTTAGGGCTCGCAATGGGTGACTTAATGACCCGTTGCCACTGGTCATGACTCATTGCCACCTCCCGTCATGTACACTGCCTTAGCATCAAATGGAACTCACCTTTCTTGATCACGACTCACCTCACGAGTCGTTGGGACAGACCATGACTCATTGGGTCCCTTCCGTTAGGTACACTAGACAGCTCCTCCATTTATTTTCCAACACCACCCCATGAAGGACCTGACGACTCGTGGTGGCTGACCAAGAGTTGTTACCTTACTCATGGGGACCTCAATCCTTTATTTCCCCCAGGCCTCCCCATGAGCCACCTGACGACTCGTGGGGTCTCCTCACGAGTCGTCCAACGACTCGTCCTGTGCCTACAACATCAATTTCACAATTTTTTTCCCGTTTCAACTCCGGGGTGCGACCTTTGAGCTCCCAGGGTAAAACATCAAGAGAGCTCACCTGACGTCGTTAGGGGTATGTTACACCTCTTCAATCCAGATGTGTATGTCATATAGAACTAGGAGCCACACAATCATCATGACTCCCTATGTATCTGTAGTTTGAAATCAGTCCAAAAGTCCTCTCAAAACCCGTCTCAGTCTCTACCCCAGTTTGTGAGTCAGTTAGAGCCAGCTAGGTGTTTAGAAACTGCCCAGTCTCAGTGGTCAATAAATTCATTCCAGTTTATCTAGTTGAACTAGACATGATCGATTTCGACCTCATTCTTGTCATGGATTGGTTGCACTCTGATTATGCCTCAGTCGACTCCAGAACTAGAGTCGTCAGATTTTAGTTTCCAAATGGGTCAGTTTTAGAATGGATGGGTAGTAGTTTAGTGCCTAATTGTCGGTTTATTTCCTACCTTAAGGAAAGGAAGCTTATTTCTAAAGGGTGCATCTATCCCCTAGTTCGGGTCAAAGATTCTAACTATAAGACCCCAACTATATAGTCAGTTTCTGTTATCAGCGAATTCCCTGACGTGTTTCCCAAAGATCTTCCCGGAATCCCTCCTGAGCGAAAAATAGACTTCGGCATAGACCTTCTTACAGAAACTCAGCCTATCTTATCCTCCTTATAAGATATCTCTAGTTAAGCTTAAGGAGTTTAAGGAACAACTAAAAGACCTCTTTGATAAGGGTTTCATCAAGCCCAACATCTCTCTGTGGGGTGCTCCGGTATTGTTCGTGAGAAAGAAAGACGGTACTCTCAGAATGTATATTGACTACCGTTAGCTAAAAAAAGTTACAATTGAGGACAGGTATCCCCTACCCAAGATTGACGACTTGTTCGATCAACTTCAAAGAGCTAGTCATTTTTCCAAATTAGATCTTAGGCTCGAGTTATCATTAGCTTAGAGTAAGAGAATGTGACATACCGAAAATAACCTTCAGAACACGACATGGTCACTACAAATTTATGGTTATGTCCTTTGGACTAACTAATTCCCCTGCAACTTTCATGGATCTAATGAATAGGGTTTTTAAAGAGTATTTAGACATGTTATTCATTTTATTCATTGATGACATTTTAATATACTCCAAAAATGAGGAAGAGCATGCTAACCATCTTAGGATAGTGTTACAAACTCTTAGAGACTGCTAGTTGTTCGCTAAATTCAACAAATGTGAATTCTGGCTGAAGTCTGTGGCTTTCCTTTGTCATGTCGACTCAGATGAGGGTATTCAGGTAGATCCTCAAAAGATAGCAACATTGAAAGACTGGTAGAAACCTACATCCCCAACAGATATCAGATGTTTCCTGGGTCTAGCCGATTATTACCGACATTTTGTAGAAGGATTTTCCTCTATTGCGACTCCTCTGACTAAGCTAACTCAGAAAAAGGTGAAGTTTCAGTGGTAAGATATATGTGAGAAGAACCTCCAGGAGTTGAAGACTCGACTCACTACTGCTCTAGTTTTGACCTTACCAGAAGGAACAGATGGATTCATACTATATTGTGACGCTTCCAGAGTTGGACTCGGTTGCGTTCTGATGCAGCAGGGTAAGGTGATATCTTATGCCTCCAGATAACTCAAGGTTCATGGGAAGAACTATCTGACTCATGATCAAGAATTGGCAGCAGTGGTGTTGCTTTGAAGATGTGAAGGAATTACCTCTATGGGTTCACGTGGATGTTTTTACCGACCACAAGAGCCTTCAACACATGTTCAGTCAGAAGGATTTGAACCTTCATTAGAGAAAGTGGTTGGAATTATCGAAGGATGATGAAATGAGCATGCTATACCACCCGAGCAAGCAAAATGTGGTGCCTGAGGCCTTAAGAAGAATGTCTATATGGAGTGTTGCTCATGTTGAAGAGGACATAAAGGAGTTAGAAAAAGATATTAATAGGTTAGCTCGGATGGGAGTGCAGTTAGTTGATTTAGCTGAGGGTGGAGTAGTAATGCGAAATGGGTCAGAATCCTCACTAGTTGTGGAGGTTAAGTCAAAACAATATGAAGATCCCATACTGCTTAAGCTGAAAGAAGTAGTTCTCAGAAAAGAAGAAGAGGCTTTCTCCAAAGGGGGAGATGGTATGCTTCGTTACTAGGTTGACTATGTGTTCCAAACGTGGATGACTTGAGACAAAAGATACTGGCAGAAGCACACAACTCCAAATATTCTATCCACCCAGGTTCCACTATGATGTACCGTGATCTATGAAAGATCTACTGGTGGAATGACATGAAGAGAGATATTGCAGAATTTGTGGCTAAGTGCCCAAACTTCTAGCAGGTTAAAGTTGAACATTAGAGACCTAGAGGTATCACTCAGGATATCAGCATACCCACGTGGAAGTGGGAAGAAGTGAATATGGACTTTATTATAGGTGTAATTTGTACTCGTCGGCAGCATGAGTCAGTTTGGATAATAGTAGATCGGATGACTAAGTCAGCACACTTCCTCCCAGTTAAGACTATAGACTCAACTGAGGATTATTCTTGGCTATACATCTGGGAGTTAGTTAGACTAAATGGGGTGCCCCTGTCCATCATTTCAGATAGAGGTACCCAGTTCACCTCGTATTTCTGGAAGTCATTTCAGAAAGGACTCGGTACTCAGGTAAATCTCATCAAAGCTTTTCACCCTCAGACAGATGGAAAAGCGAAGCAGACAATTCAAACTTTAGATGATATGTTGAGAGCTTGTGTTATCGATTTCAAATGTTGTTGGGATGATCACCTACCTCTCATCGAGTTTCCATACAACAACAGTTACCACTTAAGTATTCAGATGGCCCCGTTCGAGGCATTATATGGTAGGAGGTGTCGGTCTCCTATAGGGTGGTTTGAAGTTGGTGAAGCTACCTTGATAGTACCAGGATCAGTTCATGAAGCTATGAAAAAAGTGCAACTTATTAGGGAAAGATTGAAAACAACTCAAAGCTGACAGAAATCATATGCTGATGTGAGGAGGAGAGAGTTAGAATTTCCTATAGATGATTGGGTGTATCTAAAAATTTCACCCATGAAAGGGCTGATGAAGTTTAGAAAGAAAGGGAAGCTCAGTCCGAGGTATGTAGGACCCTAAAGGATTCTAAGGTGAATTGGCAATGTAGCCTATGAGCTATAAACAGAATTAGAATCTATGCACCTAGTCTTCCATGTGTCACTATTAAAGAAGTGCATCAATGATCTGAGCTCAATTGTTCCATTCGACAATGTGGGTGTGAATAGTAGCCACACTTACAAAGAAGTCCCAGTTCAGATCCCAGACCGTCAGGTTTGTAAGTTGCGAAACAAGGAAATCACTTTCGTAAAAGTCTTGTGGAGGGAGCCACATGGGAGGCTGAAGCAAACATGATGGAAAAATACCCTCATTTGTTCCCTTCCAGTTCAGCTTCAACATTAGGTATTAAATTCCTCCTTAGTACACTATCAGTTCCATTTTCAGTTCATGTGCCCCAATTTAATTCATGTCTATGTACGTAAGTGTGATTCATGAATTCAGTTTAGCAATACAGTGCAGTCCGGAGTCAGTCACTCTGTCAGTTTCTAGCTTAAATGGTTCAATACATGGTATGATGATTTCATTTCTCAGCTTTTTAATGTGTTTACCAATATTCAGGGATGAATTTTCTCTAGGGGGAGATATTGTAATACCCCAAAATCCCTAAGATTAGACCCGAGGGTTGAAACGGAGAAAATAAGATTTTCTGCACCAGGTTACTGGAAGAGTCAACTAGTGACCTGTGAGGTGCACCACAAGTCATTAGGTGACTCATGGGGAGGAGTATGATCTTGGTTGGATTTTTGGTTTCTAGATTGAACACGGATGAAGCGACGAGTAATGGTCAACCACACTAGTCGTTAGGTTGGTCGTGGTCAAGGTCATTCCTTGGATGTTGAAAAGTTGGTAATATTCCCAACTACTAGTCACCAAGAGTCGTGGTTTCCCTCCTGGTGACCCGTGATGAAAAATTTCCAGTAGGCGATGAGAAAGACCATGAATCATGGTCAGTAACAATGAATCGTCCAATCCCTCATTGGGACTGGCAATGAGATTTTTCTGTGAAATTTCTAAGGAATTTTCCGTAATTTCCTAAACTCCTAGACTCTAAACTACATCGTTTTGGGCATGTTCAGGAGAGAATTAAAGGAGTGATCGACGTATTCCTCTCATTCCTTCTCTCAACACTCATACTCAGTATGAAGAACTCTCAAACAGACTCCTCAAAGCAAAGCTAGGGCATTTGACTTTTCTTCTCAATTTCCCAAGGGTTTTCTCCGGGATTTCTATACCAGGTATGTGAGAATTTATCAAGGGAATTGTCCTTCCCTTATGCCCTAAAATCCATCTAAATTTTCTTATCAGTTCTAAGACCTGAGACTTTTGAATTTGAGGAATTTGTCGGTCATGTTCCGGTTAAATCATGTGAATTGCTGTTCATATTGTTTGTTTCTATATTTCCGCCATCTAGTGATCATGTTGATACTTGTTTCCTGAAATGTGACTTGAGCCCTAATTCGATAAGAGTAGTAACTAGGGTCCTTCTTAATTGTATAGACGTAATGTTTCTCGACTCTATCATTGTTGGAAATTCCATGTTATTATTATCAGATGAATTCTCAGTGCGTTGTATGCTAGCTCAGTTTTAATCATGATGTTAATATCTTCAGTATCTTTTAGTAATGTCAGTTGATTTCTTTGATTATAGTCAGTTATTGAGGTGTCAGTAATGCCTCCCAGTTATCATTTACAAGTATCAGTTATCAGTTATTAGTTAGTTCTATAGACGGTTACGACGCTTCCAGATAAGAAAATCTGATCAGTCTTAGAACACTAGTCCGAAAAGACTCTCAGGGTACTTCCAGACAAGTATCCCTGACTTTGTCTTGGGCCCCAGCTTCGAACTATCAACTTGGTAGTAGTAGTCATGTTAGGACTATCCAGTGGGAGTAGGTCTTTGCACCGAGAGGGTTGGGGTTCCAGTGCACCCAGTTTCCCAGAACTACGTTGCCACCATAGGTTATTTTTCCCCGAGTGGGCCTAAATAGTTATCACACAGTCCATGCCTTTATACATTGGCAAGGTATATTGGGTCCTATCGATGGGGCATATACATCGAATTCTACGTTTAGCTCACGTAGTTATATGTCGGTTATAGAATCTCCCACTAGTCAGTACAATCTCAGTTCAGTTCAGTTCAGTTCAGCTCAGTTTAGTATCTCAGATCCAAGACATGTCTATGACCATCAGCCAGGGTCATTATTGACTATATAAGTTATATTTCAGTTGTATCAGTTTTTTTTATTTCAGTGGGTCATTTCATATCATTTTAGTTCATTTACATTTCCTTTCATGCTTACTATATCTCTCACTTACTCAGTACATTCAAAGTACTGGCGCATACCTTCCATGTTGTATCATATCATGATACGGATCTTGAGTATGCTAGTAGAGGAGTTCCAGTCCTAATGGTTAAGGTATGTTGATCCCTTCAGGTTCAGATAACTTCTCTTGTATTTCAGTTGAGGCTAGGCTCTACCCATCCCTATGTGCAGACTTCCAGAATTTCTTAGTAGCTACTTCAGACAGCGATGCCAGTTTTACTCTATAAATCCTTAAGGCTCATCTTCATGTTATAAACCAGTTATATGTGTTGACTAATGCCTTTCAGTATGTTTAGCTCTAATTCAGTCTTTAGAAGTTGCTTAGTTTCCCAGTAGATGAAGGTATATCCTATATGTGCTTAGTTTTAAATGTCGTCAATGACTCGTTCTCATGAATTCCTTACTCCTAGTTAGACCAGATATCATGAATCCTAGTTAAGTGTCAGAGAGCGATTTGAGAATGATGACTCAGTCCATATCAGCTTAGTTCCATTTAGGGGGACATAATCCTTCTCAGTGTTCTATTTATTTCCATGTCAGTTTCATGTCTTTCAGTCCCTTTCACGCCTTAGCTTGCATGTACAATTTATTTATTTCGTTAAGATGTGTAAAAATCAGTCTAGACTCAGATACTCCGTTGGTTTCAGCTGTAATTGATCAATTTTGGGATTTCAGTTCCGTCCCTATCCTTTTAGTATGTTTAGCCAACATTCAAGGATGAATGTTCCCAAGGGGGAGATATTGTAACACCCCAAAAGTTTCTAAGATCAAACTCCAGACATAAAGAAATAATTCAGAAGGGAAACGGAAATTTTGCCTCAAAATAAGTCGTGGTATGACTTGTTAGGTGACCCAACGGGTTGTGGTCAGACCTATGAGGAGCAGTCAAGAGATGCAGCAAGGTCCAGTGACCACGAACGACCTGACGATTCGTCGTGTAAAGTAATGACTCGTCAGGGAAATCGTGGGTAGGAGGAGTAGGGATGGTAGGCTTAAGTGGAAACTGGAAGATTAACGAGTCATTAAGATGGATAACAACTTGTGAATCAGTCTTCGGCATATCTGAGAAAATTTTGAGACAATCATCCAGTGCACTCCACAACTGGGCACCACGAGTCGTTGCCAACACACGACTCGTGGAGTGCCTCGTGGGGATTGGTAGGGTGGACTTTTACTGCGAATTTCCAAGGGTGTTTTCATAAAATCATAGTCTTTTAACTCCTAAACTACGTATTTTGAGTATTATATGGGATGTCTTTAAGGGTTTTTCTAGCCTAATCCCTTATTCCCTCAAGATACACTCTCAAACTCTTCTTTCTACCATCTCTCAAGACTAAGGATTCAACTAGTAATTCTTCAAGGCTTCAAGGGTTAAGTTCAAGTGGGAATTTCTTCGAACCAGGTATGTGGGTTTTTCAACAAGGACATCCTTCTTTCGCTGTGCCCCACACTTTTTATTAAAAACCCAAATCTCTTGTTCTAGAAAACCATGGTTTAGGATTTCGATTTATGGATTATTTCTTCCACGCCTTCTATGAATTTTAAAACCCATTATGATTAACAATCATGTATTCTTATTGGATTACCTTCAATATCTCAAATTATGTAGTTGATATGAGAAATGCATGATTATAGAATTTTCACTATGAAATAGCCTAGAACTTCTAATGGAATTTCGTAATTTTTCACATGCTCTTATCATGAACTTGTGTCCATGTCTAAAGTATATGAAGATCGTATGAATTCTATTAAACCTAGAATGAATGATTTAATAAATATGTTGATATATGATTATAACTTATGGGCTTTGAACAATGTGAAATATGTGAATGTTTTCACCATGATTTCGATGTAAATGTTTTGGGTATGAGTTGAACCTATGGTAATGGCATGATTTACAAATTTTCATCATGAATTAGAGTAAATTCGAAATGGGGTTTCATGTAATATTCATGTGCTTTTACCATGAACTCATTGTACATGTTCAAGGTATGAGTTGATTATATGGGTTTTCCATAGATCTAGAATATATGATATAATATAAATATGTTAAAGTATGATTTGTACGTATGGATCTTACATGAATCTAAGATATACATCGTATGCTATGAACTCGGGATTTGAATTTTGTGGATGTGTGTAAAGTATGATATGATCCAATAGATGTTTCAGGAATGTAAAATGTGTTGATTAAATGATTATTCGGGACCATAATGATATGAATTGTGATAATGAAGCGTGAGAATTATCCTTCAGACATGTGGGATTATTTTAGTAGGAAGTAACCTTGATCAAACTATAAATGAATTCAGTATGATGTAATTAGTTTAATTCTCATAGCTCTGATTAGCTGTAGTAATTTAGACTAGTTCTAGTCTGTTCGGATTCTCATCAGCTGAGAATGTTTCCCTTAGTCTATCGAGACTCTCAATAGCTGAGAATGTTTTCTTTAGTCAGTCGAGACTCTCCGTAGCTGAGAATGTTTCCCTTAGTCAGTCGGGACTCTCCTTAGCTGAGAATGTTTCCTTTAGTCAGTCAGTGACTCTCTATACCAGAGAATGTTCTCCCTTAGGCAGTTAGGGAGTCTCCATAGTCGAGAATGTATCCCTTCGATAGTGAGGGACTCTCTCTGAGATAGTCAGGGACTCTTCATAGATGAGAACTTCTCCCTTCGACAGTTAGGGACTCTTTATGATATCAGTCACGGCTTCGGTCCTTAGTATTTGTTCAGTATATAACCTTTGTGCATCAATTGATTATACTTCAATAATTGTTTTCAAATAAAATCTTCATGTTAATATATACATGTATCACAGACAGGGTTGTTGTATCTCCATTCAGTTATACTTCTAGTAATGTGTTTAGTTTACTTTCTTCTTGTATACTTGCATGTTTTAGTTTATTTATGCTTCCCGCATACTTAATACATTCCAAGACTGACCGCATACTTTATGTGTTATATCGTTTCATGATATACATTCAGGTTTCCCGACTCAGCCACGTGGTTAGATACGCTTCATTCCCCTCTCAGCTGCTTGTGGTGAATCCTCATCTCTCGGGGATGCAATCTATATTTTCATTTATGTTTAGTTTTCATACTTTAGGAGTTAGCTGGGGGCTTGTCTCAGTAACTCATCAGTTTAGTAGAGGCTTTCAGACTTGTATAGACAGATTCAACTTTGTATCGGAGTTTTATGAAATTTTGTTATTTTGAGGTTTTAAATTAGACTCGTTCAGTTAGTTTCTGCTTGGATTATGATTTCTTCTAGTTGTTTAATGATATTGTTATGCTATGATCATGCCATGGGTTGATTTGAAATCTCTAAGGCTTCCTTGTCCCGTGTCCCGATCCGGGCCTATGTACGGGCCGTGACATTAGGCATTTTTAATAAGTTGTCCTTAAGGACTAGGTTTTTTATATCCTAATAAGAACGAAATTTCGGATTTCTAGTCCGCGTTATCTGCTATAGTGGACACCCTTCCCGCTGTAGTGGTTTTGCTGTGATGGAAATTATTCCGCTGCGGCTGACACCCGCTTGGGTTCACCCGATTACCACTAATCTCATTCAAATTTACACTCCCTACGCCCTTTGTCTCTTAGAGATTTATCTCAAATATGTAAAAATTACAATTCACCATTTTTATGTGGTCGGAATGCTATAACAGTCGGGCAATTCATTACAACTTATTTGCTATTTTTTTATATTAAATGAGTTACTAATTTATCTATGCATAATTTTGTATATGCTGTTTCAAAATTAACGTGTTTGATGACACACAAAATATCAATGTTACACTTTTGATGCTACAAGATACTTGCTAGGTTGTGATGTTAAAGTGTTTATTCAATCAATCTCTCAAAAGGCTGTAGTCTTTTATTCTTTTTGAGTATACTATATATAACATGATGAAACATTGAAAATATTTTTCTACAATTTATAAATAATATTTATGTTAATCTAGTCCTTTTGATACTGTAAAAAGAAAAATCAAAGTTTTATTAGAAGTTGATTTTAAAGAAAGATAAAGAATTCACTTTTTTTGGTCAAAATTGATAAGTGAATTCAAGGCAATGGCGTCAAGCAAAACTAATTTCTAAATAGATGCATGAAATTGAAATGATACAAATGAAGAACAAAATCAAGATGATGAAAAGTCATTACAAAGATAAAGAAGACTCCCATTCGATATTTAATAAAATAATCAAGATAGGAAAACATTAAGGATTTTCAAAAGCATTCATATTAGATTTCAGTTTCGTTATTAAAAATAGGAAACTTTTGTTGGCATTGCATTTATATTATACATCTTATGTCTATTATCTTGTTATCGAACCATGTGATGTTTTTTTCATATACTTTATTAGGTTAGCATGAACACCAATTATCTTATTTATGATATTTTTCTTGGTATTCAAACTTTAAAGATGTAGTGGATATGTAGTCGTTTTGTAATATTCATTTACAAATAATATTTATATAAAATAAACTATGAAAGTACTTTAGTGTTATCTATCTTTAATTTGTTGCATGTTTCAAGAATTCAAATACATGAATTTCTCATAACATTTAATTATTTATTATATATGTCATGTCTCTTTTACCTAAAAGATAACCCTTATTTGTAGTTGCACAACGTGAATCTATATTTTGTATGTCATGTAGAGAGTACTACTATTATAAAATAAAGTGCATAAAAGGAGAAAATTTCATACTTCTATTACAGGGACAATTGTTGTTGTGGTTGACATGTACATTAAACTCGAAACAAACGAGACCTGAGTATTTTTGACTGGCCCAATCAAATTTTAGAAGAGAAATATTGCAAGGTACAGTTGATAATATCATGGCTGGAGAATCTAGAGGAGATAAAGTTGGTCAGAGAGTAATACTTCTAAAGGACTACTAGATAAACATGCCCCTGATTTGGAGTCAGATACACATACACACTTTCCATGTACATGTATAACTTTACATTAAGNTGGATGAATTTTTATTACATTGTATAAAAAGAGCATGTAATTCACTTTATAATAGCATAAAGAAAACATTCTTTTCTATAATTCAATGCGTGTTTGGATTGTTTTCATGGTATCAGAGTTTTGGCTTTATTATATACGATCCTGAAGATTGTTCTTCCTATCCACCTTTAGCCATGGAATAATCCTCAAACACTGCCCCTTCCCTTTCACCTTCTTCCCTCCATCAACTTATATCAATTTGCCCTATTATGTTGAAACCCTTAAATTACCTTGTTTGGAGGCAACAAATTCTACAACTCATGCAAACAATGAAAGTCGTAACTATTGTGAAGGAAAAACCAAATCAATAGATGAGTATATAACGAAAATTAAGGGAATTTATGAAAGCCTTGCAGCCATACGAAAACCATTAGACGAATATAGAAAGTTCATTAACATTTCTAGATGTCTTGAAATGAAATTTAAGACCCTTCGCATTGTGATGTTGGGAAAAGCCCCTTACCCAATGTTTGTTTAGTTTGTTAACGCTCTTAGAGGTTTTGATATGGGAGAAAATGGAGATTAAAAAGTGGAACAATACCCTCTTGACTCAACTATGGCTTTCATGGTATTAAAGTCACAAGGAAGAGATAATGGTAACCAATTTAGAGGTAGACGGCAACAAAGAGGAAGAGGAGGTAGATCATACAATCAAAGATAATTTGGAGTTGACGAAAGGCTATCTGGTGATGCTTTGCAGATTCGGCCAAATCAACAAAAAGAGAAATTCAAGTTGAATTAAAAAAAATATATGGGAGGAACAACCATATCACTCTCAATTATTTCTAAAGGTGGGACTCCTCATATCAATCACACCAAGAAATACCTCAAGCACTAGCTATAATGTTGATAAGTGACCAAAGTGGCAATCACCTTTACATGGATTCTGGTACTAGCATCCATATGGTATAATCTATAGGTACTCTCATGAATTCTTCACAATTTAAAGGTACAGACTCTGTTATGGTTAGCAATGGTGATAGATTACATATAACCCACATAGGCAATAAAAGTATCAGCAAAAATCTACAACTAAAAAATGTCTTCATTGTGCCCAAACTCAAAAAGAATCTTATTTCAGTTGGTAAGTTTGTTGAGGATAATGTTTGTTCCCTAAAATTTACTGACAAAGGTTGCATTGTTAAGGACAAGAAAATAGGAAGAATTCTGGTCAAAGGAAGTAGAAGATACTAAACGTTTTCCCTAGAAGAAAAATTACATGAAGAATTGACAACTACAAAGAGAGAGAACAATTTCGATACAACCTGGCATCAATGATTAGGACACCCACATTAAATAATTCTTAATTTCTTACATAGAAATAAGTTGATCAATATTAAAAGTTGGAATAAAAAATTTTCAGTTCGTGCTAGTTGTCAAATTGGGAAGAGTTGTAAGTTACCTTTCAAAACGTCAAATAAAAGAGAAGTTCCACCTCTAGCAAAAGTACACACTAACTTATGGGAAACAATCCCTCTGGCTTTGTCTCAAGGTATTAAATTCTATTTTATCTTTGTGGATGATTGCATGGGCCTTACTTGGATTTATACCCTAAGAAGAAATCTGATTTTATTACCTCTTTTACCCACTTTCAAAACCTAGTATAAAATCAATTTTCGACAAATATTAATGTCTTTTAATGTGATGGAGGCAGAGAATTTAACATTTTAGCCTTTATAAATCTTTTGGCTCAAAATGGTATCCAATAAATTCTTGTCCCACACATTGGAATAAAATGGAGTTGCAGAAAGAAAACATAGACTCATTGTTGAAATGGTTTTGTCATTGCTCTTCAATGTGAACTTTCCAATATTTCTCTAGGTTAAGGAATTTATGACTGCCACTATTTCTCTAGGTTGATTCTCATGATGATCCTTTACCTGTGGCACCTAATATACATAAAATAGATGCCATAATTCATCCCTAAGAGTCAATTGCTTCTATACTAGCCTTTCCCGACACTATTACAGTTGATACACAATATGAAATTTCTACTCCATCTCCTTTAACATCACCTGCTTCCACCTCATGTTCAACAAGCTTCAGTTCTCCATAAACTTGTTCAACAATCACATCCTCTAGGCTTGATATGTTAACTATCCCCTATCTTAGAGATATTTGTTCAGCTACCACCTTTAAGATGCCAATACATATGAAACACAACAATTTGATCCACATGATGAACCACCACAACCTATTCCTTCCATGGAAAATACTCATCATATGCTCACACGTACGAAGAAAAATTCCCTGCCCAATCCCATTTTTGAGTCCCTTCCCTTTAATATGGCATTGCACCAAGATACTATTGAACTAAAGTCCATCAGAATGGCATTATCCAAACCACATTGGGTCACCGCATTGAATGATGAACTGCAAGCCTTGAAGAGTAACAAAACATGGCAACTCCTTCCTCGGCAACCCCATGCAAATATCATCAGTTCTCGATAGGTGTTAAAGACTAAACATAAACTAGATGGATCTATCGAACTCTTCAATGCTCATTTAGTTCCAAAAGGTTACAATCAACTCAAAGGCATTAACTTTGATGACACATTCAGCCCAGTCGTTAAGTCCAAAACTTTTTGACTAGTTCTCTCTATTGCAACCACTTTGAATTGGAGTATCTAGAAACTTGATGTCAAAAATGCTTTCTTACACCTCAATGAGACAATGCTTTGGAGTAGCCTCCCAGCTTTATTGATTCCTTATTTCCCCATCATGTATGCTTGTTAGAAAAAGCTCTTTACGGGCTTAAACAAGCACCCAAGGAGTGGTTTCAAAAGTTTAGTTCTTTCCTATTTCATCTTGGTTTCTCATGTAGCAAGGCTTATCTATCCTTGTTCATTTTTCACTCACATACAAGCGTCATCTTACTACTCCTCTATGTAAATGATATTGTCCTAACATGGAGCAGCAATTCTCTACTTCAACAGCTCATCATTAAGCTTAGTTTGAGGTTTGTGATGAAGGATTAGGGGAGTCTCCATTACTTCCTTAGTGTTGAAGTCTATTGTACCCCTGATGGCCTCTTTCTCAGTCAAGGCAAATACATTTCAGATGTCGTTCGTCGAACTAATATGCAGGGCACTCACAGGTCTTCACAGTCCATTGTCTCTTAAACATGATCTTCATGATTCATCTGGTTCTCCAATTGATGCTTCAGAGTATAGGAGTATTGTTAGTTATTTGCAATATCACACACTCACTCAATCGGATATCTCCCATGCAGTGAACCTGTTGTGTCAATTCATGCATTGTCCAAGTAAGCTCCATAGGGTTGGCGTTAAACGTGTTCTTTGTTACTTTTCAAGGGACAACTCACTTGTGCTTGCATATCTCATCTAAATCTTCTCTTCATTTAGTTTGTTTTTCAAATGCCAATTGGGTTGGTTGCCCTCTTAGTCGACAATCTATCATGGGTTTGTGCATGTTTCTTGGATCTAATTACATTAGCTAGTCTTCAAAGAAATGATATACAGTGGAAAGGTCTAGTGCTGAGGCCGAGTAGAGGTACTTGGATTCTCTTACTATGGAGATTATCTGGATCACGTTCATTTTGAAGGACATTGGTGTTCCCCTATCTTTAACTCCATCGCTCTTTACTGATAATGTCAGTGCCCTATACCTTACTAAGAACCTAGTGATGCATGCTCGACCCAAAATATGTTGATCTTGATTATCATTTTAATTTGTGTGGGAAAAGGTTGTGCAAGGTGGGATAGTGACCCTTCTCTATGTTCGGTTGTAGATATCTTCATGAAGCCTTTTCCTAAGGATTAATTTTGACATTTGCAAACCAAGTTGCGAGTTGTGTCCATCACCAACCTCAACTTATGGGGTTTGAAAGACTTCTAGATAAACTTTCACCTGATTAGGAGTTAAATATACATACACACACTTTCCATTTACATGTATAACTATAAATTAAGAGTTAGTGATAAGTTAGGTTATTATTATCTTGATGGGCTCTTTATTAGATTTGTATAAAAGGGCATGCAATTGACATTGTAATAGCATAAAGAAACATTCTTCTACATTCAATCAGTGTTTGAATTGTTTTCAACATCTTGGATAATTTATTAGAGGTCCTAGGGATATGCATCATCGGTATATGGATGCTATATCATTGGTTCAACATTTTTGAAAGCATGTGTATTCCTCACAATAACATGTAACGCTGATTGGGTAGAGATTAAATAAAATTTGTGCGAAGGGAAACTACCTCAAGATAGGCCTGACTTGGTGACAAGAGTTTTCAGAGCAAAATTTCAGGATTTAAATGATAATATATTCAAGAAACAAATATTTGGGTCAGTTGCAGCGCATGTATTTTATGGTTGAATTCCGAAAGAGTGGCCTACCTCATATTCACCTTTCAATAATACTTGAAGAAGGAAACCATAAAATATTAGTAGATCAGTATGACAAATTTATTTTTGCGAAACTTCTTGAAAAAAATGAATATCCACTCTTGCATGAATTGGTTGCCAAGAATATGATGCATGCACCATGTGGAATTCATCATCCAACAAATTCGTGCATGAAGGATGGTCAGTGAAAGAATCATTATCCACCACCATTTAGTAATATATTGGTACAAGAAAATGATAAATACGCTATTTATAAGAGAAAAAATAATTTGAAGTGCAAAAGTTCATGGCATGGAAATGAATAATTAGTGGGTTGTGTCTTATAATCCTTATTTACCAACTAGATACAATTGTACGAGTGTATATATATATATATATAAAGGTCATGATTGGTGTNGTATATATATATATATATAAAGGTCATGATTGGTGTGTTGTTTATATTGAATCAGATGATAGACAAAAAAATTACTAATGAAATTAAAAGTTTCAAAGATACATGTTCGGTGTCCCCATCAAAAACATTTTGGAGAATTTACGAGTTTAATCATATTTAGATGAAACCTGTCATCATTAACCTTCAATTACATCTCCCTATTAGAAATGTGCTTTTGAACTATTGTAAATTTATTTTTACATCCTTAGTTTTCAATAAGACCTAGTCAATTATTTGTTAGCCATTTATTCCTATTATTTATGAGTTAGTTCTAATATCAGTAATTCTATTAATCTTCTAGGATTGTGTTTTTTACTGCTTATTCTAGGTTTTATAAATATAACATGAAGAGGTCAATAAAAATGTACTTCCATTGCTATACTTATTTGTTTTTCTTATACATTTTCATTTAGAAAATAACTAACATTTAGTATCATATCCCTTTTGTTCTTGCGGTATCTATGAGTATTCTTAGTGAATGAGTGTTAAAAGTGAGTCAAGCACTACAACCAGAAGCACCAAAATCTCAAACATGGAAGAAAGCTCAAGTATCTCAGCAATGACACCTCCAATCTTCAACGGTGATAAATTTTCACTTTTGGGCGGTGCATATGGAAGCCTATCAAGAAGCTTTAGATCTTTGGGAGGCAATTAAGGAAGACTTTGAAGTTCTTTCACTACTCGAAAATCCAATAGTATCTCAAATCAGGAATCCAAGGACAAAAGAACTAGAAAGACTAAGTCAAAGGCTTGTCACTTTTTGGCAGTCTCGTCAATAATTTTTACTCGTACTATGTCTCTAAAATCAGAAAAAGCCATCTAGGATCATCTCAAGGAATAATATGAAGGATATGATCAGATCAAAGAAATGTAGGAGCTGAATCTCATTAGAAACTTTGAGTTGTAGAAGATGAAAGAGTCAAAAACCATCGAGGAGTACTCTGACAGGCTTATGAACATAGCAACCAGAGTAAGATTACTTGATTCTAAGTATAAAGACTCATATTTTTTTTAAAATTCTGGTTATTATACCTAAAAGATTTGAAGCCACCATAACCACTTTGGAAAACGCCAAGGATCTGTCCAAAATTACCTTGGGAGATAATTGAATTCCTTCCAGGCACAACAATAAAGAAAAATTATAAGAGAGGATAGAATAAGAGAGGAGCATTGCCATCCAAGCATGAAGATGGTGCAAGATATAAAAATAAGATTTATAAGAAGAATCATCCAACAAACGAGAAGGAGCAGCTCGCAGCAACAACAGAAGAAAAGTAGGTAGCTCTAAAGGAAACTACCCTTCTTGTAAACATTATGGAAAGAATAGACTATGATGTACAAGTGTTGGAAAATGCCTGATGCTTTTAAAACCTCCAAAGTTCCTTAGAAAAAACCCATACCTGAAATGAAAAACAAGAAAAGAAACCAGAAAATGTTGCCTCAGAATGACTCAACCAATGAGTCGTTGTCAGTAACAACGACCTATTGTCTGTGTCATTGTTAGCCCTGTAGTTTTCACTCCTCAATCTAACTAGATATACAACGACTCATTTTATCAAGTAATGAGTAGTCATTTAGCCCGTTATTGTAATTTCTAGAAACCTATCAAAAGCTTCTCCCAAAAAAGAGCCAAACGATGAGTCATTGTTTTATATAACAACTTATCCTATGATTCCATTGAAGGAATACAAAATATGCTAAAATGTCCCCAATGACAATGGATGTAGACAACGACCTGTTGTTTCAGATAATGGGTCATCCCATCCGTCTGTTGGAGGAGATCCAGAACTCGTTGAAAACCCTTCCAGTGAAAATGGGTGGAACCAATGTCTCGTAGTTCCATTTAATGAGTCGTTGTTTCCGTCTGTTGGTCAAGTATAGAAATCAAAATTTTAAAGCCCAGGACCAATGATTGGTCCCAACGAGTCATGTTCACCATCAATGACTCATTGTGTGGCCCACTGTGTCGGTATGGGTAGTTTTCCAAACCTTTCTCTAGGAGCATTTTTGTAACTTCCCGCTATTTTAGTTTCTAAACTACATTGTTTTGGGGTATATTATCAGGGGATTAAGTGGGTTAGTCAATCTTTTCTCCCTTATTTTTTTACTTAGCTCAAGACCAAAACGCAGAAAACTCAGACAGACTTCTCAGGGCAAGAGTTAGGGTTGTACTTCTTCTCTAGATTCCAAGAGCTTCCTCAAAGAAATTCTTCTACAGGTATGTGGGATTTCAACAATGGTTCCCGTTCCCCCTTGTTTCCCAAATTATTTTTAGAACAACTTTATGAATTCCAACCGATAGAAGATTAGAAGCTAGGGTTTTCCAATTAGCTTAAGAATTCCTTAATCTTAATAATTATTTATGTTTACATGACTATTACTTGCTGAACTTCCTATTTTCTTTCATTTATATAGTATGCTTCCTAACCCTAATCTTTAGCATGATTTTTTAATGAAGCTTGCATGGTTTAGAACCCAGATAAAAATATTGTATTCTAATGATATTTTCATTTTAATTATAAATGATAACACAGATGCTTTGATGGAAAGTCCAATGCCTTTAGTATGTTCAATCTCAGTAATATTGTCAATACTCAGTACATTCAATAGTATCAGTTTATCAGCATATTCATCGTTCTTTAGATTGTCACAACACTTTCAGATAAAGCAATTCTGACTAGTCTTAGAACACAGTTTCTTTCAGGTCTTTAGACTCCCAGAACACTTTCAGAGAAGTAGATCTGACTTAGTCTTAGGATATCAGTTTTTAGCTATCAGCACAGTAAGATATAATTAGGTTTCTAGTGGGAGTAGTACTTAGCACTGAGCGGGTCAGGGTTCAGTGCACCCATATTTCTATAATTGCATGCCACCATAGGTTATAAGCTTGAATGAACCCCCAAATAGTGATCACATAGCTCAACCACTATACCTTGGCAAGGTACAATGGGCTCTATTCAATGGAGTGTATACATCGAACTCCATGTTTAGCTCACATGGTTATATGTCGGTTGTAGGCTCTCTCACAGTTCAACACAGTCAGAGATCCCAGTCCAGTCCATACTGACAGATTTCAGGCTATAGTCACGACTTTAATTCAGTGTATCAGTTCTTATAGTATTCCCTTATATGTTAGACTATTTGTTATATTTCTAAGTTCAGATAGAGTCGTTGCATGTTATTTTAGTTCAGTCTACTAGTCTTCACGATATGTGTGTTTTGTTACATCTAAAATACTCAGTACAATCAAAGTACTGACCACATATTTTTATGTGTTGTATCATTGATGATATAGGCTCAGGTACCCAGTCTCAACACCGAAACTAGTTTCTCTTGGTGATTCTCCAACAACTTTCAGTGATGAGTCCTCATCTACTGAGGGCTGGAGTTTCCATTTTTAGATTTTTATTTTTAGTTTAGTTTCAAACATCAGAGTTAGCTAGGGGTTTGACCCAACAACTCATCAGTTCTTTTAAAAAGGTTTCAGAAAATATATGTTAGATTCAACTTTAGTTTCAATGTTTGCAGAGATCTTTATTATTATTCAGTATTTAGTTATTTCTTGCGGTTACTTGTGATCCTAAATACCGTGTTATGTCCAAGGTGTAAATTCGGGTCATGACAATGTTAAGTGAAGTAAGTGCAACCAATTTGGGCATGAAGCAAGCATCTGCAACAATTAAATCTTAGCAGCATGATCAGATGCTCAGTTTGTTAATGAATAAGAAGAGGATCAACTCTTTGTTGCATCATGTCTTGCAAACAGTGGTTCAACAGAGTCTTGGCTGATCGATAGTAGATGCACAAATCATATGACTTATGATATAGAGATCTTTAAGTTTGAAACCTACTAGAGTTGTAAAAGTTAGAATAGGCCATGGTGGTCATATTCAAGCAAAAGGACAGAGAACCATTACATTTGAAACACAATCATGTACTAAAACAATTTCTGATGTTCTTTAGGTACCCGACATATATCAAAACTTATTAAGTGTTGGTCAATTATTAGAAAAAGTTTTCAAATTATATCTCAAAGATAAATATTATTTGATCAAGGAAGCCTCATGAAAAGACTTGTTTAATGTCAAAATGAGAGGTAGAAGTTTCTCATTAAATCAGTTAGAGGAAGAGTAGATGGTGTATTCAACAAAAAAAAAATTTGTTGATTTATGGCATAAGAGACTCCGACATTATCATTATCAAGGCCTTCTCAAAATGTAAAAAATTGGAGATAGTGGAGAACCTTCCTATCCTGGTAGTGAGTTCTACAAATATTTGTACTTGTCAATTTGGAAACAAAGTACACTTCCATTTCCAAAGGCAACTTACAGAGAAACAAGAAAGTTGCAGCTGGTTCACATGGATATTGGAGGACCCCAGAGGACTCTTCACTTAAAGGTAGCCTTTACTATGTTATTTTTATTGATGATCTGACCCGAATGTGATGGATTTATTTTTTGAAGTTCAAATAAGAGGTCAAGAGAATTTTATAGAAGTTCAAAGCAAAAGCGGAAAATAAAAGGTGCTGCAAAATTCAGATTTTATAATCTGATAATGGTAAGGAGTATACTGCTCATCAGTTTAATCTGTTTTGTGAGGAAGCATGGATGGAACATCAACTCACCACTGTCTATACTCCAACACAAACTAGAGTTAGTGAAAGAAGAAATAGATATATTATGGAGATGGAAAGATGTATGTTGCATGAAAAATTTCCAAAGATGTTTCGGGAAGAGAAACAATAGAGTTGTGTTCCTTCAAAATAGACTTCCCTCAAAGGCTGTGAAAGATCAAACTCCTTTTGAAACATGGCATGGGTACAAATCTTCGCTACATTTTCTTAAAGTGTTTGGTTGTCTTTGTTTTACCTATGATCCTCAGGTTAAATGAGATAAACTAGACAAGAAGGCTTCATCAGGTATCTTTTTTGGGTACAATACTATTTTAAAGGCGTACATAATCATTCAACTAGAAGAGGATAAGATACACATCATTAGAGATGTCCACTTCATTGAAAATGTAGAATGGAATTGGGAAGACTTAAAGTATTTCGTTTGGAAAAAAAGCTTATGGTTAAAGAAAAGGGAGGATGATAAACCAGATAGGGAAACTCGAAAGCTCTCTGACATATATCAAAGATGCAATGTTGCAATATGTGAACCTTCTAACTCTGAAGAGGCTTTCAAAGAACCCAAGTAGAAAAATGCTATGGAGGAGGAGGTGATTATGATTGAAAAAAATAATATGTGGCAGCTTGTTGAAAAACCTTAAGGAAGGTAATTTGGGTAAGATGGGTATTTCAAACCAAGCTAAATACTGATGGTTTAATCAACAAGCATAAATTAAGTCTTTTATAAAGGGTGATGCTCAAATTTTTGTATTGATTATTCTGACACTTTTTATCCTGGTTCTAGGCTCGATACAATCATATGACTTCTTACTATTTCTACACAATGTGGCTGGAAAACGCATTAGATGGATGTCAAATCTGCATTTCTTAACAGAATTCTTGAAAAAGATATTTATGTCGACCAACTTGATGGTTTTGTTGCAAAAGGGAAAGAAGAGAAAGTCTTCCGGCTACATAAAGCTCTTTATGGCCTAAAACAGGCACCAAGAGCTTGGTATAATCGAATATTGATTACTCTACGTTTTGAAAAAAGTATTGATTACCTTCTTGTTTATCTTTATGTGCATTTTTGTTGTTTCTCTTTATGTGGATGACCTTTTAATTATAGGGAGCAATGCAAAGCTTATTGATGAGTTCAAGCAAGATATGATGTAAGCGTTTGAAATGAGTGATCTTGGTCTGATGACTTATTTACTTAGAATGGAGATTACACAAGGAAAAATGAGTTTTTCATTTGCCCAAACAAATATGCAAAGGAAATTCTCAAGAAATTCAAATTGGAAAATTGCAAAGAGATGAATACTCCCATGAACCAAAAGGAGAAACATAGCGACGATGATCAATCCGAAAAAGTGGAGGGGAAATACTTCAAAATTTTCATTGGGTGTTTGGTGTATCTTACAGCAACACGACCCAACATATTGTATGTTGTAAGTTTTCTATAAAGTTTCATGCATTGTCCGAGTAAATACATTTGAAGGAAGCCAAAGAAATTGTGTGGTTGTTCAAAGGAACAATCACATATGGAGTCAAGTTTGAGAAGAGTCAACCTGTGAAACTTTTTGGGTATTCTGACAGTGATTGGGGCAATTATGTGGATGATTTCAAGAGTATTTCAGAGAACTATTTTATTCTTTGTTCTGAAATTTTCTCATGGAGTTGTAAGAAATAGGATATTGTGGCTCAATATATTACCGAAGCTAAGTTTGTGGGAACCGCAACAGCAATAAATCAAGCATTATGGCTAAAGAAAATTCTGGTTGACCTGCATATGGTATCGATAGGTAAAATTATACTTCCAGTGCTATATTTCTCTATTTTTCTGATATCATTTCATGCTGAAATTAACTAACACTCCCAAACACACAATCAGGTAAACTTTTTCGTCTATTTTTTCCTAATATGACACTAAAATTTCCTTGAGCTGAATTTTAGATGATACATTTCTTTGAAATAGATGACGTACTTTAAATACATATTTTAAATGTAATAATCAGATATATATTTGACAGCAAGCGAAGCATCTACGAGTTACACTATTTTTTATTAATTGCTTCTAATATTTTTCTTAATCAAGGCTCCAGAATATTGATTTGTGCTCTATTTCAAGTGGATCAGAGTCATCAACTCATTTATTTATCTTATATGGTTATTTGATCTGTTTTTGGTCTACTTGAGTACTTTTTCTTCATTATGTTAT
>JACEIK010000651.1:332223-377077 GCA_018107945.1 Datura stramonium
CTACTATTCCAATTTGTATAATATATGCAATTTATAAATAAATAAATTGTATACATTATACAAATTCTGATTAAATATCTTTCTTTAGTGTACTACTAGAAAAGAGAAAAATTGTATACTGTTATAGAATTAGACAACATACACAAAACATGCTCATTCAGTATTTCATAAAATGTTCAACTGATGATGTAGCACAAATAAATCTTTCCTAAAAATTCCTAGAGAATTATGTCTTGAACCCTCAGAGAATACATGGACAAAAAGGAAAAAAACTCTAATTAGTCTAATTGTTACTAATAAGAAATTTAATATTCACACTGAACTTTCTTTTCTTTAATATATTTTGAATGTTTCATCTACTTTAACAATGCAGCAAATCCTAGAGAAGGTGAACAGTATTATTTGAAATTATTATTGAATTATGTAAAAGGACCATTTTAATTTAAATAAAATTACTCACAGTTAATGGAAGAACCTGCAAGACATTCATGGAAGCTGCAAAAGAAAGAGGGTTATTAGAATAAGATAGTAGCATTTTTGAATGCCTACGCGAGGCAATTCTTTTTAAAATGTCATTAGCTCTCTTTAATTTATTTGCAACTATATTAGTGTATTATAATCCAACCTCAACTAGAAAATTGTGGGATACATATTACAAAGACATGTCGGATTACTTTAGAGGATACATGGCAGCACATCGGATACTCAATTTCAATGCATGCTGAGGAGTATTAATTATTTTCTTGATTGCATGGGAAGAGTGCTAAAATTATGATTTATCTAAACTTTATCAAGACCGAGATGATATTGTTATATCAAAATGCAGAGAAATTATTGAAAATGACCATAAAAGTACCCCGAGGAAGATCTCAATGCAGAATCAAAACTAAATCTCAAAAAGATCAAGCTTTAGAGATTATACTGCAAAGAGTTGACTTAGGTATAGAGGGAGTATTCTTTGTACATGGCCCTAGAGAATAAAAAGAACATTATCTATATCGTGCGGTACTTGCAAATGTCACATCAAGAGGCATGATGTCATTAGCAAAAATGACCAGTGGTGTAGCAACAACAATTTTACCAAGGGGTCATACGACTCACTCTAGATTTGACATATCTCTTCAAACAAATGAAATAACAATCACAAATATGTCCAAGAAGAGTGGTGATACCAAATTGATAAGAAAAGCAAAGTCGATTATATGGGATGAAGCGCCTATGGAAAACCGACAAATGATCAAAATAGTTAACAGGAGCTTTAGAGATATAATGGATGTCGATTGGATAAGTAATTGGGTTTGGAGGTAATTCCTGTCAAGTACAACCAGTAGCAGTTAAAAAATCAACAACATCAAAGACTATAAATGCTAGCTTGGTAAAATCATATTTATGGCTTCAAATGAAAAAGATTAAGTTAACTAGAAATGTGAGAGCAAGAACAAATCCAACATTCAATATTATCTTGCTTCATATCAGAAATAGTGAAGAGAGTACAATTAAAGATGATTTGATTCTACTTCCAAACCAAATGATTGTCAAGTCTAATTGTGATAGTAGTGGTGAAAAACTCTTAATAAAGAAAATATTTTCATCATTAAATGAAAATGGAAATTACGCAAAGTACATGACAGAAAGAGCTATCTTTGCTAGTGGAAATGAATATTTTGATAACCTAATGAGATGTTGATTTACAAGTTTCTTGGTGAAAGCATAATCTTTCTCAATTTCGACACAACAAAAGATACCAACAATGATTACTAGGAAGAATACTTAAATAGTTTAATAGAAAATGGCCTTCCACCACAAAGGTTCATTATCAAGTATTATATTATGGTTTTTGTTTGAAGATATCAGTATTGAGGTTTGTTTTGTGTTCATTTTATTTAATAAGAAACACCAAAATATTGGACTGAGTACTTTTTTATAAGGTATGAAGTAGACGGTCCACTTCTCACTTATGTTTTACCACAGAAATAATGAAAGAGCCAGAAACATTCCACACAAGTGAAATCACAATTTCAGGAAAAATATAACAAACTACATAAGGGCAATTGAATTATCTCGACAATGCATATACAATAAAAAATTCAAGTAAAAAAGGTATTCTCATATGAAATAAGCGTAACAAGGTTGAGCCCAAGTGCTTCAACCATGTTAAAACCTTCAACTTTTAGAAGGTAAGTTCATAACTGAAGAAGATACGATGTTCTTGCATGTTAAGTATATCAACAGTTTGTTGGAAAATATTATTTTCTATCTCAAAAGGATTATTATGTCTACAAAGATAATTATAAGACAATTGATTGTAATTCTTTAAGAATCATTAATTTGTCATTATTTCCAATTCAACACTTTGAATTTGTATTTTCATTGTAACTACTCACTTTATAATAAATCATCTAATCGTTATAGAGCCTCGATGACATTGGCATAAAGATTTAAAATTTTGCGAGTCTAGCTTATTTTATTAGAATAAGAGATTATTTTATTTATTCACTTGATGGGATGAATTAAAAATTTGATGGTCCCGGGCGGAAGGACCGTCACGGAGAATAATCCTTCACCATAGCGGAATCGCTACAGCGAAAATGTATCACTGCAGCGGACGACACGAGGAAGAAAGTTAGTTTAACTTAGAATTTTGAGTTTTCTCACCCTATTATTCTAAGGCATGAACTTTGTGAGCAGAAGGATGATTTTCTAAGAGCTAAGTAGTTTCTCCTTCTCAAGGTATAAGTTCTAGCACTTTCTTTCACTCTTTCATTTTCCTAACACCCTAGAATCAAAGAATAGTCTCTAATGGTGAATTCCTAGCTAAGAACTCTAAGTTTGTTAAAACTAGGGCTAGGGTTACGAAAATGATTGGGTGTTGATTCTTAGGCCTAAAAATGGTAGACTAACACTTTCTAGGGTTAATACGATTGTAGAACATCATTTTTGTGATAGTTTGAGACCTAGAATTTAGTGAATTTGGAACCCTTAACCTTAAGAACTTCTTCAAGAGGGTTATAATAGTAAAAACTCTATGAACTAGGTTGGAATGATAATTGTAGATTTGGGTTATGATAATTTAGCCTGTGATTATCGAATTAGACCATAAACAATGGGTATAATGTAGTGGGTTGAGTTCCGAAACCCTTGAATCCAAGAAGTAGACTATTGATTTGTTTCTTAATGTCTTATTTCTAGACTTTGAATGTTCAGAACAATTGAGAAAAGGCACATCTCCTGTGGAGTAGCTGCATATTCCAGTTCTGCAATCGAAGTAGCTTATGGCTTACCTTTGTGTTAGAATATAATTAGTGAATCGTATACGTGTGTACTATTGATGTACAATTGATGAGGGTAGACGGATCATAAAATATGATGACGTGATGAATGATTTGTAGATATGTAACTATAAAATTGGAGGATTAATCCTATGTACAGGAACATGCGGAAAAGTGATACCTAGTAGGTAATTCATATTGGGGATGCACTCTTGATGTGATGTTCTTTATGAAATAGCCTCGGTACGATGTTCTAGAAAAAATACCCTTGAGGTGATGTTCTTGATAGCTTGTTTTGATGACATGTGATTCTATATTTTAGTGATGTAATCTTGATGGTATATTCTTGGGTGACTGATTGTAATAGTATGAATAAAGAAAAGAAGTGAGGTGATTAGACCTAGCTTTAGTTATATGAGCTTGATATTGCAATTTAATTGTTATGAAGAAAAACGTAAGGCTAGAAGTTTAAATTAACTAGCTTATAATTAATTTGAGTTAAGGAAAGAATAGGTATTTGTGAGAAACCGTAGTAGTAGGGTTGAGTAATTAAATCTGGTTGAGGTAAATTAATTATTGTGCGTTACTGAATTTTCTTTATGAATGAATATGTTAAAGGGATGGTGATGAGACTGAATAGGTTATCTTGAAATAGGGACTAATATGAACAATATGATGATCAATATTGAAAGAACCTGATTATGTGATAGATCCTTATGTGAGATAGTAGGAAAAGTTGAACTGATTATTCGTGAAGGTTATCTTGTGTGTTTTATTATTGTGATAGATGACGCGAGGCATGACTAATTGATAAATAACTAAAAAGATGGCAGATTATGATTATAAGGAGTCAACTTTAATTGAGGATGTATACGGTTTATGAATTGCTAAATATGATTATTTGGTTTTCGGATGCTAATTGTGATAGAAGTAATGATGATTTAGTTACGTTCCATGAATGAACTCTGAGATGAATAAATGTTATTTGTTGTGAAATTTAAGTGCAATTATAATAATCAATGTGTAACTGTGAGGGGTCATATGTGTTGACTAAATTA
Organism: Datura stramonium; assembly: GCA_018107945.1. Classification (NCBI taxonomy): domain Eukaryota; kingdom Viridiplantae; phylum Streptophyta; class Magnoliopsida; order Solanales; family Solanaceae; genus Datura; species Datura stramonium. The sequence continues at coordinate 336,551 of JACEIK010000651.1, forward strand.
ATTGTTGAATTATGTTGAAAATTGTTGATTTATATATCTTTCTGAATTGTCATATAAATTTGACAGAATTAAATGCACGATAAGTTATTCTATGAATGGTGGTTGATATATCCCTCTGAGTTGCCATATGAGTTGACTGATTTAGTAAGCATATTGGATATATTAATGAAAGTTTGATAATAAGTTTTTATCCTGAGATAAGTGGCTCAGGTCCAAGGTGAGTATCCGGACGAGCGTGAATGAAATTGATGAAGTATATATACATACATGGAGATGAGTGGCTCATGCCTGGGTGAGTATCCGGGTGAGCAGATTGATATGAGTGGCTCATGCCCTAGCTGAGCATCCGGATGAGTAGATGAGTGGGAGCATGTACCATGCTGATACAGTACATAGATTTTTAGAGTTTCTTGCAGGGCATGACTGGAAGGGCAGAAATAAAACCCTCAGACATGTGTAATACAGATGTGTTCAATTGTGTGTGATAGAGATCAGTACATGTATATTATGATATTCATATGGTTGTGTGACAGAGATCAGTACATATATGTTATGATATAAATACGTATATGTAACAAAGATCGGTATAGGTATGTTATGATATACATATAGCTATGTGATAGAGTTCAATGATAGGTATGACACCAATATATCTACATATGATGTCGTTCAAATCCACTCCCAATGTCGGGCAGTGTTAACGACTGACGCAAATATAGAAACCCAACAAGAAGTTGGGGTCAAATCCTATAGAGACTAGCTGAAGCCCAGACTATCTAATGTGTACAGTAAAGTATTGCAAGACTAGAAACTATTTTGATTTAGAGTAAAGGAATTTAACTACAACTACTAATTTTATTATGCTATGTGTGTACGCAATAAGAGATAATTCTAGGGAAGTATCCTCAATATTGGGTCGATCCCCATAAATCACACAATGTGAATGAATTGTGTAATGCCCCGGAAACTCAAAATCTAAATTCGGGACATAAATTAGAAAATCTGGAAAAGCTGCAAAAATGCTACAGGACGACTCACCTAACGAGTCATTATGAGACCCAACTACTTGTTAGGTCAGTCATGAGAAGAAGGAGCAAATATTGAAAGTGAGAAGCAGTGCACCCAACGAGAGACTTCATGAGTCTTGGTCACTGACCATGACCCATTAAGTCACTCGTGGTCAGGCTCGGGTCAAGAAATTTATAAGTTCGTCAGTGTACTTGATGGGTGGGAACAATGAGTCATGGTCACTTGTAATGACTCGTTATGTCCCCCGTTTCTATCCCTAATCAGTTTTTAGCCAGTGCACTTAATGAGTCGTCGTCAGTGGTAACAACTCGTTAGGTGACTCATTACCAAGCATAGCATTTAATCTTCAGAAGTGTGACAGTGTGGTCCATGACTGATGACCACGAGTCGTGGTTAGTGACCATGACTCGTTAGGTCCCTCGTGGTGACCTACTGAGGAGCCTAGGCAATGTACCTGACGGGAGTGACCATGAGTCGTGGTCAGCCACCACGACCCGTTAGGGTCACCTGACAATTTTTTCTAGCAAATTTCTAAGGGCTATTTAGTAAATTCCTACTCTCTCAAGCTTTAAACTACGTCATTTTAGTGGTAATTTTAGACCTTTTAGTGGTAAAAAATGGTTCATTCCTCATCCCTATTCTCAGTTTTCAGAAAATCACCATAAGTTCTCCTCTCAAGAACCTTTCAAGCAAGCTTAGGGTTTCTCCTCGTTGAAGTAGTTCAAGTCTTCTTCTCCAGGAGAATTTTAGTCAGGTATGTGGGAATTCAACAAGGGAATTGTCCTTCCCTTGTGTCCCCCAATATCCTCCCATAATTTCCCTATCAGTTTAGCCCTGAGATTTTCGAATATGAGATATTTTCATGTTGGTTTTCATTAATTTCAATTGGGTTATTATCCATGTTTATTATTCATATGATCTCCATCAATTCATAAGTAAATTGTTGTTGTTCTATCCAATATGATTTACAACCCTAAATTTTTGAGTAAAGATTATTGCGTATTAAATTCCATCTATTTTGCGAAGTATGTTTTGGGCTGAATTTCCTAGTAATTCTTATTATATATGTATGTGAGAAATTATTCCATTGAGGAGAATGATTTTACTCTTGTTGGATGAGATCCCTTTAAATTCTTGAAATTTCGCCATATTATGCAATTCCCGTGTTGTTGGCATGAGTTGTGTTCTCCATTAGTTGCTTAGTAGTTTAGTTTAGTTAGAATGTAGAACCTCTTCAGAACTACAAAAAGTGTCAACTGATCAGTTTGACTTCAGTCTTTTCCCGAGGTGTCAGTGGTGCCTCCCAATTATCAAAATCAAATTCAGAATCCGATTTATTGGTCCATTAAGCAGTCATGACATTTTAGATATATAGCTCTAACTAGCCCTAGGACCCCAGTTCAGTTTATAGTTTGTTCTTAGATGGTTGCGGTGCTTCCAGATAAGAAACTCTGACTAGTCTAGAACCCAATTCAGAATTTGGTCCGATAAGACTCTCAGGGTACTTTCAGTTATATGTCCTTGACTAGTCTTGTACCCCAGTTTCGAGTTATCAGCCTAGTAGTTTAGTTTAGGTTTTACAGTGGTATTAGTCTTAGCATCGAGCGGGCTGGGGTTCCAGCGCACCTAGGTTCCCAAAACTACATTGCCAGCGTAGGTCATAGTATTACTTGGTCTGATTAGCCATAGACTTTTGTGATCACCCAGTTCATGCCTTTATACCCTGGAAAGGTATATTGGGTCCTACCGATGAGGTGTATACATCGGACTACACGTCTACCTCACGTGGTTATATGTCGGTTAGAGACTCTCCCACTAGCCAGTTTAGTTCAGTTCAAAATAAGTAGCTTAGTCCGGTTCCAGTTCTATTAGTCTAACTCAGTGCAGTATATTATTTGAGACTTAGAACTCTCAGACTTAGGGCATGTCTTTGACCCTTAGATAGGGTCATCTTGACCATTTCAGTTTACATCAGTAGTTCAGTTTAGCATACCTATTGGTCGTTGCGTGTCATTTCAGTTCTAACTTTATATTCAGTTATGTTTTCTCCCACTTACTCAGTATATTTAAAGTACTGACACATACTTTTGTGATGTATCATTTCATGATATAGCTGCAGGTTCCCAGACTTAGTAGCTTTATTCTCCACGATTCAGATCCTAAATCGCAGTTGAAGTGTGAGTCCTCATCATTCGAGGGCTTTATTTCATTTTCTTACAGTTAGTTTACATTTTTTATTTAGAATCAAAGTTAGTTGGGGGCTTGTCCCATTAACTCATTAGTTAGAAGGCTTTCAGACTACAGATGTTTAGATTTCATGTTTTAAGTTTTATATGAAATTTCATAAAAAATGCTTTTAAGTTATTAATTCAAAATTTTCGTTGTGCATGTTTTACTCAAAATATCAATGTGTGATAGATCAGGGATTGACTTGGGGTCACTTGTGATTTCAAATACCGTGTTACATCTAGGGTGTAGTCTCGGGGCGTGATAAATTGAGATCGGGCTAGGGATGAACATGAAAACAATACATTTAGGCAACTCATAGGTGTCTTTCCACATCTGCATTGGTGTCAATCAACTTCAATTTTGTCCAATCGAAGAGAACTCCATTCTACCCAATTGCTTGTTTGTCAATTTGCAGTTCAACCTATGTCTAGGAGAATCTATTAAACAAGGGTTATGCCTTGAGTCATTGTTGATTGATGCTAACCCAACTCAAGTTTTCTCTTTTAAGCTTCATAAGGGTAATTGGGTAGGATTGGATAATTCTCACCACCAATCACAAGTTACAAAGAAAAAATCAATCAAATGTTCAATGGTCCAAACTTACCTATGGCTAACAAATTGGAATCGTTAGTGTTCAAAGCCCTAGATATGGGTTTAGTTAAGCATGACTAGAAGAAGAAGATAAGAGAAGTAATAAGACATTTTTACCAAAAGGAATTTAGATCTCTACTTGATTGATGGTAATCTTCAGTTACAAGAATTAAATCTACAATTTATTTGAGAACTGGAGATAAAATATACTCTCTATGCTAACTATGAACTAACAAATAAAATGCTTCTAAAAAATTACAAGAAATATCTATTTACTATGCTCCAAAAAGCCCATTAAATTTGAACATTGGAGTGCCTGGTGTGCTGGGACAGACTGTCCTTTGGACCATACTCTACTTTTTGCTTTTGTCCCTTATTTCATCTTCCTACGAAAGAAGAACCATCCTTTGGAAAGACGGTCCGTACTTCACTTCGTACTGGAGAAATCCCATTCTACCAAGCTCTGATTTATCTTCCAACTAACAAGCCGTCCTTTGGAAAGAGGGACTGTCCTTTAAATCGTACTTTAGGATATCAGTTTTTTGGGTTTTAGAATTTGCAGCTAGGAAGGGACAGACTGAGGGATGGACTATTCTTCTGACTGACGGTCCATATTTTGCCTCATCTTTAGTGAATTTTTCGTGCCTTAGCTCCTTTCTTTATCCAATATCTTCAAATCCTAAAGCATAGCACAACAAGGTCAGTTTCCACTTAATTTCACTTCAAATGACATAGAAAATGCTATAAAAAGAAGTAAAGATATGTTGCTAATCCTCGACTTATCTATAACCCCAACATAAAGCATTTTCTTGTCCTCAAGAAAACTAAGAAGAGAAAATACCATATGCTCAACTAATGTCCCCAACTGATAATGCTCAAACTCATACTGCTGATAAAGTATGAAGCAGGGTTGTCAATAAAGAACCCCAAAAAGGTTAGGGTCAAACCCACAGGGAATATGGTATGAATTAGACTAATGCAGGTATTTAAGCTTTTAGGTCTGTTATCTCATAAAAGGGGGGTTTATTGAAAATAGCTGTAAAACAAGATTGAAAATTGGTTGTTGTTTATCAAGATTTGCAATTACCTAGGGTAGGTGTTCACTACGTCGGATTTACACTCGTGATCTATCTCAATGCTTACTTGTAGAACTAATAACTTGGATTTATCAAAACGATTGGTTCGTCCTTATTGGATGACTATACTCAATCACCGTGTTAGGTCTCATGAGCAATTTCAATTCAATCGTTATCAGTTTGTTCCAAATTAACTATCCTGCGACCGCAGCTCAAGTTATACAATGACCCATAAAGATCAAGGCTTTTTTGTAATTCTCTTTTCCTAATCTCTACTTCTATAGGTTCAAGCAAGTAAAGATTTCGGGCCAATTTTAACGTTGAGCTTCATTAAGAAACATTAAAGATGAAGAGAGTACAATACAAATGTTTGGCATCGGTTTCGAATCACTTCATGTAACCTTAGTTTCTTAATGCACCATGGTTCCCACAATCCTAGTTGTGAAGGTTATAGCCTCTCATGACTGTAAGATTGTTATTAATATTCATAGACAAACACATATTTGAATATTTACAGTGATGACTGAAGGAAAACCTTCTTTGAATATTGCGTGAATTGATATTGAATAATCCAAGAACAAAGAGGAAATTCAAGAGAGAAATCTCCAACACTTGAATTAAAATTCACAACAACTTCTAATCACTTCTAATCGCCTCTCTCTCTTGTTGCTTCTCTCTACTGAAAATAACCTAAAAAGTATTAATATAAATAATTGTAGCCTTCTCCTAATTAAAAAGGCAATCAACTAAAAATTGTCGCCGCCTTCAGCTACGAACCCTAACAACATTGTACAGGTTGTACCTTGACTTGTACGTTGGCTGGCCTCTGCTAAATCTTGCTAAGTGTGGACCTATGGTACAACTCGTACCAAGAACCTACCAGTCGTACAATATTCCCATGGCTTGATCTTGCAATTTCTGGAATCTTCTGTTAACTTTTACGGATAGCATGGTACGACTCGTACCTTCATTCCATGATCCGTAACTCCTTGTACCTTGAGTTACGCCAGTCATCATTCTTCTAGTTTTTTCCACGGTTCCTTGGTACAGGTCTTAGGTAGGTTTCATGACTCCTCAGTGCTACCCGTACCAGGATACTTGGCCTTTGCAATTTCTTTGGGAACTCTTCACAACTGTCATGGTACCAGGATGGTACGACTCGTACTATGAGCTGTAACTTGCCTTTGCTTCACAATTTGCTCCTAGACCTTTCAAAGATTCTTAGTACAACTCATACCAGGATGGTACGCCTTATACTGAGATCTGTACTAAGCCTCTTTTCTGCATTTTTCTCCATACTTTGAACAATTCAGCTTCAACATCTATTTTCCCTGAAAATAAAGTAAAATCACCTCATATCTATATAAATACACATAAGTTCATGCTATTTTCCCAGTTTTAAGCGTCAAAAGTACTGTAAACTCATAGCATATCAACACCCTCAACATAAGATTTTTCATGTCCTCAGGAAAAGAAAATAAAAACTAAAAATAATGCTTAACTAGAAAGTAAACCTAGAATATCTACAACCAACACAACAAAATTTGGACTATGAACCATAATCAGCTTTTCACCATTTTTTCTATTCAGACTAAGTCAGCTATGTACACGTGTAACTAAAATAAAAAACATACAGGGATCAAGATATGTTATCCAACTATCAGCAGAGAATTGAGTTATCACCAATGCTATTCACAAAGATAATTGGTAAAATACAACATAAACCAGGTACCCTCACAGCAAAAGAAGTCCCCAACACTCACAGATATATAATATGATGAAATTGGGACTAAACAATTGGAACGCTCACTCTCCAAAATAAGTTTCAAATACTGCATATCAGATACAATAGGCTTGCCCTTATTTTCTCTACTTCAGCTCTTTGGACAGCTAAACCAGGATCACTACAAGACTTTGTTTGGCTTGTAATGTAGGCTTCAGGATAGGTATGGTAAGTATGGATTTTAGTGACTAAACCATCCTTGGCACTACATTCTTGTGGCCCCACTTTACACCTTTCGCCCTATTTTTCACTATACAAACTTTTTCCTCCCTTTTCTCCATTTTCATGCAATATATGGATGTGGTGTGTTTTCAACTTTTTCATTCCTTTTTTCTCTTGTATTTTCTTTTCACTTTTCTTTTTCAGCTCTTTTTTTTCTTTTCTTGTCATACCACACCTCATTTTTAACCCTTTTTCCTTTCTTTTCCTTTTTAACCTCCCCACATTCTATGCACCCCTACTATAGCCACCCTCCACTTAGGCATTTTGCGTGGGTTGAGATTCACAATGTCCAAGGAGGGACCATGACCAAAACAGGTTCATTATTAAAAAAGATGGGCATGGTTGAAGGTTAATCAAAGAAAGATGGTCAATATAAGGCTCAAAATCGGGATCAAGGGATTCATCATCATTTGGTAGGGTAATTTAGGTTAAAACGGCTAATGAATCATAACTAGCCTATGCAATGACTGATCGGTAAAGTTCTAGATCCTACATGCAGTATTGAACTAGGTATACAACCTCATTCACTCATGGTACTAGCTTGTATTGAATCTACCTATCAAGTTCAAGCATGGCTAACAACAACTAATCATCCTTATAATTTAAATTTCATACAAAGATCCACAAAAGTGATGTAATTGTAATTAAACTTCACTGCTAACATCAAAAGGTTTCAACAGGGTAAATTTTGTTAAAAACATCAAACTAGTGCATTTATTGGCTACAAAGTAATTCTAAGCTACATCTAATTAAACAAAACAACCTAAACATGCTGGTTCTACTAGATAGTATGCCCGAGGGAAAAAAACATGATAAGAAAAACCCTTTGATGTATCAAATATCCAAAAAATACAAGTACGCGCCGCCCCCCTTTTGAAAAACATGTTATGTTCGCGAAGAATAAAATATATAAGAACAAGGGAAAGGGACATACCTGTGGCACACTAAGCGCTCCTATCATCTCGTGGAGGTGGTACCTCCGCTGCATTTGTGGCGCTAGCGATGGCCGGCGCATTCAATTGTACATGCATTGGGGATTGGTTTGCCCTGCCTCATGCTCGATCACTTTTGCGATCTAAGGTGAAGTTGGCTGAATGTGGTTTCACCGAAGGTCCTTGCCACCCACTATCACTCTCACAGGAAATAGTACAACTCCTACCTCCTTTGGCTCGCTCCTGCCTTTCAGAGCATGTGTGCATCATGAGCTTACGGGCTCTCTACTCTTGCCCGCTTTCTTTCTTCTTCTCTTTGTTTTATTCTTTTTGAGGCTCATTTTCATCTTCCTCAAGACCCTCTTCTTTCCTTTTCTTCCACTTTTACCTGATGGGACCCGATTATGCCTTCAAGGCGAGCTCCTCATCAAGCTCAAATCTAAGTCCGTAGAGTGGGAGCTCTATTATCGCCGACTTTCTAGAAGATGGCTCAGTCACTTGGCTGTGAAGAACGCCCAACTCATATTAAAGGCTACGATGTCATTTGCTTCGCCAAGCGCTCATTGAACCGACACTCGAATCCATTTATCGCACACAACCCTCTCCCGGCCTCCTCAATCTCTTCCTTTGCAAGGCTTGATGTTCTCCATCATTTATTATTTCCTTTATTACCGTCAGCCTCTTTGCTAACTCTTGAAGGAAGTCATGAGGACAAAAACATATCAGGTTGATGTATGCAGTTTCAAGAGATCTACGGTGGTGTAGTAAATCTTGAGAGCTGCCTCTGAATGACCAGCCTCTATAGCCGATGTCTCATCCCTACTCCAATGAGGTGGGAATTAACTTGCTCGCCCGGTTGCTCCTGAAGTATCAGAGTGTTGAGGTTAGAATTCTAGCCGACTCACCGGGATCATTTCATCCCAAATCGGCCTTATATCGCGTAAGACTTCTGGCCTCTAATCTCAACATCAGCATCTTTAAAAAAAAAATTGGATACGGCATCTCACGCACATCCGGTAGATAAGGCTCGAAAATGGAAAGGTGGTACTCCAGCAAGGGGCAAGATCCCCGAGATCTCATTGGCTATCACTACCCACGATATTGATCTCATACCGGGACATGATGGACACTACCAGGGCTTCCTATTCACACTGAGTGTGTTGTCATTAACAGTTGGCATCAGTCAGTGGTGGACTAGTGTCCCACTTGAGTTTTTGCTATGAAATTTAGCAAAGATTTAATGCTCGCTTTCCACCATCCACCACTTAATTCTTGTTGTTCTCGCTGTAACTCCATTAAACACTTAAGCTGTCTTTGTCTCTCCTCAATGCCCAACTTCTTTATCCATTTCATGGCGTGTATCCGGTGGTTGAACTCTTCTGTATGGATAGAGAAATGACTGTGGCCCATAAAGCATCCGGGCAATGGTTTCTTTGAAATCTTTAGTTCTTGCCCCCGGACCAATTCTTTGTCGAGTTTAGGCTGCTCTTCCGGTTTTTTCTTTCCAGTTTGTGCATTCTCCTCTAATGTAGCGTAATAATTGGCATCGAACTCCACGACTATTTCGGACTTTTATCATTCCAGGTGTCTAGCCATCCACTCGGGCACATGAAGTGAAGATCCTTTATTTCCTTAACCCCATTCAATGCACTAGTGAGGATCTAGGTTCTTCTGAATATTGCGCACAGAGGTATTGCTTGGATGCGAGTGTCGGGACTGTCATAAATTTCTTGTGCCCTAGGCACCTACCACCTCATAGTACGCCTTCTTGAAGGTAGAGTGCAATTCCAATTTCCTTAGAATCATCTCCTTCTTCAAACCACCACCTCGTGGTGCCCATCTCCATATTAGGCCTCCTCGGACCCACTCATCATCATTGGAGTCCTCTAGACTCTTGAACACATTCCTCTGCTCCATCTTCAGATTGGGGAGCAATGACCGAGAGAGCGAAGCCGCTTCCACTACATGCTTTTGCTTGTGCCCAAGTGGTTCGTGGCTCATCAGCGTCTGAAACGTCTCAACTATATACTCCACAACTAAAACACTGAGTGGCTTCACGCTTAATCAAAGTTGGAGGGCTCATCTCCCAATGCCCTGGAGCAACTATCTTTGCTCTAGCTTTCTTGTCTTAGGCAGATTTGGTTGGTATTTTCTTATCGTTATTGTACTGTGGAGAATAATGTTTGTATGTATGATTTGAGAAAAGAAAGCGATAAAATACACTCACGAGATTTTCTATGACTCTACAATATGGGTCTTACAATGGTATTATGACTCGTACTAAAACTCGTAGTTTATAACGGTCATGTCACAACTCACAGAGTACAACTCGTACCATGATGGTAGGTTCATTCTAAGGTAAATGTGAGGATTCCCTTTGTATTGTGTTCTTACGTATTTTTCTATGACTTGTGTTACAGCTCGGACTTTGTTTTCATGAGTCGTAGATAGGGTTGTATAATCTCCTTTGGATTTTTACCCTTAATGCCTTATGGTATGATCACCAAGTACGACTCATAGTAGGATCCACACGAATTGTACTAGGCTTCGTACAAACATTTACATTTTTATCCGGGGATAGTCCCAACGAGTCATCCTACGGGCTGGTATGAAACCACGAGTCGTAGGAATACTCATGAAGCTTTCCTCATCTTTATTTGAATTAGTTGTCGAGTAAACATGATTCGTTTTGGGTACTAAGAGTTACGCATTTTGTGAATTCAGCCGACCATTTTAGGTTTACCCAATTCATTTCTAATATTCATCACACCCTAGTAACTCATTAGATAATAATTTTAGTTAGTTGTTTGAGCATGTGAATTCCTAACCATTCAATGAGAATAACCCAAGCTGCGATCATCTTCCTTAGACCATTGACGAGAGTTCAAGGAATCACGGTGCTCGAATGACAGTTTATACAAGTTAATCCTTTTGCAATATTTACCAATGTTACTTACTTGATTTTCAAGTGTAATCTTGTCTTTCGCGATTCCGTGATTAGGGTAAAACTTAGGATCGATGAGATGTAATTTTCACAACTTCAAGCTCAAATAGATTCAAATTCTGAGTTACGAGTGTGTGGATGTTGGGTGAAATTAGGTAGGTTTGCTTTTATGTTTGCATGGGAGTGGAAAAATGAACAATTTGATTTAAATACATTTAAAGGCAGTTTTTGAATATCCGGGCCGAGTCGGGTCAAAGTGAGTTATTTAGCTTTTCACGATTTGTACCACAGTCGTAGGTGGACCACATCTGGCTCGTCCCTTCAACTCGTATAGAGTGATGAGCGTGCTTGGACTCTGAGAACAATTCCTTGACGATACTGTCATAGTAGTTGTATAATGACTCATAGTCACTTTCTATGGGAATTCCACACTTAGCACAATTCAATATGGTTATAGTAGATTACTACGGCCGTACAAACTTAGTAGAATCAGGTGATAAGCTGTAGCATGAATTTTCCTCTACTTTTTACCATGACTGGTGCTATTTTCCCGCCCATTCCTCCCTACAGTGTACTAAGGCTCATAGTAATGATTTGGTTTGAAATTTCTCCCACATTTTGTTTTACACCCTTTTATAAACACACAATTGTTACTTGATTGCCTCCCAAGAAGCACTTAATTTAATTTCGCAGCATGATGCGGAGTGGCTTGGTTACTCATAATTCACTAAACCACCACATAGTTTGCCTCCCGACGCTGACTTAACATTGTAGCTGGCAACAAAAGTCTCTTGACTACTCAAAATTAATCAAAAACTGAATCATAATCATATTGCTGATACAACCACACGAACTCATTGGTGACCATTGATTATGAGACATTGACCTCTTCTTTGTTCAACGTAGACTTTAATTGGCCAACTTCACATCTACCAAGGCTCTCCTAGTGGCGAGGAAATGGTCTCCCCAAGATAATTGGGACCTCTAAATCAAGGATCATGAATTCCGTTGGAAAGATAGCAGTCCACCTTGACCTTGTACATCCTTCTGAATCACCATGGCTTTTGATTGTGCAATGCCGCTTCGATGAGCGCGTGAAGAATTGATTATTGGGGGGATTCCAAGACCGCTATTGAGCCGACTAATGGCATCAAGTTGATTCTTCTCCAAAATAGTGTGCAAACTCGAAATCACCAATTGTACACGAAATGGTGCAGGCACACCGGATCCTGCTATGAGAAAGGACCCGAAGCTATGGCATGTTAGCTGCATGTTGCCTAATGTAGCTCACGGACCTTTTATTGGTAACAAAGTCCTTCATATATTTCCATATCCATGCATCTGCTCCAATGCCTCGGCCAATGGGATGTTCACAGAATGTTGTTTAAGCACCAGTTGAGCTATGAGACACCATCTTCCTTTTTCTTCGTATCCTTTGAAGAGGAATGGTGTAATACACTGAAAGTGCCTAATATTCAGAGCAGGTTCAAAATTTAAAGTTGGATGAAAGCTGAGAAAAACATCACAAGGCGGGTGATGTAAAGACTCATGGTTGGAAACCAGGAGCCGTTGTTAACTATCATCGGTGAGAGAGACCTAGTGGGAGTGGATACAATGGGAGGTAATAGCTCATTCTTGAAATAATGAGTCATTCTTTATACTAATGGTAACTAGACCTTGGCGATTGGGAAATGAGGTCATCAAACCAGCCCTCATGATAACAACGAGTCGTTGTCACCGGTCGTTGTCAAAGTGGTCGAGATTTCGGTGGCTCGCGACCAATCAAGACCATGACTCATTAGAAGTAACCACAGTCGTGGTGAAACCGTGGTAGGTCAGTTTGTGAAGTGGACAAGCAGCAATCGACTTAATGATCCATTGGATCAAAAGGGCGACTCGTCTGTCAAGCCGTAGTATGAATTCGGGATCGGGCAGAAGCGGTGCATACTTGATCCATACCACGAGTCGTAGCTTCCAATGACTCGTTGGTACACTTGTTGGATCGATCTGGGCATTTTCGGGAAGTTTTATTAAGGGTATTTTCGACCTTTTCATTCTCTAAGGCCTAAACTATGTCATTTTATGTATTTTTATGAGTATGTTAAAATAGTATAAGTCCCCAGCTGTATTCATTCTCAGCCATGCAAATTAGAGAATTCTAGAGAGATCAGCATAGATTCAAGTTTTTCCCTATCAATTTATCCTTGGGCATTCAGAACTCTAGAATACGATCTTACCCCGGGTATATAGGGTTATGAATGGGTGTTCCATTCACACCAATGCCCATTCTCTATTAATTATGAAATCATATAAAAAATCTCATGGGGTTTTGAAATCAATTTTTGTGAAAATCTAATGGTTTGCTAATGGGCTTTTATGATTCATGATTTACGTCCTATTTTATAAATTTTGAATAGATTTAAAATTTATTTTACTTATAAATTTATTGTTCAATTTTTACCAAATTAATTCTAATTGCTTCATGATCTATGATGAACAAATTTATGATCTTCTCTTCAATTGTTGATATTTACAAATCGGCTATGATCATGATTGAAATATGGATTTATTCAAATACCCAACATGATTTGATGATTTCAAGTATGCATGGGCCTTATGATTTATGAACTATTGATGATGAAAAGCATGTTTTATAGTTACCCATGTTTATAAGCATGTTTTCTAATATTCTGCATTGAGTATTGTAAAAAAGCATGATAAGTGTTGGGAAATACCCACATGATGATGAATGATTTATGGTTAATGATGGATTTCATGATTTATCCAATTTATCATGTTGGCCGACTAAAGGGCCTTTGATTCTTGGCTAATCATGTTTTAATGAGGATCAATGAATGATGAATATTATTTTAGCCATTAATCTAAATACATGATGTTATTGATTTACGTATGGGCCCTGTGTGAATATTTTGGGAGCCGTGTACTTTGCGAAAGCGGCGTTCAGGGACTATACCGGTGTTTCCAACCATGTGCCACCATGGGTTTATAAGGATACATTACAATGATAATTATCCCTTTTTCGTGATATCAAATAATTCACATCCTTTTCGGCAGAGTCGGGCGCTTGCCCACTTGAAATGTGAAATAGTTAGAGCATCATGAAAGGCTCTACCATGATGGTGTCGGGTTATGATGAGTCCTCCCATTGTTCTGCATGTTTTGTGCATTGTTATTTCATTAAATTGGCTCAAGTGATGATTTGATAAAGTTTCTCTTATGATTATGAAAATGAATGGTTTACGAATGATTTGAAAACCTTGAGCCTTATGTTATGTCATGATATTTATGATAATAAAAGCATGATGTCCTTCTCTCATGATTTTTTATAAGTTTCATGCATTTTTAAATATCCATTTGCTTCCCTTGCATACTCGGTACATTCCACGTATTAGCATAGCACTACATGTTGTATGGTTTCATGATACGGGGGGCTTGACTCTGGGGGCTCATCCTCATCTTAGACCATCTCAGGATTATTATTATCAGCTTTGTTGGTGATTCCTCATGTTCCTAGGGCCATTTGACTAGACGTTTTGTTATTCTATGTTTAATATCTGTCCGTGTTAGTTAGGGGTGTTGTCCCATCAACCCATCTACATTACCTGTTTCATACAATATGTAGTACTCAACTTATGTATATGTCAGTGTTTCCAAATGTATGACATATTATGTTATGTTTATGTTTTCGCTACCCCTTATGTTCAGTCTTCGCTTAAGTGATATGAAGTTAGATGTATTCTTATGCCATGGGTTGACTTGGGACCTCGGGGTTCCTTGTCGGTGCAGGTCTGGGTCTACGTTCGGTCGTGACAGAGCTTATTACCAGAGAAATAGGTTTGAAGTGTCCTAGGGTGTCACAGCTGCGTTAAGTAGAGTCATTTTCATGGATGTGACGCGCCACACTTATGATGAAGGAGCTACGAAGCATTTAGGAAATGTTTCCTTCTTTCATGATCTATGTCGTGCGATGAAAAGTCCTTCTATCCTTCTAATTCGTGCTATTCGCGATTGCCGTGTGGCTCCACAAAGAGATGAGCGAGAAGGAGAAATGAAGATGGTGAAGGCCACGAGAATGGAAATGGTTATGGACATCGGCAAGCCCCACCGATCCGAGCCCCGAGCCTTCCGACCGGCTTCCATGCTTAGTTCTGAGCCGCTATTCAGATGCTTGCACAGGCCCTGACTACTCAGGTCAATTAGCAAGTTGTTGTGCATATTAGTTGAATGGAAACGGTGGAACGATTGAGAGACTTCTTGAGGATGAAACCGCTGGAGTTCCTTGGGTCCAAGGTAGATGAGGACCCGCATGAGTTCATAGATGAAATTGTCAAGATCACCAAAGTTATGGGGGTGAATGGGGTTTAGTGTGGCGAGATGGACTCTTATTAGTTAAAAGGGGTTGCGCATATCTGGTTTCTCCAATGGAAGGATAGCGAGGCATAGGAGCAGAATCCGATCACTTGGAAAAAGTTCCATGTTGCATTCTAGACAATTCTTCCCTTGTGAATCGGGGAGAGTTTGAAGACGGCCTAAGTTCGTTAATTTGAAGAAAGGGAGAATGAATGTACAAGAGTATGCGCTTGAGTTCACTCGCCTATTGAAATACACCCCAGTTGGTAGCGAAATCAGAGGTGCGGTGGTAGATTCATCCAGGAGTAAGCGGATTATTTGGACAATGATTGCAGGATGTTGCCATGCTTCATCGAGGACATGGACTTCCCTCGCATAGTTTTGTACTCCCGAGTAGATGGAGCGAAGCTCATGCGGAGGAGAGGGGGCAAGAGGGCTTGGACGAGATAGCCATGGGTTTTACTCATCGGGAGATCAGGCGATGGTCCCGCCCTCGGTTTCAACGAGAGGTCACTAGCTCCGACACCATCATCGGCTAGTGTTCCATCCGGTCTAAGGGTGATCATAAGAGTAGGGCTTCGGGATTGAGGATTCAGAGGGGCATGCGGGTAGAGCATACCATCAGCTTGCGGAAAGTGCGGCAAGAGTCATGCGGGGAGTGCTTGCTTGGCTCACATAATGCCTATGGAGTGTGGTAGGTCCGGCCCATGCCCGATATCAATTTGCTGAACAAGATGGTCATAGGTGTCGTGCGCAAGCCACCGAGGACAGTAGCAGCTCTAGCACGTTCATCCCACGGGGAGCATATTCTGAATTAGGAGTGGCGGGCGGTGCCAAAAAGATTCATGCCCTCACCCTACATCGGGGTAGGAGAATTCCTTGGATGTGGTCATTGGGATGTTGCGAGTTTTCATGTTGATGTTTATTCTTTGCTAGATACGGGGGGCTACTTTTTCTTTTGTGACTCCTTATATTGCTAGAAGCTTTGGAGTTAGTGCGAGACCTGTCGAACCATTTCAGTTTCTCTTTTTAGTGATTTTGTTATAGCTAGGCGGGTGTATAGAGGATGCCCGGTCACTATATTGCATAAAGTCACCTCCAAAAACCTTGTAGAGTTAGCCATGACTGACTTTGATATTATTCTTGGCATGGATTGGTTGTATGCTTGTTATGCTTTTGTTAATTATAGAACCCGTGCAGTGGAGTTTCGCTTTCCGAGTGAGTCGGTCTTTGGAGTGGAGTAGGTAATTTCATTTCATATATTAAGGATAGAAATATGATTTCCAAGGGTTTCATGTATCATTTAGTTAGGGTTAAGGATGTTGAGTCCGAGACCCCGACTATCAGTCAATTTCGGTGGTGTGTGAGTATCCGAGAGGTCTTTTCGATGATTTGTCGGTTGTTCCTTCAGTGGAGATTAATTTTGTATTGACCTTCACCCATGCAGCCTATATCTATCCCTCCTTAGAGAAGGATGGCTCCACCCAAACTAAAGGGTGAGATCAGTTGAAGGACCTCTTAGATAAGGGCTTCATTAGACAAGCAAGTCTCCATAGGGTGCACCGGTGTTATTTTCGAAAGAAGGATAGTTAGCCGGATGTGCATTGACTATCGACAATTGAAAAGGTCACCATCAAGAGCAAGTATCCTTTACCCCGTGATGATTTTGACTAGTTCGGTGCCAGTGTTTCTCAAAGATAGATCTTAGGTCCGGGTATCATCAGTTCAGGGTTAGAGAGTGTAGTATCGAAGACAGCGCCTTCGGGACGCGGTATGGTCATTATGAGTTTTGTAGTTATGTCTTTTGGACTAACAAATGCTCTGCAGCTTTATGGACACGATGAGAACGGGTGTTCAATCCATATTTGGATATGTTCATGATCGCATTCATTGACGGCAAATACGATATACTCTCGGAGGCGAAGGAGCATGCCTCATTTTGAGTGTAGTGCTTTAGACTCCAGGATCGCCAATTATATGCAAAGCTTCGGCAAGTGCGGTTGGCTGAACTCAATAGCATTTTAGGCCCGCGTCAGTGTGAGTCGGGGTGTATAGGTAGATTCTCAAAAAATGTCGAGGCGGTGAAGGTGGCCCGAGAACAGTGAATCCTTTGGATATTCGGAGTTTCTTGGGTTTACCTAGCTACTATCGGAGGTTTGTTGAGGGTTTCTCATCTATTGTAGCACCTTCTACCAAGTTGACTTAAAAATGCAAGTTCACAATGGTCGGAGGCTTTGAGAAGAGCTTCCAGAGTTGAAGGCTCGACTTACTACCGCACCGGTGTTGACCTTACACAAAGGTACTAATGGTTTTGTGGTGTATTGTGATGCTTCGAGAATCGGACCAAAGTGCTGTATTGATGCGGCGATGAAAAGTGATAGCATATGCCTCTAGACATTTGAAAGTCCATAAGAAGAATTACCCAACCCACGATCTTGAATTGGCTGCGGTGGTGTTCGTATTAAAGATATGGAAACATTACTTGTATTAGGTCCATGTGGATGTGTTCTCGGACCACAAGAACTTACAATATGTGTTCACGTAGAAAGATATCAATCTTCGACAAAGGAGGTGGTTGTAGCTACTCAAGGATTACGATATGAGTGTCCTATTACCATCACAGGTAAGGCTAGTGTGGAAGAGGATGCATGATAGGCTCTCTATGGAGAGTGTGTCCAGTGTGGATGAGGGGAAAGGAAAGAAGGAGCCAGTGAAAGATGTCCATCGACTTGCAAGGTTGGGAGTTAGGTTGGTCGACTCAACCGATGGCGGTGTAGTTGTGTCTCTTGGTTGAGGTATCCTTTGTGATGGATGTGAAAGATAGACAAGATGAGGACCCGAGTTTTGGTAAGATGAAAGAAGTTGTTCGAAGTCGAGAAGATGGAGGTCTTATGAGGGGAGATGGTATGCCCCGATGCCGGGAGTGCGCCCTATGTGTTCCGGATGTCGATGATTTGAGGAGTCGAGATGATGCATGAGCTCATGGATCTAATTTTATTCACCCAGGTGCCACCAAGATCTATCATGATTTGGGAAATATATTGGTGGAATGGCATGAAAAGGGATCTTTGCGAGAATTCGTAGCCAAGTGCTGAGCGACGTAGAAGTGAAGGTCGAGGCATAAAAGACCGGGAGGCGTACTTAGGATATTAGCATTCCTGCTTGGAAGTGGGAAAGAGATTAATATGGATCATCATGTAGACACAGCACCATTACTCGTCGACACTATGATTCTATTTGTGTTGTGGTAGGCCAAGTTTACCAAGGAGTGCACATTTTCTATGGTCTAAGGCTTCAGTTTGGGAGTTGGCTCAATTGCATGAAGTGCCTTTTCTATCATTCGGTCGGTACTCAATTTACCTCTTAGTTTTGGCGGTCTTTTCCAGGCTTGGGACTGAGTTAAACTCGGCCACAACATTTCATCCGCAAACGGATGGTCAAGTGAGCAGATCAGTTCAAACTCTAAGAAGACATGTTGAGATGTTGTGTGATCGACTTCAATGAAGTTGGGATGATCACTTGCCTCTGATCAGTTCCACTTACAATAACAGCTATCACTCCAGTATCCAAGCGGGAGCTGTTCGAGGCTCTCTGGGCGGAGATGTAGATCACCCATTGGATGGTTTGAAGTTGATGAGTCAGCTATGATAAAGGGTATATTCAGTTCCTTGAGCTCTATGGTGACTTCGGTTGTTATGGACGGGATGGAAACAGCTGAGTCTTCAAAAGTTCTATGCGTATGTGATGAAGAGAGTTGGAGTTCGAGGTGGATTGGGTTAGAAGGGTATCTCCCATGAAGGGAGTAATGTAGTTTGGGAAGAAAGAAAAATGGAGTCCCATTATGTTGGTCCCTTTACCGGATTATGAAAGTTGGTAGAGTAGCCTATGATTACAATTGCCCTCGGAGTTATCTTAGTGCATCGAGTTTCATGTATGTCGCTTTGAAGAAATGTTTGAGAGATCAAATCGTAGTTTTGGTGGACGGTGTTGGTGTGAAGGATAGCCTTAGCTATTAGGAGGTTCCAATGGAAATACTAGGTCATTAGTTTCAAGCTAATGAACAAGCGACTCGATTAAAGTATTATGGAGGAATCAGCATGTTGAAGGAGCTACATGGGAAGTAATATGGGATCATGATGGCTAAATGCGACACTTGTCCCTACCGGATGGATTTTAACTTGATTATCAGTTTTGCGTATGACTCTATTTAGTATTCATGTGTTCAAATCATGTTCAATTTTCTTTTAGGTGTATGGATGGCCATGTAGAAGTAGCCAAATCAGTTCAACTATGTGATGTGAATCGAGAGGTAGTCATTCCGTCCATTTCGGGTTAAATGATCGAGTATTGGGGGTGTAAGAATTGCATGTCTTTGTTTTCTACTTGTTCAAACATTCGAGGATGAATGTTTCCAAGGAGATATTGTAATATCCCAAAAGTGCCTAACATTAGACCTAGGATTCAGAATTTGAAGTTGGATAAAAGCGAAAAACATCAGATGGCGATAACGACTCGTGGTTGTGCAGGTCGTTGTTAGCTGTCTTGGTTAGGGAGACCTGGTCGCATTGGATACAACGAGAGAGATGGCTCATTTCTTGAAACAACGAAGTCGTTGTTTGTACTCGTGGGTAGCACTAGACCTTGGCGATTGGGGAAGTAACGGTTCATCCAACGGCCCGTCATGAAATAACGGCGAGTATTGTAACCAGTCGTTGTCTAGTGGTCATATTACGATTACATGTAACAGATCAAGACCACGATTCATTGGAAGTAACCACGAGTCGTGGTGAGGCTCTGATAAGGAAATTCCAATTTTGTGCGGTGGACAATAGCGATCCACTCAACGATCAGTTGGATCAAAGGACGAGTCGTCTGTCAAGCCGTGGTATCAATAGCAGGATACAAGAGCACAGGGCGGTGCATATGACGAACCATATCACGAGTTGTCATAGCTTCCAACGACTCGTTGGAGGCAGCCTATTAGATCGATACAGGCAGTTGTTTTAGGGAAGTTTCATTAAGGGTAATTTCAACCTTTCTATGCTCTAAAGCCTAGACTACGTCATTTATGTATTTTTCCCAATATTTTAATATAGGCTAAGTCCCTAACCTGTTCATTCTCATGCATGCAAATTAAGAAATTCTAGAGATCAAGCATAGATTCGAGCTTTTCCCTATCAATTCATCCTTAAGCATTCAAGAACTCTAGAATCGATCTTACCAAGTATGTAGGGTTACTAATAGGTGTTTCCGTTCACATCCACATTCCCATTCTCTATTAATTTATGAAAACCTATCAAAAATCTCATGGGGTTTTGAATTCAATTTTGTGAAAATCTAATAATTTGCTAATGGGCTTTTATGATTCATTATTTACATGCTATCTTATGGATTTTGATCGGATTTTGCATATTTAACTTATAAAATTATTGATTTCAATTTCTACCCAGTTAAGCCTAATTATGCATGATCTATGATGAATCGATTTATGATCTTCTCTTCAATTGTTGATATTTACAAACCCAACATGATCTATGATTTGAAATATGAATTTATTCAAATACCCAACATGATTTGATGATTTACAAGTTATATGCGTGATTTCAAGTATGCATTGGCCTTATCATTTATGAATTATTGATGATGAAAAACATGTTTTCAAGTTACCCCTTATTTATAAGCATGTTTTCTAATGCATTGAGTATTGTAAAGCATGGTAAGTATTGAGCAGATTCCCACATGATGATGAATGATTTACGATTTATGAAATGGATCCCATGATTTATCAGTTTATGATGTTGGCCAACTAAAGGGCCTTTGATTCTTGGATAATCATGTTTTAATGAGGATCAATGAATGAGAATGATTATAGATTTGCGGTTGAGGCATCTTCTACAACATTGGCCTTCCCTAGATGATACAAAATATTCATCCACTGAAGGTGTTTCGTCGGTGGGACGCCGCTGCACCTGACATTGATTCCTTACTGGCATGCCCATTGGTGATTCGCGAATATGCAGCGCCTTCCGCCGATGGTTTGCCGCTATCACCAAAAGCATATAACCTTGTCACCTGATTTCTTTCTTTGCCTGTTCCGAATTTACAAATAATGGAACAATGCTAACCTTCATTTGCAGCATCATGTCAATTTCACACTCTCACATAGGCAGACATCTGTTCACTGACAACACAAGGTTTGGTTCGAGTTGGAAGGAATGGAGGAGTGATATACCGCTTTTAAGGAGAAAAGTTTCAACATATGAAGAAAGCCAATTTGATGTGGAATCTTTCAAGTCTGCATGTCGAGGTATCTACTACCAGATTGGGGCCGCGCGATTGGGGCCCATTCACCATACCAATTGACCCATTTTTTATGAATTGGTGTAGAATTCTATACATCATATAGAGCAAGAAGAAAACGGCTACTAAAGCACAAGGGCCTTACAAAAACATTATCGTGCCTGACATTGGTATGGGTGCGCCAGGCGAAGGTGCCTGTAACTCCGAAGCAATCAATTCTCTTTATTGGGGAAGAAGCCAGATCCCTCACACCAATATTCTGCAAGAAAGTGGAGGACAAAGCAAACCAATTCCAATGGGTATCCTTGATTGCAAGGTCAACCGTTGTCTACCTCTACGGGCCTCATACATCGGCGTGATTTGAAATTTGATGCTCGTTTTTTGTTAGACTTGGATTTTGTGAGGTTAATAACCTCTCGAGAATACATCGAGATCCCCAGTGAAGTGGCCATTCTCCTTTATTGCATAATGGATCATGTACACATCAATGTAGGGTAGTGTGCTAATCAGTTCAAACGAAATGCCAAGCGGCAAGCCACAACATTCATTCCCTAACATGGTGAGTATGTTATGTAAGAGGGATGCTTGTCCTTTATTCTACTGACCATTAGATAGGACTGTGTAGGCGGACGGTGTGATTGCATTGACCACCAAAACTGAAAAAGATGTTCCATTTATGAAGTGGGCAAAGTATACAAGGAACAAGACCCCTCCACCACCTTCGACATCCAATCACACATCAGCTGCCCCACTCCATATAGATAAGTTCCACAGTCCCACACCTCCTATTTGCTCAACGTCGAACACAGGGACAAATGCATGACAGTCGGCTTGTGCCGATTAGCAAAGGCTATTACATCCATGATACAGCTTGCCTTCAAGAAAGTATTGCATCCTGCTAAAGACAAGTTGACAAGCCTATATCTACGGTTGACGTCCTTGAGAGAGAAGTGGGTACTTTAAGACAAGAAGGTATCTGCACTCAGTGCACCTCCATCCACTGGCCACCCAACCCCTCATGAACCTGAAGTGATGCCCGCGCAGCTGGAAGCACCAGGAGTCCACCGGATGATTGGTGGGTAGGGTACGATGATGATTAAGACATAGTCCGATGAGGAAACTTATCATAGCCTACCTTCTCCACCTCCAATGCACTTGTGTATGATGTTGATCCTTCCTGGCACGGCGGAGTAAGCAACGACAGCTTACCATGAGCTTCGTACTATGTCGGACAATTAGATGGTGCCGAGTCCTAGGAGACCAGTGACCCTCCCACTGATCCCACTTTGCAACCTATGGCTGAAAAGATGACTTCTTGGCATTTTATGCTACCACATATACTTAGGCTTCGCAGCCCAATTACTAACTCAATCAGGAAGCCTCTTTCACCTTATTGTCTTTTCTTTTGGATACATTGGGGGCAATGTCTAATTTAATTTTGGGGTCGGATGTTGAAATTTTTAAGTGCTACAAATTTTTTTGATGGGTGATGGTTAGTAATTAAATGGGAGTATTTTCTTTAAATTGTGGAATTTTTCATGAAATGACCCAAGTTCTTGTTCTTTTTGCCTTTGTAAATGGTAGTAGATAAACTTCAGAGGGTTTTCTTTGGAGCCATAGTTTCTTTCCCAAGGAGCATTCTTTTGTTTCTTTCTATTTTTATTGTCGAACAGGTTGGCATTTCCCGATTATAGATTAGTGGCGACATTCTAAGGGAAAATGCCATGTTGTTGAGTCTCTTATGAAGTTGTTTTGAGGGGCACCACCGAAAAAATTGTGAAATGAAATTTTAAAATGAGGGCATGAAAATGAAGATAATGAGAAAATATTGATGCAATAACTGCCATTCTTTGTCACTTTGACTTATGAGTTTTCCTGCTTTGATGTCCTAAATTGAAATCTTGTGATGAGAATGACTCTTATGGACGCTGGGGTAATTCCCTATGTAGTGAGGAATTTCTGATGAGTCATCCATGACTTCTTGTCTAGAACTTTCCCCAAATGTGACTCAAGGAAAAATTCTAGATGTAGCTTGCTTGTTTGAAAACATGATTTTAAGTTTTCTTTGTCTAACCACTTCACCCATATACTCTCCTTGAGCATTGATCCTTGTCAGTCAACGTTGAGCCTTAGACCCTTTCTTTGGCAACCACATTTACAAGCCTTAAAACCATTATTAATACCTCTTTGGCACCCGTCACTCCTAAATGCTAGTGATAAGACGGTGATAAAATGAGGCTTTAAGCCTAAGAAAAAGAGTGATAAATATAAGAAATGAGGCAAAAGCCTAAGTTTCGGGGTGTGCAAAAGGAAAACAAGAATTTCAGTTTGAGGTAGCACCACATTCAAAATGCATAAAAGGATAAATCAAAAGAAAAACCAATTTGTGTGAATCGGTGCTTCCTCATGAGGTGATAAGGCTAGTTGTGAAAGCAAAAAAGGGGTTGCCAGGAGTTATTGAGAAAGTAAAGTCAAAAACAATGGAAGAAGTGGAAATAAACTGAAGTAGTGGAAGGGTTGATAGAGGTATGTTCACAAAAGCATGGGGGAGGATCTAGTCAATACAGCCAAATTTTCATCCTACACACTTAACCGAGCCTACATCATAACCCGCAAGCCCTAAACGATTCGAAGTGAAGTTGATCTACATTAGTGGCGAGTTACATGAAGGGCAAGCCTATGAGTCAAGCGTGTGCATGTAGACTTCTTTTGGGAGAGAGGGTGTGATTATTTGTTCAAAACAATCCTTTGTGTGCATTCAATGATTATATGACAAAAGAATAGGGATTCTTATTTCGGTGAGTGGCATCATCCCTTTTTTAGGACACAAGTGCATTCAAAATTAATGTGTGAATAGGGCATGAGAAGTGTAAACTCTAAGGCAAGCTTTGAATGTGCCTTTGGTTATGACTTGAGATGCTATGTGTATTTCATGGTTGAGAGAGGAGCAATTGCCCTTTTTACTAAATGAATCCTTTCATGAACCTTGCTGGTGGAAAGTGGTAGCTGAAAATATCTTCATTATTTTGGTATTTTGGGGTATTTACTTCTCTTTTTCAGTGAGATTGGTGAGCATTTTTGGGTTGTCATAGCTGGGAGATTGGTGATGCTTAATTTTGTGTAGAAGTGGCATGTTTTTCAATGAATGAGAATTCATTACTTTGAGGACAAGGAATGGTTCAAGTTTGGGAATTTGATAAGTTGGTAATTTACAAACTCATTGGAAACTTAAGCGAGTTTCTTTTAGCTTTTGATTGATTTTATGAATTTTATGCTCTTTTTCTTTGTTATGCGAGATGCCTAAATGTGTAGAAAAGAGCCCAAATGAAGCAAAAGGAAGGAAGTGAGAGCAAATCGGCGGTCCACCGATGAAAACCGGTGAAACGCCGGTCAAAGGCTGATTATCACTACCTCTGAGGAAAAATGACACCACAAACAAAATGTGGGTTTCCTACGGTGACTCTCTAGACCATCACTTGAGCCATCCGATTATACGGAATGAATAACAAGGTCGACGGTTCACAGTTGAGATCAACGAAATACCGGATGAATCGTACGTGCTCTACTAGAGTTTGGTGATGACATATAATATACGGTGATTCTGAGATTTGAACGATAAACGCGTGCCTCCACGATTCGAATGATGCTCGAGGTAAATTGTCAGCACGAAAGAATGAAGATGCCTATTTTCCTTGATATAAATCTATAGAAAGTACTGTGTACTGGGGGAGATAGAAGAGCATATCACATCATCTTTTTTCCTTTCTTAGCTTTAGAACATTCTTTTAGTAGAGAAAAGGAGATTTTGATTGGTAGACTTTGAAAAGTACTCTTCTCTATTTCATAGTAAGGTACAACCATTGTTGGAGACTATTTGTGGATTTGATTTTACTACTCTTGTTGTTAAATTCAATGAGTTTATTGATGAATGTGCTTTTGAATTTTTTTATTATTTTAGTATTTTGAATTTTTTAATATTTATTAAATAAAGTTATAATTAATACTTAATTAGAGTGGATATTTCTAGAGTCATCTTATTGTTTAAATAGTGTAAATTTGTTGAATTCTCTCCAATCTATAAAGGAAGATCCTTGATTATGATGTGTGTCTATTTATTCTTTCTTGATTATTGCTTTTAAAATAATATTTTAGTATTCGAACAGAATTTAATAGAATAGATAAGATGAGGGATTGTGAAATTGGGCTAGAAATAATAAAATTGCGGTCTCCTCCTCATTAATAACAATAACTAGAAATTAGTCTGACTTCTAATTCAAATCTGATTCGGTCGAGCTTAATAGTGGCTAGAGGAGTTTGATAAAACTCTAGTAAGAGTGAATTATAAGGCTAAAGAGTTGTTATTACCCACTTCGAGATTATTTACACTAACTGAACATAAGATGACCTAGCATGTCCCTATACGTTAGTATATCATCTACCCTACACCTCTAGTCTTTCACATTCTTGTTGACAACCTTGCTGATTTTGCTATTTATGTCGACCAGATTGTAAACATGGGACAAGGAACCCCGAGAGGCCCCAAGTCTACCCATGGTATAAGCATACATCTAACTTCATTCATTATTAGCGGAAGACTCGTCACAAGGCATAGAGGAAACGTAAGAATAATCATGACATATCATAATGAACGGAATCACTTAGACATACATAAGCTGAGTGCTACACATTATCAGAAAACCTCTACTACATATGATGGGTTGATGGGACAACACCCCAAGTAACTCGGACTAATGCGAGAAACATAACATAGCATGAATGTCTAGCAAACGGCCCTCGAAACATGAGGACTCACCAATAAAAATTTGAATGTATACTCTGAGATAGTCTAGATTTGAGGATGAGCACGAGGCCAGAATCTATATCATAAGACGATACAACATAGGAAGTATGCGGTCGATCACGTGGAATGTACTGAGTATGCAAGGTAAGTGAAAGGATATTTAAAATATATTAAAAACTCATAAATGATCATAAGAGTATGACAACATGCTCATAAAATAAATATCATAATATAACATAAGGCTTAAGGTTTTCAAAACATTCATAATCATAATCATAATAGAAAAGATTTATTGGACATGACTTGAGCCAATATACATAATCATAAATCATGAAGAACAATGAGACTTCTCTTAACCGACATACCCCAGAGCACCATGGAGCCCGACTTGTAAGCCTAGTCGGGAGGCCGTTCATACTTTGACAAGGGTAGAACTATGAAGGGAGTGATCACACATGAGAAGGGACATTTGATCCGGGAGATTCACAAGAGGCCCCAACATACCTAGAGTGGCACATAGTTTATGAGATCCGGGGCAGAATCTAGGCCTCGAACCTACTCGGTGATCGATACTACTCCCCAAAATATATATAGTGCTCATAGTATAACATGAATGAGTTCATGGGCTAGTTAAATCATGATAATCATAAACATGCTTGTAAATACGTGAACTAGCCATGAATCGGGGCAAGTAGGTCGGCCAAAATATAATTCATAAATCATAGATCCATACATACTTGTATATCATCATATAGCTTGAAAATCATTAAATCATGATGGGCAATTGAATAAATTCATATTTTAAATCATAAATCATGCTGGATTTGTAAATATCAATAATTAAAGAGTAGATCATAAATCGATTCATCATAGATCATGCTTAGATAATCTAAATTTAATAGAAATAGAATCAACAAATATATAATCAAAATAATTATAAAAATCTTATCAAAATTCATAAAATATAATGTAAACACAATTTAGAATAACTCATTTGTTAATCATTGGATTTTCATAAAAATTGATTTAAAACCCCATGAGATTTTTGGTAGATTTTCGTAAAATCAATAGAGAATAGGCATGGTGTGAACGGAAACACCCATTCGTAACCCTACATACAGGTTTCCAAGTTATTCAATGCCCAATGGGGATTGATAGGAAAAACTTGAATTTAAGCGATCTCTCTAGAATTCTCTTAGTATGTATGCATGGAATGATCTATGCAATAGAGACTTAACCCGTCTTAAAGGCTCAAAATAATACAAAATGGCGTAGTTTAGGCTTTAGGAACTTAGGAATGATGAAAAGACCTCATTAATTTCGCGAAAATAAGCGTCGAGTGGTCCTAACGAACGACTAACGACTCGTCCTCACGAGGCCACAACTCATTTGGTCGATCGTCAAGTACTGCTTGCCTTACCTTGTCCTCAGGCTCATAACGAGTCACTTCGCGGCTCGTGCGGGGTGACCACCACTCGTGGTCACCACTCTTCAAAAATGCACTGCCCAACTTCTTCATTTCTCACTCACCTCTTCCCAGACTCTCACCATGACTCGTTACTTCCTCCAACGAGCATTAGTCGGCTTCCCTAAGTACCTTTGCCAACCCAATTTCCTCTGCTCATTTTTCCTTGTCCATAGTTGACTCCACGAGTCGTGAGGACTGAACACGACTCGTGGTCAAGCCCGTGGTGACTTAAATTCCCATCTTCCAAACTATCCCCCAATCCCTCACGGCGAGTCACCCTACAACTAGTGGTCCATCCTCACAGGTCATAGAATGACTCGTTACGTGACACTGCTGCAAGCTCGATTTTCCCCATTTGAACTCCCGGGTCGATCCTTGGGCACACAGGGTATAACAATATCTCCCCTTAGGAACATTCGTCCTTGAATGTTGGAGAACACATGGGAAAGAAGAAAGTATGCAATTATCACTATCAAATACGTCATTTAAAATGTGGCCCGCGAAATGACTACTTCGATTCAAAATATACGGTTGATGTGAATTCGCAAATCACGAACACACCCATATATACATAAAAACTTGCATGCATGAACTGAACATGAAACTAAATAGAGTTTTAGGTCAAAACTTATACCTCAAGCTGACATTGAGCCGATATAAAATAAATGTGGGTATCTAGCCATCATATACATTTCGGCTTCCCATATTGCTCCTTCGACATGTTGATTCCTCATAACACTTTAACTAAAGCTACTTCTTTGTTCCGTAGCCTTGAACCTGTCGATCTAATATTTTCACGGAACCTCCTCATAGTTAAGGCTATCTTTACACCGTGTTGTCCATAAGAACAGCAAATTGGATCTCCCAAACATTTCTTAGAAGCGATACATGAAACATAAGATGCACGGAAGATAACTCGAGGGCAGAAGTCCAAGCTCATATGCTACCTTACCAACTCTTCTCATAATCCAGTATGGATCAACATAGCGGGGACTGAGCTTTCCTTTCTTTCCAAACCGCATGATTCCCTTCATGGGAGATACCCTTCGAATGCCTAATCGTCCACCTCAAACTCCAACTCTCTCCTCCTCACATCAACATATGAATTTTGACAACTCTGAACGATTTTCAGCTTTTCCCTTATCAACTGAACCTTCACCATAGCCTCATGAACCGAATTTGGACTTATCACAGGCATTTGTCTCACCAACCTCAGAGCCATCAGAGTGAATATCTACACCTCTTCCCATAGAGACTCGAATGCGCCATTTGGATACTAGGTGATAGTTGTTATTGTAAGCAAACTTGATCAAGAGACGAAATGATATCCCAACTACCTTTAAAGTCCATCACGCAAGCTCAACATGTCTTTGAGAGTTTGGATTGTCCGCTTGACCATCCATTTGAGGATGAAATGTTGTCTTTGATTTAACACGAGTCCCAAGCCCTTTTTGAAATATTACAAAACTGAGGTAAATTGAGTACACCTCAGTCTAAAATAATGGACAAGCGCACTCAGGTAATCGAACCAACTCCCGAATATACGGTTGGAATAATCATCAACTAAATTTGTGGTTTTGATCGGAGAAAGTGTGTGCGGCCTTGATCAATTTGTCTACCACCACCCATATAGAATCATACTATCGGCGAGTACGAGGTAGGCCTGTGTGAAATCATGTTAATCTCTTCCCATTACCAAGTAGGAATGCAAATACGATGTATGCCTCCCGTCCTTTGATACTCAACCTTTACTTGAAAGTTCGGGCACAACATGAGTCTGCAATACCCTTCTTCATGCCATCCCACCAATAGATTTTCGTAAGTCACGATACATCTTGGTGGCACCTGGATGGATAGAATACCTGGATCCATGTGCCTCATGCAATATCTGGCCCCTCAAATTATCAACATGCGGAACACATAGATGACCACCGGCGCGGCCTCAAATCTCCCCCTTGGAGAAGACCTCTGTCGACTTGAGCGACTGCTTTCGGCTTTACCAAGTGAATCCTCATCTTTTCTATTTTTCATACCACTCACTACGGACGATTCTGATCCATTGTGCACAACAACACTGCCATCGGTGATCGACCAATCTAACTCCCAACCTTACAAGTCGATGGACATCTCTCACCGGCTCCTTCTTTCCTCATCCACATGGACACACTCTCCATACGAGCCTACTAAATGAATCCCGCTGCCACATTAGCCTTACCCGGATGGTAAAGGAGACTCATGTCATAATTCTTAAATAGCTTCAACTACCTCCTTTGCCGAAAGATTGAGGTCTTTTCTGTAGTGAACACATATTGCAAGCTCTTGTATATAAGGATGTCGTCGGTGAACATAATCACGAACATGTCTAGATACAGCTTGAAAACCCTATTCATCAAGTCCATAAAAGCTGCAGGAGCCTTGGTAAGTAAAGACATAACTACAAACTCATAATGGCATCTAGCGTCCACAAAAGTTTGTCTTCCCGGGATATCACTCTCCGAACTCGGAGTTGATGATACCGGACTGAATCTTTCTTTGAGAAATACTTGAACCCATGCTGGTCAAACAAATCATTGATCTTGGGCAGGGCCACCTATTCTTAATAGTGACCTTGTTCAGCTGTCGATAGACAATGCACATCGAAGCAAACCATCCTTCTTCGAGACAAATAACACTTTGAATTACCCCATGGATATGATCGGTCTGATAAAGGCCTTATCTAATAGGTCCTTCAACTAATCCTTCAACTCTTTAGCTCAACTGGAGCCATCCTGTAAGGAGGAATAGATATAGGCTGCGTATCAGGCAGAAGGTCAATAATCAAAAATCAATCTCCCGCACAGGAGGAATACCTGGCAAATCTTCCGGAAAGACCTCTGGATACTCACGCACCACGAACTGGCGGATATTCAAGGTCTCGGACTCAACATCCTTAACCGAACTGCCCTTCCACTCAGCAGTTCACACAGACAAATTAAATTCCACCACACGAGTTCTACACAATTTACGAAGCATAACACGCATACAGCCTTGAGTCCATGCCAAGAATATCAAAATCGGTCATGAGTCAACTCTACAAGGTCTGCGGAGGTGACTTTATGCAATATAGTGACTGGGCATCCTCTGTACACCCTCCTAGATACAACCGAGTCACTGACAGGAGTAGAAACCGAAAATGGTTCTGATAAGTCTCGGAACTAACTCCAAAGCTACTAGCAACCAAGAGTCTGTGAGACCAGGTATCTCCCGGACCTAACAAGCATAAACATCAATATTAAAAACATGCAACATACCAGTGACCACATCTCAGGAGACCTCTGCTCTGATGAGTGCTAAAGCATAAAAACTATTTTGACGCTAACCACCTGATCTTGGGCATAAGTAAGTACCCAAGTGCTGTTTATAACTTGATTTAGTCATGTTTGTCTAATTATACATTTACTTTCTCATGTGATTTTATGTAAATTTAGGTATGTACTAACCAATATGATTAGTCCTTGTTTTGTAGATTGTAAAAAGCATTTGGGGATAAACTAGATAGGTGAAGTGAAGGAATGGATTTGGAAGAAAATTGCAAAAATCGGCAAGGAAGCATGCCATGGCAAGGCGGGCCGCACCGGAGCAAGCGTGCCACGCTGTGCGTGCGCCGCGCCCAGCGTCGTGCCGCATGCAGATGTCCGGGCGCGAGAGAAGCAACTCCAGGGTGCCTGCGCGTGCCAGTGAGGTACTTACGCTGGGCAATTGATGAGCATGATGTCTGGAGTCGTACAAGTAATATAGTGGCTCTTTTAAGGAACCGGAATGTCGAACCCAAAAAAGAATTTGGGCTGCGAGGTAAAACCTTTTCAAATGTTAATTTACTAAACTACAGCAGTGCAGACAACAGTGTAAAGAGAAGTGTGTGTGTTTTGGTAAATATATTTTTGTACTAGACTACGCTATTTTTACAATTGAGTCTTAACTATGGATAAGAGCATGCTGAGGCTACAAGAACATGTAAAGAAACGAACTATCAATATACGTGGTTTATCTTTTCCTCCGGTTGCTAGTCGGAACTACCTGTAGTTAAAACTCTCGTATTTAACCCAACTTAGAATCATGAAGTCTTCCACCTACATTTTCGTAATAAGAAGGAATTCAAGTTCTAGCTATACAAAACCGGTTCCACCATGATAATACGACTTTGGGTATATTTCTATCCGGTAAATCAATTCTATTTTCCCAAACCAAGAAAGATATATCCTATTAATTCACAACTTTCTAATTTCGTGCCCTCTCGGTTTACATAGGACTTTGGATTTATAACATTGGCCAGATATTAATAAGAGTAAGAGCAAAGAATTAAATGGGAGCAACCATGGAAGAAAGAAAATAAACCAGCAATCAATAATTACATTTCAACACAAAGGTTCATAACCTCGGCAAGAAGGAGAATTAGCCACTCATTTGTAGATTAAACATCATTAAACAAGTGTTAATCATACAAACAATTGAAAGGAAGAAGAAAGAATAGAAAAACCTAAGGAATTTCGTCCTCAAAACACCTGTAACCCACGTTCTTGCTCCCCCAAGTCAGAATTATTAAAAATGAACCTAAGTGTTCTATTTATACTAGGGATAAATTTCCCCGGAATAACAAGCAACGTGTCACGGGTACATCACGGAGCACTGCCTCCCGTGACACGGTGCAACGCGCTCTCTTCAAATTGTCCGCCCGAGTAATTTCAGCCAACGTGGCACGGCAGCCATCGCGGAGCACCCAGCCAACGTGCCACGGTGCAATCGCGGACCCTCTGCGGATATGCAAAGTGCGGAGGAAGTGTCCCAACGTGTGCGGCTGATTGCGGACCCTCCTTTGGAATTTGTGCAATTTCCTTCCTGGGCAAAGTGCATCCGCGATGGCGTGTCACGGCTCCATCGCGGAGCCCTTGTGTTCCTTGCTTAACCAACCGCTTGCTCGTTCGAGTGCATCTTCGATTTCTCCCAACATGATATTTTCCTTCCTCAAAAAGCATGTTTTCCTACAAAACAACGCTAATCATGTTGGTTATTAGCATAAAATCACACTTCGTACAATTTACATGAGAATGTACACACATTATTAGACAAACAAGGCAAAAGCTAGCACATTTAATTATCGATTTGGCATATAAATATACCCCTTATCACCTACCCCACACTTAAAATCTTGTTCGTCCTGAACAACCCACCTCTCATGTATATGAAGATTCACACATAACTAATCTAGCAGATAATTTAAATTACGGCTATGATGATTATTTAAGATACAAGCTAAATAAAAGCATGCATGCTTTGATCAACGAAATGAAATACAACTATGTTAAGACTTCTTAACCTCAAGAATCGACTCTCCATCTTAGCAAACTCATGCAAATCAGCTGATTAAGAGATTTACATGAATTATATCCTTTATTAAACATGTGCCTTCACGGAAAAGAGTTACCCAATTTCACACGCAAAAACACTTGTTATATCACAACATGTGTGGGTACATAAATAATTTCACTCACTCTACATAAAAAATTCACATGCACTATGTAATGACCCATAAGCTTGCCTTAGTGTTTTACTCCACAATTTAAGGATATTACGAATGTGAATCAAGTAGGACTTTTAGAGTTGTAATGTACTCAGGTGTAGGTAGGTACTATTGTGATCAGTAATAGTGACTATCTTCCTAAGCGCTTTCAATACATCACGCCCTCATTAGAACTTCTCTTCCTTACTTCACCTTTTTAACCTTGGTAGTTTTCTTTTTCCTCTTTTGTTCCCCCATTTCCTTTAGGCACTTTTGGCTTATTAGTAAGGAGTTGTATGTAATAATTTTTCATTCATTTGCTTTCTTACTCCTTACTAATAATCAACCATTTACCAAGTGCACCTTTGACCTTTCTCACTTTACAACTTCCCTTTTCCTTTCTTTTCATTCTTCTCACTCCTTTCCTCTTTGAGATTTTTCTTCTTTAAGCGCTTAGGAGCTTTGGATCTCAAATTCAAGGCTAATGAAATAAAAATGGGTAAGCTTATGTTGCAGCTATCAAAGAATAGGCTAAGGCTCAATGGGGCTGAATAGGATTAATATTTCAAGAGTAGGTAAATGAGGGCTAAAGATTAGGTTCATTCAAAGAAGTGCCTAAATCATCTCCTACAATTTACATCCTTCATTTCGTCTCATACACACACCAGGCAGTTCTAGACAATCACAATAGCATAGAATACTCAAAACCTTACACTCATGGCACATGCTCAATTCAAGACACATTCGCGGACTCTTGCTCGGCTAATCACAAGAATTTAAAGTTAAGCTTCAATTATATTGAGTCAAATTCAAGAGCCTAAGTGTCTCCAACAAAGTTATACATTTGCATGCTTTAACACTAAACATAATTGCATCTTACACTCATTCATAACCATAAAAAGAATATCAAGCATCAATTAGCTATGAGTTCAGCAAAACCTATTGACTAATTTTCCTCCAAGGCAGTTTGTCATCCATCCATCGTGGAAAGCTTAGTCCCTAACTGACTAAAACATTATATACGAGACAACCGAAAAATAAAAAATAAAAATTTTATTCTTCGGTTCAAAGACGCCCCCGTCGAAAAAGAACCGAAAAGAAAAACCAACGGGTGATGAATTCATGCTTGACTAAAAAATGTTTCACATTTCTCAATTTTTCTTTTTTCACACAAGCATTGTATTTCGCAAAAATTTGTTAACCTGGAAAAAAATTTTGAAATTTCCTTGAAATTTCCCTCACCCCACCTTGAATCATGCTATGTCCTCATAGCATCAAATTAAAATTTAAAGAGGGTGAGAAATGCTCACGAGGCCTTTAGGCTAGCCAACGAAGCATGCTTTCGTTCCAATTTGCGTAGTGGGTGTTCAACCCCACACTTTTCTCTTTCAGCTTGTTAGCTTCCTCCTCCAAGGGTACTCGAGACTTCCCTCATACGTAACTTTCCACCAAAAACAACAAAAAATTAAAAAAAATAAAATCAATAAAAATGCAGAAATTAAAATGGTACCTATGGTACCCAGCAGGTTGCCTCCCATGCGGCACCTAATTTTACGTCGCGGCACGACGCAGCCACACATTCACCGCTTTTTCCTCCGCCTTGAGGATATGATCTCACCCCTAATTTCTTCTCTAATTTTCTTTCATGCTCCTGGGGTGGTGGTGAAAAATTGTAAGGACCAAGCAGTAGATGTTGCCTTTGACGTTTATTGGTCCTCATGTAAGTGAGTCATTTTCTATTAGAATCAACAAATTTCAGAATATGGGCCTTGGTCCTCCTCTCGACATTTCTCTATCAGCTTGGGAGACTCTATTTCTATGTCGTCAACCAAACTTAAGGTAGAAAAATGCTTCAGTGAGGTCCAATGCACCTTGATCTGGCGCAATGCAATTGACCTCCTTACTTGTATACCTCTTCTCCGCATCAACATCTATCTCTCGAGTATTGTCTAATAGAGGTATACTCTATCTCTTCTCCCACGAACGGATTTTCTACAAGTATGAGCTCCTCACGGGGACACTCAAGAGGTTCTTCCTCTTGTACTTCCTCTTAAGCTATTGCCTTCCCTTTGTCTGCAATTGATCACAAGTTGACCTCAAGCCAATCATCTCTAGTGAATTTAAGCTCATCCTTTCTAGAGCTTCTCCATTCTCTGCTAGCTGAATTCTCATTGCTTCCATCACCTCCCTCGTTGCTTCTGTTTGCTCAAGCATTTGCTTTAGCATGTACGCTATTGAGCTTGGCGTCCCAAGTCCTCATTTTCATCATGCCTATATTCGGCAAAACAACTGAAGGATCATAGTAGGGGTTCGGGAAGGGGGTATGCCTTCGGACAGCCATCCCAATGACCATCTTGCCCACCACACCCATGTTACACGTGTTATAGTGCGCACAAGTAGTGTCCTCCGGGAGTCGGACAAGACTCATCAAAGTATGAGTATTCACCATCTAAACCATTTATGTTCAAGATGTCATGTCAAGAAGGTATCCAAAAACAATCAAAAATATTTTTTGATCTTTTAAAAAAAAATAAAATTAAGCTACTTGTCGACGCTTGTATAAGAATTCGTTAACTAACACTTAAGAAAAATAATTTTACCGATTGCCGGTCAGAAACATGGCGCCAAAAACTTGATGAGCCCGCAAGTGTCTGGTCATTACAAGTAATATAGTGGCTCTTTTTAAGAACCCGGAATGTCGAACCCAAAGAATTTGGAGCTGGGGTAAAACCTTTTCAAGTGTTAATTTACTAAACTACGAGTGCAGACAACGGTGTAAAAATGTGTGTGTTTTGGTAAATATATTTTTGTACTAGACTACGCTATTTTTACAATTGAGTCTTAACTATGATGAGAGCATCTTTGAGGCTACAAAGAACTTTGTGAAGAAACGAACTATCAATATGCGTGGTTTATCTTTTCCTCCGGTTGCTAGTCGGAACTTTTGCCTATGGATTAAAACTCTCGTATTTAACCCAACTTAAGAATCATGAATCTTCCACCTACATTTTCGTAATAAGAAGGAATTCAAGTTCTAGCTATACAAAACCGGTTCCACACATGACTAATACGACTTTCGGGTATATTTCTACCCGAAGGTAAATCAATTCCCAATTTTCTCAAACCAAGAAAAGATCATATCCTATTAATTCACAACTTTCCAATTTCGTGCCCTCTCGGGTGAAACGGACTTTAGTTTACACTAACATTGGCCGAGATAGTTAATAAAAGTAAGAACAAGAATTAAATAGAACAACCATGGAAGAAGAAAATAAACCAGCAATCAATAATTACATTTCAACACAAAGGTTCATAACCTCGGCAAGAAGGAGAATTAGCCACTCATTTGTGGATTAAACATCATTAAACAAGTGTTAATCATACAAACGAATTGAAAGGAAGAAGAAAGAGATAGAGAAAAACCCTAAGAATTTCGTCCTCAAAACTGCCGTAACCCACGTTCTTACTCCCAAGTCAATTATTAAAAATGAACCTAAGTGTTCTATTTATCTAGGGATAAATTTTCCCGAATAACAAGCAACGTGTCACGGAGTGCATCACGGAGCAACTGCCTCCGTGCACGGTGCAAACGCGGAAATATAAAATTGTCCGCAGGTAATTGCTTCCAACGTGGCACGGCATGCATCGCGGGCATAGCCAACGTGCCACGGTGCAGGCTGTGGACCCTCTCTGGATATGCAAAGTCTGGGAGAAATTAATCCCAATGTGGCACGACTGATTGCGGACCCTCACTGGAATTTATTGCAATTTTCCTTCCCAGGCAAAGTGCATCCGCGATGGAAGCGTGTCATGGCTCCATCGCCCAGGCCTTGTGTTCCTTGCTTAACCAGCCGCTTGCTTGCTCGTTCCCCAGTGCATCTTCGATTTCTCCCAACATGACATTTTCTTCCTCAAAAGCATGTTTTTCCTACAAAACAACGCTAATCATGTTAGTTAGTATAAATCACACTTCATTACAATTCATGAGAATGTACACACATTATTAGACAAACAAGGCAAAAGCTATACATTTGAGTATCGATTTGGCATATAAATATGCCACTTATCGGCCATCTTGCGCGCCCAAGGCCACCGTGTCATGAAGGCCATCGCGCAAGGCGATGTGCCATGTTGGCCATCACGCCAAGCACCTTTCAATTGAAAATTCCAGTGAGCATACGCGTTACCTCCATGTCACGGAGGTAATTTGGTGTGTTATGCTCCGGGCCCACGAGCCATTCCATGGCCAGGGCCAAACTTTATAAATTCCCTCTTTACTATAAATTAAACCATATCTCCCAAAATCATTTGTCACGAAATATTTTCTGAAAACCATAGAGGAGCGAAGGGAGAAGTGAAGAACTCACCTAGGGTGAACTCACCTAGGGTTCACTAATTTTACATTCTCTTTTACCTATTCTTGTAAGTACTCTACTTTAACGATGTTTTTAAGTTATTGTACGAACATGAGTGGTTAAAACCCTTCCTCTATGGTTGAGGCCACGTGATATGATTGTAATGCATGAATTCATTTTGGTTTAAGTTGTTAATTGTTGTTTTGTCTTACATTTTTTATTATGGTAGTTTTTATGCTTGATCACTATGAAAACATACATGTTAAGCTAGGTAAAAGCTTGGGAGAGTAACCCTAGGCTAGAACAAGAGAATGTAGGGAGCAAGTCCTTATCTTACGATAGGATTCGTGGTTAGGATAGAAATTATACCTAATTTTCCTTGCTTGGTTGATAAAACGGGATGATAGCAAGACACCGGCTTAGAATTGTCATTCCACCACTCATAGAAGTAGTTGTGAAGCTAAGTTAGGTTAAATTATTAGAGGTACGAAAGTCCCTAATCAAGAGCACCAACCCCGTATACCACATCCATGTAGTTGAATTGCCCACGAACTAGGATGTCACATCCCCGCTCAACGATGTAGTTGTGAAGCTAGTTTGTCGTGTTTAGAGGCTCGGGAGACCATGAACATCACATTTTCCAACTATGTGAGATAACAATTGATAATTTCATACGTGAACCATTACAAAGTGTAGCATTGCATGATTATCCGGCCTTAGCTCTAGTTGCTTTTTATATTATTTTCAGATTGTTTTGTGACCACCCCAAAACTTAATTATAATTTACCAAAAACTTCTATAATCAAAACTTGTGAGGGTTAATCTTACACTTGAACTTCATAATTTGCTGAATTGGTCCAGTCCCTATGGGTTCGACATCCGGCTCTTAAAAAGGGCCATTGTATTACTTGTACGACCACGTACGCTTGCGAGTGCGCTGGAGCGCAACAAGTTTTTGGCGCCGTTACCGGGGACTGGTGAAATTGGTGAATTTCTTGTTTTGTGTCAGTGTCTAATTTTCTAAGTGTTGAAAAAATAGATTTATTTTATTTTTTGTTTTTAGTCTAATACCCTTCTTAACATGACATCATGGAACACAAATGGGTTGAATGGTGTATACTCATATTTTGGTGAGTCCTGTCTGAATTGTGGAGGACTCTACTTGTGGCAACACTGTCACATTTGCAGTATATGTGGTAGTCAAGATGGCCATTGGGATGGTTTTCCAAATGCATATTCCCCTTCCCCAAGCCCCTACTATGATCCTTCTGTTGTTTTTGATGAGTATAGGAATGATGGAAAGGAGGACTTGGAACACCAAGCTCAGATGTTAAAAAAGGTCCTTGAGCAGACAAAAGCAATGAGGGAGCAGATGGAAGTATTGGGAGTTCAGACCAAGGAAAATGGAAAGGCCTTAGAAATGATAAGCGCCAAGTTCATGGAGATGATGGTTGAGGCTGAAGCTTGCTTTGATTTGCAAGTGATGGTCTTATTCAATACTCAAGAGGGAATACAAGGAGAAGAAAAGGGTGAGTTCTTGGAAGAAGCTCAACAGTTAGAAGCTCCTGAGAGTCCCCATGATGGTCTCACACATATGGCAAATCTATTCATGAAAGGAGAGATAGAGTTCCAACCATTTGACATTCATGTGGAGTTAGATGTTGATGTGTAGAAGGTGTACACAAGTAAGGAGGTTAAGCACAAGGAAGTTTCAGAGTTGAGGTGTATTGTACTCCACCCGAAGCATTTCTCGACATTAAGTTTGGTTGATAACCTAGAAATAGAGTCTTCCAAGCTTGTAGAGAAAGGTCTAGAGGAGGAACAAGCCCCGTATATTTTGAAATTTGTTGATTCAGAGAGAAAAAATGACTTCACTTACGTAAGGGCCAATAAGTGCCAGAGGCAACATCTACTTCTTGGTCCTTTCATTTTTTCACACCACCCTTGGAGCATAAGAGGAAACTGGAGAAGAAATTAGGGGTGAGATTCATATCCTTAAAGTGGAGGGAAAATTGGTGAAACTTTATGTGTCGTGCCGCGACGTAAAATAAGGCGCTGTTTTGGAGGCAACCCAAGGGTACCACAAGTACAATGTTAATTTCTTTCATTTGTGTGGATTTTGTTTATTTTCATCTTGTTGTTGTTTTTGGTGGAGAATTAAGCACAGATGGAGGGGAAGTCTGAGTNTTGTTGTTGTTTTTGGTGGAGAATTAAGCACAGATGGAGGGGAAGTCTGAGTACCCTTGGAGGAGGAAGCTAAGAAGCATGAAAGAGGGAAAGTGTGGGGCTGAATACCCACTTGCTCAAAAATGAACAAAAACATGTTGTTAGCTAGGCCTAGAGGCCCCAGGGAGTATTTCTCACCCTTTTTAAATCTTAATTAAATGTTTTGGGGACATAGCATGATTTCAAGTGTGGGATGAAGGAAATTTCAAAAAATTTGTGCTTAATGATTCGGGTGAATTTAGTGCTTGATAGGCATTGGTTAAAAATTTTGAGTTAAGCATGATTCACCCACCCGTTGGTTTTTCTTTTCGGTTCTTTTCCGACGGGAGGCACTTTGAACTGAAGAATAAAATTTTTTTGTGTCTATACATAGTTGTTTTTAGTCATACTTAGGGACTATTCCTGACGATGGATGGATGAAGACCATCTTGAGGGAAAATTAATCAATAAGTTTTGGTTTTTGAACCAATAGTTAATTGATGGCTTGATATTCTTGTTATGTGCTATACATGATTGTGAGATGCATGTATGGTTAGTCTTGAAGCATGTGAGAAGTTGTATAAATCTGTTTGAGACACCTAGGCTCTTGAATGTGACTCGATGTGCTTAAAGCTTAATTTGGAATTCTTGTGATTAGCTGAGTAAGAGTCTGATGAATTTGTCT
>JACEIK010000652.1:0-21037 GCA_018107945.1 Datura stramonium
TTAAGGAAAATGTCTTCGACAAGTTAGTTCTTTTAGTATTATATCTTAGTCTGAATGCTAGTAAGAATATCAGAAGCATATCTATTATGTCTAGCTGTTGTTATTAGCTGAGACTAGTATTCCATGTCTAGTTTGGGGATTGATTACGCATGTATAGCCTTCCCTGACCAACCCAGGATTACTAGTTGTGTTGACGCTTGCCAGAGGCGAGATAACGTCGCTCCAAGGAGCGGTATGCCATCCCCAAGGGGCGAATATGGGGTCCAAGGTCCTCATACAGTCCATTCCATGGCGAGACTACTTTTATGCTGATCGACACTATATTACACCCCCTGTCGAGCCTGGTGCCCAGGGTGC
Source organism: Datura stramonium (assembly GCA_018107945.1). NCBI lineage: Eukaryota > Viridiplantae > Streptophyta > Magnoliopsida > Solanales > Solanaceae > Datura > Datura stramonium. Next base: position 358 of record JACEIK010000652.1, read on the forward strand.
AGATATCATATATCAGGAGTCCACCGGACTCAAACACAGCTATAGTTCAGTGGTCGAGCGGGCTCAGTTGCAGACCCAGGGGACTGGTAGGTCGGTAATAGTTTCTAGATGACTCAGTATGACCTCGTTAGGGGTATATAGATTGAAGTGTACTCACCAGGGATTATGGGGGCCCCATATGAGTTATTCTGTGTTGGTTGTACCTTCCATCTTATGGGGGCCAAGTAAGGCTCTTGTTTGAAATTAGTTACTAGTAGATTAGACAGTAAGAAGTTTAGCTATTCAGGCGGTATTTCTATCCCTTCCTTTCAATTAATTTCATATTCATTTAAGTTCATTCAGTTATTTATAGTTATTGCCTTATATATTCAGTACATATCGTACTAACGCCCTTCTTTGGGCGCTGCATTACTTGCCTGCAGGTGCGGATAGATGCGGATCAGGGCCTTCCTAGTTTTCAGCCAGATTAGTAGTGCAGTCGACTCCTTTCCTCCGGAGCTCCTAGTTAGAAGGTTGACTCATTTTTTTTAGGTGTACAGTTTATGGGTAGGTCTGGCCCTGTCTCGACCAATATATCACTTCTAGAGGATTGTAGACTATTTCTAGTTCCTTGTGATTAGTTGTTGTTGGCCGTGTGGGACCCATATGTGGTTTATCTTGCGTGTTGGCCTTGTGGGGTCTTGTTTAGCTGTTAGTTAGCGGCCTTATCTGCTATAGCTTAGTTTATGCTGGATTTAATTTACAGTCAAAACTAGACCTCATGGTGGTCTTATCGGTCCGCATAAGATTCCCTATTATTATCTATTTCCAGGTAGCTGTTTTCTTTTACAGGTGGCTATACAGCCTCGACCGGGGGCTGTGTTTACACCGAGATATAGCCCGTTATTTTCTTGATTTTAGATTTAATGTTAGTCATACACTAGAGGTGTGTAAGCTCAGGCCAGTTCAGACCCTAGTAGGGGCACCAGGTGCCAGTCATTCCTCCCAAGGTGGGGCATGACAAAGATGCCATCAGACTCAGATTTTTCCCCTTTTCTCTATTAGGGGAGGCTATTTTATGGTTATTAGAGTTGCCCAACGACTCCATAACCATCTGGAGGAAACTTAAGCAAGCCTTCTTGGAGAGATTCTTTCCCTCTTCCAGAATGTTGCAGCTTAAGGATGAGATTTACCATTTTCGAAAACTAAAAATCGAGGCACTTCATGAAACCTGGTTGAGGTTCAAGAAGAAGTTGACAAAGTGCCCAAACCATTAAATTCCAGATGACAGTTTATTGGAAATTTTCTACAGGTCTTTAAACAATAACAAAAAAGCTATAGCAGACAAAGTGGCGGGAGGAGCATTGATGAGTCACACCTGGGACCAAGCTGCCACCATTCTTGACATGGTGACTAAAACAAACAGGGCATGGAATATTCGAGAGGTAGATGCAACAGCCGGTACATATGCAATTGGTTTGACTGCAGACCAACGTAGGAAGGAAGAAAAACGCGATAAGGAGTTGACTCATATGCGCACATCGTTGGATTTGCTTACAAAGCACATTATGGGAGCTGGAGACAAAAAGGTAAACACACTGGGGACATAAGGACTGGAGCTGGGGGCAGATCACTCTGATTCCGAGGAGGCAAATTTCCTGGACAACCAGGTGGTGGGTTTTTGAGCCAACGCCCAAGCATCTAGACAAGACAATTGTTACCAAGGTTCTGGAAACCAAGGTTAGAACCAATAAAAAGATAACTATAACTGAAACGGGTATAGAGACATGAGCCGAGGTCAAGCGTGAAGGAGAATGGAGAAGGAATGACGGCTATCGCAACGACTGAGCTAGAATATATGTGCCTCCCAATGCATGAGAGGGGGAGGCTGGACAATCAAAGCTAGAGAGCATGATGGCTGAGATGCTGAAAAAGGTGAGGTCCACTGATGATCAGTTAAAGGAAATCCAGGGTGATATATCGAGCATGGGTCAGAGAGTGGAATCCAATGCAACAGGTATCAAGCAAATCGAATAGTAGCTGGGGAAACTGTTAGCATCACTGAACCCAAGACAAAAGGGTACACTACCTAGAAACACAGTCCAGAACCCAAATAATGATGGCCACTACATGGCTGTGATGATTAGAAGTGGTAAGGCCGTAGTTGACCCCCCTCTACCGGTTGTAGTTGAACGGAAGAAAGAGAGCATAGTTGAAGATGGTAAAAATGATGTTGAGATGGAAGGTACTAAGAATGCTGAGTTGCTTGAGGCCCCATCTGGTGAAAAAAGGTATGATGTTGAACAAGATTCAACGCAGATTTACAAGGCTATCCCGAGACCACCGCCACCGTTCCCCCAAAGGATGAAGAAGAAGACGGAGAATGGTAAGTTCTAGAAATTCCTGTCAATGCTAAAACAATTATCTGTGAACATACCATTGGTTGAGGCATTGAAACAAATGCCGAGATATGCTAAGTTCATGAAGGACCTGGTGACAAAGAAGATGTCCGTGAGTTATGATCCTGTAGATAATGTACACCACTGTAGTTCCATAGCTACATGAGTCCTGGCCCAGAAGAGGGAAGATCCAGGTACTTTCACTATACCTTGCACCATTGGCAATGTAGAGTTCGCAAGGGCACTACGTGATTTGGGAGAAAGCATCAATCTGATGCCAATGGATATGTTCAAGCAGTTGGGCTTGGGAGCCCCCACATCGACTATAATGCGGCTACTAATGACCGAAAAAACTGTGAAGAAGCCGGTGGGGATCCTGTTTGATGTGCTTGTAAAAGTTGACAGATTCATATTCCTAGCAGACTTTGTGATCCTGGATTGTGAGGTTGATTATGAGGTCCCCATCATTTTGAGGCGACAATTCCTTGCTACTGGGAGGGCCTTAGTGGATGTGGAGGCTGACCAACTGAAGTTCAGATTGAATAAAGAAGATGTCACTTTAAAAATCTGCCGGTCAATGCAACAACCGAAGGAGTACAGTGTAGTCTCAGCAATATATGATGAATCTGAGTTCCTTGACGAAGTCTGAGTAGTCAAGAGACTTGCATTGTGCCGCGACATTAAATCAGGCGCTACATGGGAGGCAACCCCTGAATGGTGAAGTTTGAGTAGCAACAAGTATGTTCCCTTCCCTCTGATGTTGTAGTTCAGGCTTCAGGGACGAAGCACATTTCAAAAAGAGGAGGGGATGTACTTGTATTTTTGGATTTGTCCGAGGGTTTTTCGTGTCGTATATCTTTTTCCTCGGGCATATTATCTAGTAGAACCGGCATGTTTAGGATTTTTTTTCTTATTTTGAGATTTTTATTTAATTAGAAAGTAGCCTAGGAGTACTCAGCCAATGAAAATGCACTAGTTTTGGATTTCTTAAAAAAATTGACCCTGTTTAAAAATTTTTGATGCATTAGTTGTGTAGTTTTGACTGCATGCATGATTTCTATGGATATTTTGATTTCATTCAGTGTATTAGCATGAGTAGTGTTGTTAAGCCATGTAACCAAACAGGTAAAGTGAATATAAGTCATGTGTCATGAGTGAGTGAGGATTGATACTTAGTTCAGTACTGTTTTGACGATCTAGAACTTGCCTAGGCTAAGGATGGTTGGTTAGGAGATGATCATAGGCCATTTTTGTTGAGCTCACTTTTAGCCTAAATGACCCTACCAAAATCATATAATTTCCTTGATCCCGATTTTGAGCCTTTAATACACTATTTTTCTTCGATTAACCGATGAACCATACCCATTTTTTATAATGAACCTATTTTGACCTTGGTCCTTCCTTGGACATTGTGAACCTCAACATAGGAAAAATGTCTAAGTTGAGGGTGGGTAGAGTAGGGGTGCATAAATGGTGGGAACGAGGAAAAAGGAGAGAAAATAGAAAATGTGAGAAATGAGGTGCGGTGTGACAAATAAAAAAAATAAAAAAAGATGAAAAAATTGAAAACTTTGAAAAAGAAAATCAAAAAGAAAAATAATACTTGAAAAGGTTAAAAACACATCACACTCATACAAATGCATACAAAAGAGGTGAAAAGGGAGGAAAAGGAAGGAAAAGAAAAAAAGGGTGAAATAGGTGAACGGTGGAGTCAATGTATATAGTGTCAAGGAAGGGTTAGTCACTTAAAAAAATTCCACATGTATCATGTCCTGCCCTAAAGCCTATATTACAAGTCATAGCAAGTCCTATAGTGATCCTAATCTGACCATCTGACAGATCGAGGCAGAGAAAATAAGGGCAAGCCTATGGTATCCGATACACAGTACTTAAAACTTCTTTGTGAGAGTGAGAGTCTTGCTTGTTCAATACCATGCCATATCTGACACTATATTTGTGAGTGGGGACTTCATTTGTTGTGAGGGTACATGGTTTATGTTTAATTTTACCAGTGGTCTGTGTGAAAAGCATTGGTGATGACTTGATTGTCTGTTAATAGCTAGCTGACATGTCTTGATCCCTGCTCATCATGTTTTGTGGTTGCTTGTCATGCATTAGCTGATGCTGGTTCATGGAAGAAGGGTCAAAAGTCATTGAATTTATAGTGCAAATTTTGTTTGGTATTAGTTGTACTATCCTAGGTTTATTTTCTAGTTGAGCGTCGTGTTTAGTTTTTTATTTTCTTTTCCTGAGGACATGTAAAAGTCTTAAGTTGAGGGTGTTGATGTGCTGTGAGTTTATAGCACTTTCGACGCTCAAAACTAAGAAAATAGCATGAACTTAGGTGTATTTATATGGATATAAGACACTTTTTCTTTAATTACAAGACAATTAAGTATTGGAGCAAAAATATGCAAAAGAAGCCTGAAAGTGCAGAAAATGAGCTAAAGTCACAGTCTCAGTACGACCCATATGTTGATGGTACGAGCCGTACTGAGAATCATGAAAAGTTTCAGATGGCTGGATTGTGAAGAATGCAACCTACGACTCTTAGTACGAGTCGTACAACACTGATACGAGCCGTAACACTGGGTCGTGGAAATATTTAGAGAAAATTGTATAAAGGCAGACTCCTGATACGGGTAGACAGGATAAGTTGTGGCGGAGAGGTACGAGTCGTACCATCACACTCGTGACAAACTTCAAAAAAATTTAGAGTTCTCAGACTCAAGCCACGGAAGAAAAGTACATCTCATAGGAAGCATGTACGAGTTGTACCAAGGCTCAACACTTAGCCAAATTTCAGAAAGCCAAGGACTTACGGATAGCAGGTATGACCCGTATAATCTTGCTACGGGCCGTATGATCAATTGTGGCTCAGCGGCGGCAGTTATGGAAATTTACCTTGTTAGCTTAGGAAAAGGATTCTTATGTCTGTATAAATATCTTTTATGTTTTATTTTCAGTAGACAAGGTTGGAAGTAGTTAGACGTAGTTAGAAGAAGTTAGAGAAGGTGATAAAAAACATAGAATTGAGTTGATTGACTTGTGATCAATCTTTTCTTGATTTCTTTCTTGATCTTTGTGAATTTTTCTTGAGTTATTTCGAATATAATTAAAGAATTTCTTCTCTCATCTATGATTGTAAGTATTGAATTATGTGTTTAATTATGAAAGCATATCACAACCTTGAAATATGAGAGGCTAAAACCTCCATAGCTAGGGTTGCGGGAACCATGGTGGATTAACGAGCTAGGGATACACAAAAGTGATTCAAAACCAATGCAAAATGCTTGTACTGTAATCTCTTCATGCTTAAACATTTCTTAACGGTGTACAATGTTAGGACTTGCCTGAATTCCTTACTTTCTTGAGCCTAGAGAGGTAGAGATTAGGAAAAGAGAATTACAACAAAGCCTTGATCTTAATGATCATTGTATTAACTTGAGCTGTGGTCGCAAAATAGTTAAATTTGGGATTAATTGATAAAGGTTAAATTGAAATCGCTTATGAGACCTGACCCGGTGATTGAGTATAGTCATCCAATAGGGATGAACCAGTTGTTTGAATGAACCCTAGTTATCAGTTCTACAAGTAAGCATTGGTATTGATCACATGTCTATACCCGAAGCAATTATGAACTCATGGGGAATGCAAACCCTAGTTATTCTTAACTCTTGATTTTACATCACAATTTCAATCATTGTTTTAATTATTATTTTCTTAAAACCCCCAAATTGGAGTAACTAACCAACAAATTCACTTACCGACATTAGTCTAGATCTTCCATATTTCCTGTGGGTTCGACCCCAACCTCTTTGTTGGGTTCTTTATTGACAACATCCACTTCATACTTTAGCAGGAGGTGTGATTTTGAGCGTTATCATTGGGACAAGGCCCTGACCTACCGAAATACTATACAATAAAAGACGGGTAAACCTCAACAACCTGGAAACTCTGAATGAAAGGAGCTGACCAATCTGCTGACTCTGAATAGCTGCTAGGGGATCCCGAAACCGGTCTGTCTATACCTGCAGTCAAGTATGCAGCGCCCCATAGTTGGGCGTCAGTACAATATGTACCGAATATAGAAGGCAGTAATAAAAGCTGAATAAAAACTGATAAGGAACCGAAAGTAATCAGCGACAAGGGCACAAGTTAACCTCTAAGATTTCTTATCCATAAACTGTATCTAATAAACCTCTACATGAATAAGAGATGAAACTGCACGAATGTACACTCATAAGCTCTATCTTGCAAGCAAGTATACAAACAAGAACCTAACATGGCCCCAATAAGACTGGAAGGTACAATCAACACAAAGATAACCCACCTGGGCCCCCATAAGCCCCGACAGGCGCCAATTAGTCTATATACCCCTATTAGTACCCCCGAGGCTCTGCAAGTAACTATAACTGAACATACCTGGTCTCTTAAGACGATACCGGAACCTGCTGGGCTCCTATAATTGAGTTCAGGCCTTTTCTTCCCTGTGATTGTACCTCGAGCACACGAGGCTCTACAAAGGGTCTATAATGCTTCTGCGGCGTAGAAGAAGTCCATAAGTGAATAGACTTCAACATGGCCATGCAGGCTCCACTTTAGTCCTTACATACAATATATGGCCTCGTAGGCGATTCAATAGCTTCGCAAGCAATGCAACATCATAGCTCTGTAAGCAATCTAGCTCCGTAAGCATTGGCAGCATCGTAGCTCTGTAAGTTGTTTATAGCTCTGAAAGCATTTTGTACAACTAGCAGCCTCTTAACTATTCAAGGAAAGAGATAGTACGAAACATGATCTACCCCAACTAGGGACACTATGTTACAATCTACAAACCTAGTCATTCAAGAGGCGTATCTCTCCCCTTAGGCCTAATGGCGACCGCTACTCTTTCTCGTCCCTAGACTGGTTTATATAGTTGCCAACAGGAACAGTCTGTGTGCCTACACCAGACTAGAGGGTCCTAGTAGTGATCATATCCTCCGTCGACACAAACGAAAAAGGACAAGGTCCGGGTGACCTAAGCGATAGTCTAAAGGTCATACTAGGACAGTGATAGCTCGTAAGAAAATAGTAAGGTTGCAAGCGACCAACCATTTAGTTTCTTCACTTAGAAAGGTTGTAGGGCTGCTACTAATCGAACATAACCTAAGTAGTCAACCCTAACTTCTCACAGGAAGCTCACTATAACCCTTAGCCTGAAGGTAACGCTGTGATACTGTGGTTCTAGTCCCTTAGATCCTAACTTGGTCTATCCAGAACTCAGATAGCTCCTCTAGGCGATTCATAGCCTCGTAGGCAGGTGTATTTGGACCTAGCCCTTCACAGTAATATATACCTGGCATTTGTAAGAGTAGCCTAGGGCATTGGCCCCACATCTAACTACTAATGACGTTTCCTCCTCAGGCTATCAACTAGTCCATCAGACTTGTAACAACTGGAGTGAATCCCTAAGAGACCTATATGACAAGCATTGAGTTGGCTAAAACTAACAGTCACCAATAGTAGCCACTCATATGGCGGGCTGTTGCTCAGTTCACTAGGCAACCCTGGTGCCACTGACTCGAAGGTAAGATCACCCTAACAAGATTCTAGCCTTGGAGGCGTCAAGGTACGCCAACGGCCTGTAGGCGAGCTTTATTGACAATATAGGCTTCAAACTGAGAGTTATATCCAGCTACACCTTTATGCTGTCCAACATACCCATTTAGGCCCAATAGCTAACCATAGACTCCTAAGGCCTTGGCACGACAACAAAATATTAGAAAACCTATAAATGGTAAGCAGCTGAATGGGGACCTCTCTATGGCGCACCCAACATTAGTCACACTTAACATACTCCTTTTCCGACGAGGGATACTATAGCATACTCTCAACACGTCTTCTAGCAGCTAACCACAAAATTCATAATCATTATCTACTTGAAGTAGCTAATCACAACATATAATATCATTATCTACTCTCGAATTCATAGGTCATATCACTATACGACGAGAATAACTTGTCGAAGAGATAAGCCTTAACATACCTTGAATGCTGACTTTCATTCACCCAAATAGTTTCCAACCTGAAGCCAGTAATTCAACTCAATTGCAGCTTTTACGCTGAGAGAATAAGGATATTTCAATAGTAGGAATCAGAAAACAACGATCTTTCAAAGAACATTGACTATAGTTCAACTTCGATCAATTTGGCCGAAACTCACAAATTCTCGAGAATCTAGAAGATAGAAATGCTTACCTATCACTTGTGGCCACTTAGAATTTGATTAAAAGTGATTCCGACAACTTTTACTCGGTGGGGTTCCGGTACTCTAAGCATATTTACAAGAAATAACTCCACAGGGATGTTCCTCGTCGGCCTGAAACTCGTTATCCAAGATGAATTTGTGTTTGGACGGAGTTTAGCAGCGTAAATCGGTGAAAAACGAAAGAAATCGCCGCTCACTCTCTCATCTCTACTGAAGGAAAATATTTAAAATGAACCCCTCTTCATACTTAACATCTATATATATAGAGAGAGAGGCGGTGAGGGAGGGTCCGCAATGCGCCTCCCATCGCAGCGGGGGGACGGGTGCAGCGCGCCTCCCAACGTACCAAGGGAAGGGGCGACGCGACTCTCTTTGCACAGTGGGGGCGATGAGGCGCGGCACCTGGTGCGCCATGCCCCCGGCCCTGACCTCCTGCTCGCTCGATATCGTACTCGTACATTTATTCCCCGAGCCTTTTTCTGTATGTGTCGTACTCCAAAACTCTCAACATACGTACGCGCATATTGGTTAAATGATAGGAACTTACGGGGTGTAACATAAGGCTAGGATAGGGAGCTATGGGTACTCCCAACAGAGATCTGATGGTGGACATCGCCCTCGGTCTAACTAGAGGTTGTTGGTTGCAGCTCCATCATTAGCTAGTGTTCTATCCAAATCTCGAGGTAATCAGAGGAGTAGAGTGTCAAGTTCTAGGGGGTGAGAGGAGTATGATAGGAGAGCGAACTTTCCCAACTTATAGGAAGTATGGTAGGAAGAACCCTAGAGAGTTCTTTGTTGGCTCCGATGGTTGCTTCGGGTGTGGGAAGCCCGGACATATGCTTAGGGATTGTCCTTTAGCTAGACAGAGTGACGGTAGAGGTCGTGCCCTAGCCACCACTTCACTAGCTCCAACAGCTCACCCATCTCAGCACGATGCCTATTTTAGTGCAGCTGGCGGACAGCGTCAGAATCAATTCTATGCACTTTCTTCTCGTCAGGAGAAGGAGTGCTTATTCGATGTGGTCATTGGTATATTACGAGTTTTTCATCTTAATGTTTATGCATTGTTTGACCTAGGGTCCACCTTATCGTTCATGACTCCCTATGTTACTATTAGTTTTGGTGTCAGTCCCGAAATCCTGTCAGAATCCTTCTCATTCTTTACTCCTGTCGGTGAGTCAATTTTAGCTCGACGGATATACAAAAATTGCCCAATCACGATTCTTCAGAAGTCACCTCAGCTGACTTAGTGGAGTTAGATATGACCGATTTCGATGTTATCTTTGGTATGGATTGGTTGTATGCTTGTTATGCTTTGATTAATTGTAGAACCCATACAGTATAGTTCTATTTTTTGGGTGAACCAATCCATAAGAAGGAAAACTAGAGAACATAGAGAGGTTTGGGCAATTTGGANGTTGTATGCTTGTTATGCTTTGATTAATTGTAGAACCCATACAGTATAGTTCTATTTTTTGGGTGAACCAATCCTAGAGTGGAAGGGTAATTCAATTGTGCTTGTAGGTCACTTTGTTTCCTATCTCAAGGCTAGAAATATGATCTCTAAGGGTTGTGTATACCATCTAGCTCGATCAAGTATTTTACATCCGAGACCCCAACTCTTCAGTCAGTTCCTATTGTATGTGAATATTCGGAGGTGTCCCCAGATGATCTACTAGGAGTCCCGAGCGAGCGAGAGATTGACTTTGGTATTGACCTTCTACCTGATATGCAACCCATATCCATTCCTCCTACAGAATGGCTCCAACCGAGCTAAAGGAGTTCAAGGAGCAGTTGAAAGATCTCTTAGATAAGGGTTTCATCAGGCCTAGTAAGTCCCCATGGGGTGTTCCAGTTCTCTTTATTCGGAAGAAGGATGGTTCTCTTAGGTTGTGCATTAATTATCGACAGTTGAACAAGGTCACAATCAAGAATAAGTATCCCCTCCCCAGGATTGATAACCTTTTTGACTGGCTTCAGGGTGCTAAGTGCTTTTTGAAAATAGACTTTCGATCTGGCTATCATCATCTTAGAGTTAGGGAGAGTAACATTCCCAAAACAGCCTTCAAGACTCGATATGGTCACTATGAGTTCGTAGTTATGTCTTTCGGACTAACAAATGCTCCTGCAGCTTTTATGGACTTAATGAACAGGGTGTTTGAGTAGTATTTGGATATGTTCATGATTGTCTTCATAGATAATATCCTCATATACTCTCGGAGATAGGAGGAGCATGTTGCTCATTTGAGGATTGTGTTGCAGATTCTCAAGGATCGTCAGTTGTTTGCTAAATTCAACAAGTGTGAGTTTTGACTGAACTCAGTAGCATTCTTGGGTCATCCGGTGTCTAGTGAGGGTGTGCAGGTAGACTCTCAAATGATAGAGGCGATGAAGAATTGGCCTAGGCATGTTAGTCTCATTGATATTAGAAGCTTTTTAGGTTTAGTTGTCTACTACAAGAGGTTTGTAGAGAGATTTTCATCCATTGCAGCACCATTGACTAAATTGACCCAGAAAAAGGTCAAATTTCAGTGGCCAGATGCTTGTGAGAAGAGTTTTTAGGAGTTAAAGACTCGACTCACTTCATCCCCAGTGTTGACCCTACCTAAGGGCACAGATGACTTTGTTGTGTATTGTCATGCCTCTAGGGTTGGTCTTGGTTGTGTGTTGATTCAGCATGGTAAAGTCACTGCATATGCCTCGAGGTAGCTTAAGACTCACGAGAAGAATTACCCGATGCATGACCTAGATTTGGTAGTGGTGGTATTTGCCTTGAAGATTTGGAGACACTACACATATGGGGTACATATGGATGTGTTCAAAGATCACAAGAGCCTAGAGTACGTGTTTACTCAGAAGGACCTGAATTTGACGCAAAGTAGATGGCTAGAGCTTCTCAAGGACTATGACATGAGTTTCCTTTATCATCCGAGAAAGGCCAATGTAGTGGCATATGCTCTTAGTAGGATGTCCATGGAGAGTGTGTCCCATGTCGAGAATGGGTGGAAGAAGTGGATGAAGGACATCCATAGGCTTGCTCGTTTAGGAGTTTGCCTTACAAATTCGGAGGATGGTGGTGTTATTGTCCATAATGGGTTGAAATCTTCATTGATAATGGAAGTTAAAGCAAGGCAATATGAGGATCCTATCCTGATGAAGCTGAAGGAAGCTATCCGGAATCAAAAAGTGGAGGTTTTATCCCAAGGGGGAGATGATGTACTCCGATATATGGGCTGATTGTGTGTTCCGACTGTAGATGACTTGAGAGAGCGGATGTTGAATGAGTCTCATGCTCTTGGTACTCTATCCATTTAGGTGCCTCCAAGATGTACTGTGATCTATGGAAAGTCTATTTGGTGGAGTGACACGAAGAAGGACATAACAGAATTTGTGGCTAAGTGTCTAAATTGCCAACAAGTGAAGGTTGAGCATCAGAGACCAGGAGGTATGCTTCAGTACATTAGAATTCCTACGTGAAAGTGTGAAGAGATCAATATGGACTTCATTACAGGGTTGCCTCGTATGCATCGACAGTATGACTATATGGGTGATTGTAGACAGGTTGACCAAATTAGCATATTTCTTACTGGTCAAAACTACACATTCAGTCAAGGATTATGCTAGACTCTACATTCGGGAGTTGGTTCGATTGTATGGAGTTCCTTTGTCCATCATCTCAGATAGGGGTACTTAGTTCACCTCTTAGTTTTGGAGGTCTTTTTAGAAAGGCCTTAGTACTCAAGTAAATCTTAGCACAATTTTTCACCCGCAGACAAATGGTCAGGCTGAACGGACCATTCAGACTCTTGAGGGCATGTTGAGAGCATGTGTGATTGATTTCAATGGTATTTGGGATGATCACTTTCCCCTCATCAAGTTTCCCTATAACAACAATTATCACTTCAACATTCAGATGGCTCCATTTGAGGCTCTTTATGGACGAGGTGTAGATCACCAATCGGATGGTCCGAAGTAGGTGAGGCTGTGTTGATAAGGCCGAATTCAGTTCATAAGGCCATGGAAAAGTTCAACTTATAAGGAAGAGGCTAAAAATAGCTCGGAGTCATCAGAAATCATATAAGGATGTTAGGAGGAGAGAGATTGAGTTTGAGGTCGATGATTAGGTGTTTCTGAAGGTGTCTCCAATGAAGGGAGTTTAGAGGTTTGGTAAGAAAGGCTTAGTCCCTGATATGTTGTTCCCTATAGAATTCTGAGGCGAGTTAGCAAAGTGGACTATGAGTTGGAGCTACTAGCGAAGTTAGCCTCAGTGCATCTAGTTTCATGTGTCCTTATTAAAAAAGTACATTAACAACCCAACCTTATTTATTCTGGTAGAGAGCATTGGCGTGAAGGATAGCCTTACAAGAAGGTAGTTTCCGTGAATATTTTGTGGAGGAATCAGCTTGTTGAGGGAGCTATGCGAGAAGCCGCAGTGAATATGATGGCTAAATACCCGCATCTTTTCCCTTTCAGCTTAGTTCCAACATGAGGTACCTGTTTCCTCTTTAGTACTCTATTCTATTTCATGTCAATTTCATGTCTCTCAGTTCCTTTCATGTTATAGCATGCATGTATATTTCATGGATTTAGTTCCGTCATGTATCATAGTATGGAGTTAGTCACTCCCGTCAGTTTTCAACTATGGTTGTTCAATTTTGGGATTTCAGTTCCTTCTCTAGCCTTTCAATATGCTTAATCTACATTCGAGGACGAATGTTCCCAAGGGGGAGATATTGTAACACCTCGAACCTTGAAATAGCTTCTCTTAACAAGGAACTGCTAGTTTCAGATCCGGTGTAGGAGGTGACGGAGGAAATCGATGGCCCATTAGGTGATCGATGGACCGTTGCATGTGGAATCGTGGCTCCAACGGCGAAATTGATGGTCGTTAGTCTAAATGGCTTCTTGTGACAAGGAACTACTGGTTTCAGATCTAGTGCAGGAGGTGACAGAGGAAATCAACGACCCATCAGGTGAGTGATGAATCATCGTGGCTCCAACAGTGAGATTGACGACCATTAGTCTAGCGATGCACCATCACTTATCCCGTCGCGATCAGGTCTCAATGTTCCATGTTACACCCCATAAAATATTATCGGTTAGTAGGTATACGCAAGGATTTGTGACGAGTAAAGAGAGCTCGACGCGTGTGGAAAGAGTCTTGGAAGCAGGGTCGGGTGAGGCTAGGCCGCTAAGGGCCAACACGACACGCTAGCCTGCAGTGCCCTGGCCAGCGCGGCGCGCTAGGCCTGCTGTCGCTATGGGAGGCGCAGCACGGGGGCCTTGTGGGGCTTTAGGCAGCGCGAGGCACACCCCGGTCATTGCCCTACACACACACACACACACACACACACACATATATATATATATACTCCCCTTATTTCATTTTAAATCGTTTGGTAAGGTACCCTTCAGCCAGAGAAGAGGAAAACCGCAAACTTTATTGAATTTTCGTCGATTACGCTACTAAACGCCATCCAATCTCAAATTAACTTTGGGTAACGAGTTCTAGACCTACGAAAAGAATTACTATGGAGTTATTTCTCGAAAATTTGCTCGGAAAATCGTAACTCCGCCGAGTAAAAGTTGTCAGAATTACTCCAAATTGAATCTTAAATGGCCACAGGCATTAGGTAAGCATTTCTCTCTTCTGAACTCTCGAGAAATTATAGGTTTTCGACTAAATTATTCAAAGTTAAATTATATTTACTATTATTAGCGAAGGTTATCGATATTCACCAAATTTAGTATTGAAATTAGCCCTATTCTCTCAGCATAAAGGTTACAGTTGGAAGAAATCGTCGATTGAAAGTTGGAAGTCACCAGTTAAATGAGAATCGACATTTGAGGTATGTTAAGTATTATCCCTTCGGCAAGTTATTTTTGTCGTACATTGATACGACCTATGTATTGAATGTAGATAATGATCCTATATGTTGTATTTAGCTACTGCTAGTTTATAGGGATCATGTATGTCATGATTAGCTGCTATCAGTAGATTGCAGTTGCATATGTTGTAGTTAGCTGCTAGAAAACGTATAAAGAATATATCGCAGTATCCCTTGTCGCAAAAGAATATGTTAAGTGTGATTCACGCTGGAAGCGTCATAGAAACTCCCTTGTTCTTCTATTCACTATGTTAGTAGAATTGGATGTTTTACTGCCAGGCCTAGGACTTAGAAGCTCGTGGATAGTTATTGGTCCTGAGTTAGTAAGTTAAATAGCATAGGCACAACTAGGCGATGTAACTACCAGTTTGGCACCTATATTATTAGTAAAACTCGCCTGGAGGCCATTGACATACTTTGACGCTTCCAGGGCTAGAATTTGGATAGAATGGTCTTACCCTAGAGTTAGTGGCACCAGAGTTTCCTAGAAATTTGAGGGTCAGCCTGCCATATAGTTAGCTATTGTCAGTGACTGCTAGTTTTAGTTGACTTAGTGCGTGTCGTACCAATCGCTCAGGACACTATTCTAGTATATGAGTCTGATAGATCAATGGATACCCTACCGGGGGGCTTTGTTAGTAGTTAAATATGGAGCCAACACCCAGTCTGATCTTATAAGATACCCAGGTAAAGGTTGCCAGGAACGACTAAGTCCAGATAGACTTACCCACGAGGTTAAGAATCGTCCAACAAAGACATAAAAAGTCTGAATAGGCCAAGTTAAGGTCTAAGGGGCTAGAATCATGTTAGTACAGTATTATCCTCAGGTTAAGAATTTCAGCAAGCTGTCTGTGGAGGATTAGGGGTCGACCGCTCTAAAGCATGTTCGGTCAGTAGCAGCCTACAGTCGTTCTAAGCAAAGGAATTAAGTAATTGGTCATCTGCAACCCTACAGTTGCTTATGAGTTATAGTTGTCCGAGCAGGACATTTAGAGTATGGCTTAGGCTACTCTAGACCTCCCCCTATCCGGTCTAGATCATTAGAGATTATGATCACTATCAGGATCCTCTTATCAGATACAGGTACACGGGGTGTGCCTGCTAGCATCTATACAAATTATTCTAGGGGCGAGCAGCGGTCGCGTTAGGCCCGAAAGGCCAGATACGCCTTTTGAGTGGCTAGATTGAGACTTCAATATAGCACATCGGTTGGGATTACCTCACCTAGGAGCCTTCCGTGACCACCCCAGGGTTACTAGCTGTGTCGTTGCCTATAGGACTATATATTATACAGATCGCTCCAAGGAGCTAGATTTTGTCCCAAGGGACTACACAGAGGCCCAAGGGCCATATTACAGTCCATTCCATGGCTGGACTATTATCTTTATGTCATATTAGCATCACCGAACCTCGTCGAGCCTGGTGCCCAGGGTACAGTTATTAGGAGTCCACCGGACTCAGACACAGCTACAGATCATGAGCCAAGCGGGTTCAGTTACAGACCCAGGGGAAAGGTAGGTTGGATATAGCACCAGTAAAGTCATAGGAACCTGGATAGGAGTATATAGATTGAAGTGTACTTGCCAGGGCTTATGAGGGTCTCGATAGGTTATTTCTGTGTTGCTTGTTCTTTCGGACTTATGGGGGCCAGGTTAGGTTCTTGTTTGCATTCTTACCTGCTAGTTATAATTTATAAATGTGTAGTTATACAGTCTTAGCTCTTGTATCTGTACTGCTTTACTAGATGCAGGTTGTGGATAAGAAAGATTCCAAGTTAATTTCTACCCCTTTCTTCTACTCACTTTCAGTCTTTAGCAGTTTTTATTCAGCTTATTACTGCCTTACATATTCAGTACATATTGTACTACTGTCCAACCATAGGGCGCTGCATTGCTTGCCTACAGGTTTAGACAGACAGGTTGTGAGATCCCCGAGCGACTATTCGGAGTCAGCAGTTTGGCCAGCTCCTTTCATTCGGAGTTGCTAGGTCATAAAGGCTACCATCTTTTTTTTGTATAGTATTTGGGTAGGCCGGGGCCCTGTCTCGACCACTATTTGTATTCTTAGAGGCTTACAGAATACAGTATCCAGTTAGTTAGTTGTTGTTGGCCGTGTGGGGCCCATGTATGTCTTATTTTAGGTGTTGGTCGTGTGGGGCCCAGTATAGTTGCTTATTTTTCTTTCTATTATAACTAGACAGCATGATAGTCTTTTCGGCCCGCATAAGATTCCTACTGATGTATGTTGGCTGGGTTAGTTGTTTATTTTATAGGTGCTACGTGGCCTTTTCAGCCCAAAGATGTGTTTACAACCGAGATATAGCAATTTGTTTTCTTGATTTTGAGTCGCCGGTAGGTATCAGCGGCACCTGTTCCCAGCCAGGTCAACCCAGATCCCAGTATGGCATTAGGTGTCAGTCATGCATCCCAAGGTGGGGCATAACATTCCTGAAGTGACAGGAGGTCGACAGACTGTCAAGGGAGGGATGGCCCATCACTCCTACCATCGGTAAGGGAAAATTCAGGACCCCTTCTAGTTAAAGCTGGCGGTAAGGGCGATGGACCGTCGGGCGAGTGACGGCCCATCACCTTTACGGTCGAGACGTTCAATGATTCAATCCAACCCGATTTTCCAGGGTCACTATTGTAATTTTCTAAGCTTTTAATCCCTAAGAGATGTTGTTTTGGGAATCCTTAAGGGTGTATTTAAGGGTTTAACTTAGCTTATTCCTCACTCCTCTCATACACCAAGATTGGGAAAGATGAAGCTATCAAGGAAGAAAGGATTCCTCAATTTCTTCTTCTCCAATTTCTCTTAGACATCAAACCCTAGCAAGAATCTTATCAAGCCCAGGTATGCAGGACTTTTATTGAGGGATTTCTTCCACCCTCATGCACCTTTCAAATTGAATTTATGATACCCGCCTCCCGTGCCTTAATTTTTGAATAATTGGTGATAAGTTCATTGTGGGTGAATTCCTTCATGTCCCTCCATGAAATTAGTTCCATTAAGATTCTATTTATGTCTCTATGATTGTAATTATATGTTCCTTATCAAATATCTCATGAATCCATGAATTTAAAGTTTAAAGCATGATTCCATGACCTTCTATATATGGTTAGATTCTAATTGAATGAAATTCTATGATTCTCTTATGATTCTAAGTCTCTTGTGATTCAATCTATATTTTATAATTATGAATGTAAGATTTCTACTAGATTCTCTCATGAATTTGTGAATCTCAAGTTATGATGATTGTACCCCCCAAAGTATGCATTATTTTTGTTGATTTGGGTAAGCCCATGTAAAAGTCAAGTATGTTTCACTATGATTTTTAGCCAAAGCTTACAAGATAAGTTTTAAAAGATATGTTGGAGTCAAGACTCCCAAGAAATAGATTTAAGCTATGTTTTGAAAAGACGATTACGAGTAATATGCATATTTTTTAGAGTAATATCTAGCACCTAGTAGGCCAGGGATTCCAAGGACCCAGGTCTCATAACTATGTGCCACCATAAGTATATTTTCATATTTTCTCAAGAGAGTGTTTCCCCTACCCCAGGGCACGCCAGTGATATCACACCTTAATCATTCTTTCCCCTGGCAAGGCTTAGGACGGCTCTGCCTACTTGAACGAGATAGTTGAGGCATCATGTAAGCTTTATCATGATGGTGTCGGTTATGACTAAGCCTCACATTGTTTCTCATGTTTTAATATACTCATGTTCATGACTTAAGATACTATGATTTATAACATATTTGACCCATTGATCAGTTTATGAGTTTTCACTTATGATTTCAAGTATGGTACTCTATATGATTTCTATTTCTAAACCTTCGGTCATTATATTTCAGCTCATGATGAATGTCTCATGATTATGATTATTTCAAGAATGTGGTGTTTAGCATGTTGCCCTTACTCTCATGTTCTATCTTGTTTTATACTCATGATTTCAGACTATCGATTTACTAGCATGTTTTACTTTCTCTATATACTCAGTATATTTAAAGTACTGACCACATACTCTATGTTATATCGTCTCATGATATAGGTTCAAGTGACCAGTCTCAGTCCTGACGTTAGCTCACTCCCGCTTCAGTTGAGTACCATCTTAGTTTATTGAGTCCTCATGATCCGATGACGACAGTTTTTGGTTCATATCTCTTTTCTTATGTCTTTTAGTTTCAGACTTAGTGAGTTAGTTAGGGATGTTGTCCCATCAGCTTATTGTATGGTTAGAGGATTTTCAGACAACTATGTATAGATGGTTCTACGTTGTTGACTCGTGATTAAACTTATGTTTTTATGTTATGTTATGCTGACTTTTGCTTATGCTAAGTTTAAGTTATTTCCTCTTTAAATATGTTGTCTTTCATGTTATACATATACCATGAGTTAACTTGGAGATATTCATGGTTCTAGGTTTCATGTCTCGATCCGGAGTCCATACTCAGGTCGTGACAGTCTAGCTCATGAGGACCCAAATAGACACTTGAAGAATTTTGCGAAAGTATGGTCGGCCTACTATATTTCCAACATCTCCCAAGAGGATATTCAATTAAGGCTTTTCCCTTTTTCCTTATAGGGAAAGCTACTGTTTGGTTGGGAGAGTTGCCCAAGGAATTAATCATATCATGGACCGAGTTGACTATGCATTTCTTGAAAGATTCTTTCCTCCTTCTTGGATAATCCGACTCTGGGATGAAATCAACAACTTCCAGCAATTTTCATCTGAGGCATGAAACATGAAGAAGCTAAAACAATCCCAAATCATGATTTGCCCGATGCGGTGCTCCTCCAAGCTTTTTATAGGTCATTTGATGTGGTGAACAAGTCTATTGTTAACAACATGGCGGAAGGATCCCTCATGGATCATTCTTTTAAGGTTGCTAGTGGTCTACTTGATCATTTGACAAAGATTAACAGAGCTTGGCACACACGAGATGCAAAGGTTGTGATTGGAGGAACCTTAGATGGATTGATGAAATGGAGGATGCCCATGTAGGGGAGATGTTGGCGGCAATCCTTATGAACTTTGACGTTGATGAATATAATGACTATGAGGAGGTTGTGAATGCACTAGTGGGTACGGGTTCTTATTCTTTTGCTCCAAAGAAGCTCGATCTTGACTTATTGAATCGAGAAACTCCTCCCACAAAGTTGTCTATTATTGAGCCTCTGGTATTGGAGCTCAAACCTTCTCTCTTATTTGAGGTATGAATATCTTGGGTCAAATCACAACTCCAACAGCTCATGGGTAGTTTGGAAACTTAACCCGTAAAGAGATATCTATCAAAAACTCTTTACTAAAATCAAAATCAGATGATCACTTCTTTAATATCATAGGCTTATTATTCATAGTATAAGGACCAATATATAATACTTCTTGAAGATTAGCAATAGTAGGGAATTTAACTACATAATAACCATCATCATGATAATATATAGTTAAATCTACAAACTTATTCCAAGTATGAGCTACATATCTCTTCATCTAATTGTAGCCTTGGGGTATCTCCCACCACATAGACAATAACGACATTTTTTCACTTGAAAATTTCAGCAACTATCTCTTTTTTCTCCAATTTTACTGTGACATTTCCCTCAAACACCTCGGGGGGATATAGTTAAGAGACATACCATTACTAGCAACTCGATTGTTAGTAAAGAGACCAGTTTAGCCTCCCTTTATTTGTTATTCAGGAGCCGACACCATATCTTCATCAATCCCCAATACTGTTCATTGCTCTGTGGTACTGCCTGCTGATCTGGACTGGTCCGGCCAGCCTCATGTTTCCTTTTCAGCTGCATGTCAGTACTAAGATTCAACCTCTTACTCAACCCAGAAGATGAGCAAAGAGTTGAGCCCAGATTCATAGGAAAAGGTCTAGATGGAAAACGAAGGGATAACAACCCTTGCGCATCCCCTCTTTCTAAAGTCTCAGCTATTATCCTTGCACTAACTGAGCTCCATGTAGTGAGTAAAGGAATTTTCTGCGGGCGTCCTCGCTTTCTAGCCATGATCGTCATCTCTTGCATATGTGTACTAACGTGTGCTGGGAGCACTGCTATATGTTATATTTTGAAAGTTACTCTTTCATTCCATATTACATGACATATTTAAACTACAAGATTCAAACAATATTTTGGTATATTATAT
>JACEIK010000652.1:23508-45182 GCA_018107945.1 Datura stramonium
TATTATTAACTTTACACTCTAACTTTCAAGGGTTAAAATATTTCACGTGAGATCATTTCTTTACTTTTTGCGTGTTATTCAGAAAATCACCATAAACATTTTGCCATTTATCCCTTCAGGGGATTTTTGATCTTCAAAAATTATAATAGAGGGAGGGCAGGGGGTGATAAAAGCACCTGATAATTTTATGAAACTTATAAATTAATGATAATTAAGGGTTGTTTTTAGGCATTAACTCAAGCTAAAATGTATACATACACTCAAGCTTGGATCCTCTTACATTTGAAAAGTTAGGATCATACAAGTTTCTCATTAATTAGAAAACAAATAAACATTTTTGAAATTTATAGTCTAAAACAAAAGAAATACATAATTTGTATAACTATAAATCAATTCATTAAAGTAAAATAAAAATTTAACATTAATTACTCTCGAATACATATATATATGTGTGTGTGTGTATTTTTTAAATAAACTAAGAAAAGTACTATCACATAGACTAAAAAAAGTACTATCACATAAAATAAGTTAGTTGCAGTATAGGTTACTAATTGCTCAATGAAAGAAGCACGATTGATGTTTCAAACAACATGGCTTCTTGCTTAGATAGAGAAAGATGCATATTCATTAATAAATTTTACAAGCTGCTACCATCTCTTTATAAAAACAGAAGAAGATTGGAAAGATTTTAAGCAAGATAGGAGCTACAAAATTAATTTTGAGTTCTCGTTATTCACACGAACATAAATATATTTTGATATCTCCAAGACAAAAAGTAGATGTGGTTTCAGTGGATAAATTCAAAATCACTTTTTAGGCACCCAAAACAGGTGACCGAGAATAACTATAAAGGAATTGTAAGTAGAGGATGATGACTCTAGGTCCTGAATCAACATCTTGAACTCGAAGGCACAATGAAAAGGACAACAACACATAGATAAAAATCATACAAAAAATCTACCAATAACGATAAATTAAGAGATGATATTTAAAACGGTCTAGTACGAATGTGAAGATTACTATTATGTACTATAGGACCCAGTTGAAGCCATTTGATTGCCATAACACTATAATAAAAAATTATATATAAGCGCTTCTTTCACTAAGCTAGTAAAAGACGCTTGATGAATTGTTGAATACTACTCAACTATCTTTTGCTCTCTTATGCATTCTATTACTCTCTTTTCTTGCCGGCAGCTTGTTGCTAACTAGACGACATAGAGTTGAGGACTTGGAGACGACGAATACATGACAGGATTCAACTAACTAATTTCTGCTTTGTGTTATATCAAGTCCGCTATATATATATATCAAATCACCTGAATCATTATTTGTATCTTATTAATATCGAATTTGTAATTTAATTTAGATTGCATGTTCTTTACCTTACCATAAATTTAATTATACCAATTTCTTTTGAAAACAATTTGATGCCCAACGTGAGACCTAGGCATTGTGATATTGTATTAACTCACTGAGTCTATTTTCGCTAACTTTCTTAATTTTTCTCTATTTGTTTTCCTTGCAAAAAACTACTTATGGAAAGCACACACAAAAATGACGAGAACATGCTAGAGAAATAGTGCACCAATATTGTTCGAGAACAACCAGTTGATACTAGGAATTGCCCTATTATCAACGATGATGAAGAAGTAGATCTGGACCCCATAAATCTAACAGATGTGAACACGCAGAGAGGCACGGGTGATAGGACCCATGAAGAAGCAACCAATTGGATTGATTTTGACGATATCAAGAGGGCTTTTGAAATCCTGACTGCTCAACATAAGTCTATAATGGAGCATATTGACGCACAAGATGAGTAAGTCATAGAATTGAACTAGACCCCTAACCATGATGGCATCTAATGGTGTCGAAATAGGTGGATAGGAGCCACTAGCAATACCTCTAGTACGAAGAGATTAAGATATTAGCAATGAGTCTGAGATCGGCTTGCCAATGATAGACTCTTTCAGAGAAGAGACTAAATGAGCTTGAAAGAGGGTCTTGAGGAGTTGCATGCCTGCATGGATCAGATATTAGGGGCACTAATGCTCCTAAAGGATCTATATTCCCATAGATATGCTCATAAATCATATAAACCTAGTGTGATGCCTAAACTAATACTCAAGAGGTTTCGGATACCAGATATTCGAAAATGCGAAAGGAACTAAGGATCCAACAAAGACATCCTGACTTTCACCATCATGATAGAAGAGAATGACCTGACCAAGGATGAGATTAAATTTGTCATAGTCAAGAAGTTCGAAGAAAACTTATCCCAAAGGTCTCTCACTTGGTAAGCTTTATTACCCAAAAATTCTATTGATTCGTTTGTTATGATTGTTGATAAGTTCATTAATGCACATGCCAGAATAAGGAAGGTGTAGGTCCGATGAGCCAGTATGTTCAAAATCAAACATGACTCTGAGCTGCTCCGAGACTTCGTGATAAAATTTCAAAAGGATAGAATGCAACTACCTTTGGTACCAGATGATTGGGAAACCGAAGCCTTCCCAAAGGGCTTAAATCAATATAGTCCGGTTCTGTCATTAAAGATGAAGGAAAATTTGACATAGTTTGTGGCCATAACTTGGGTTGATGTATGCAAACAGTATGAGTCCAAGATTAGGATTGATGACAACTAGTGCAGGTCTCATAGTGTGATAACCAAAGGGTGGGTATCAAATCCAAGGTCCACAAGCAACTGCTTCTCACCTTACCTATCCGACACAAGGGCGAGCTCAAGCCAACATGATAGATGTGCCTAATACATGGAAAAATCCAAATTTGATAAAAGTAGCAGTAAAGATCAGATCCCCAAGGGTTTGCAAAGAAAGAAAGCAGCAAGGTCTCCTAATCTGGTCTATGTCGTGGATGAGTTCCTGAATTTATCAAAGCATGGCTTCACTATCAGTCTAGTAAAACTAGTCTCGATAATTAGAAATGTAAAAGAGCCCCATCTCCCAAAACCTATATGGGTAGATCTCAGATCCAGGGATCAAGGCTTGTGATGTGAGTTTCACAAGATCCATGCACATAAACACCGGGGGACTGCAAATATCTCTGAGAAAAGGTGGTCATTCTCCTCAAGAACAACCACTTAAAATAGTTTTTAAGTGAAAGAGAAAGGATGAACTAGGGGAAGGAAACAGAGAACTGAATTTCATGCCAGCTCCCCCACATGTGATCAACATGATAATCGAAGAAGGAAAAGTTAGCGGAATAACGTAGGTGGCATCTAAAAAAGCCATGATGGCCAGGAAAAAGAGGGGGCCGGGGGCTAGAGATGCCAGACCTAGACCCAATATCATTCAACAACAAACACTTGAACAAATTAGAATCCTGCACAACAAAAATATTCTCTTAAATGAAGGTATTCTCACTTGAATGGTGACTCAAGATCAACGTCATGAAAATTTTATATTCCTTGAGGAGGTTCTACCATGTGGAAATACTCTTTAATGGAACTTTAGTCTCAGCTGGTCGTGACCAAGAAATTACTAGTTTCACTTGGTGGGTCGAAAATGCCCGACTTATTAATTTATCTAATAAACTAATAGGGGATCATGTATCCCATGTTGGACTAATCATATTTTTGATTGAAGAAATGAACCTATTTGAAGCGGTCCATTTCGTACCAAATAAGCCTGTGTATAAACAAGAATTGATTTTTCTTCATCACCTAGCTACTCTAGGATAGGGGTAGGACAATCTCTTTAACTGTTAGTGATTTCTAGTTAAATGTATGTCATTGAAAATAAACAAAAGGCNAGGGGTAGGACAATCTCTTTAACTGTTAGTGATTTCTAGTTAAATGTATGGTTATTTAGGTAGATCGACTGACATTATCCATATGCGGGTTCTTGAATAAATAAAGTTTGTCAATAAGGTAATCCTGATGATGAAGCTCTTGAGTGGTTAAAAATTAATGTCTAGTGAACTGACTTGAGGAGAGATAATATTTCCCATAAACGTGAAAGGGGTGATCAAACAAACTCAATTTGATGTAATGGATGGAGAGATGAGTACAATATCATCCTTGGAAGGTCATGGATCCATACGATGGAAGCAATACCCTTTACTTTCACTGGGTGATAAAGTATCCAACTCTAGAAGGGCTCAAATAGATTAAAGGGGATCCACATATGGCAAAAAAGATGTTTTTGATTACTCTAGCCAAAAGACAGTCCATAACTAATCTGAAGAAGATCAAATAGCAGTCACAAAAGCTAGATCTAGGCCCAAGAAATGATAAAGAAGAAGAGGGATCACGATATGAATAGTGCAGACCGAGACCATGATCAGGTGCCGAGATATTTTCAGGTTCCGAATGATTGGATCACTACTAAATCCATAACTGAGGAACTCGAGCAAGTGATTTTGTTCATCGATTTCTCATAGAGGAATGTATATATGGGCACATGATTAAGCTTGAAGCTTAGAGCGAAACTGGATTTTAAAAGTTAATGCAAACTGTTTTGTTTAGTCCCATCTAAATATTACAAGTATTTCACTAAATGTAACAACTTATCAACTAAAGGTGGATCCCAATTTTTTCTTATAAGACAAAAGAAACAAACCATGTTGAATAGAAGAACAAGTTTCTTAAAGAGGATGTATGCTAGACTACTTAACGTTGGGTCCATTAAGAAGGTAAGATATCTGGAATAGTTGTCCGATGAAGTAGTAGTGCCAAAAAGCTCAACAAAATCATAATGGGTGTTGACTTCAAGGACTTAAACAAAGCTTTCCTAAAGAATTCTTTTCCCGGTGCCCAATATTTGCCACATGATTGGTGCTATAGCAGGGCAAGAGATAATGAATTTTCTTAATTATTACATATAGAACCAAATAAAGATAGATCTGAAGGATCAAGAAAAGAATTCTTTCATCACTAATTTTGACACGTATTGTTATAATGTAATCCTTTTGAATTAAAAAAATACAAGTGCCACATACCAAATACTAGAAAACGAAATGCTCAAGGAACAAATTGGTAAAACCATGAAAGTTACTGATGAAACGCTTGTAAAGTAGGGATCACTTATGCCATTTACAAGAAACCTTCAACACATTAAGGAAGCACAATATAAAACTCAATCCTAAAAAATATTCTTTCTGTATCAAATGCGACAAGTTATTTGGATTTCCCGTGTCAAATAGAGTCATCGAGATAAATATGGAAAATATAAAGGACAAAAAAGATATTCTAAATGTGCTTGATGGCATAAAGGAGGTACAAATGCTTACTGGTTGTGTAGCAGCTATTAGTAAGTTCGTGTCAAGATCATCAGAGAAATATCACTGTTTCTTCTCTTTACTAAAGAAGAAGAATCAATTTGAGTGGGTGACGAAGTTCAAACAGGTGTTAAAAGATTTAAAGGCGTAATTGACCATCCCTCCATTGTTGGTGAAGCTACTCAAGGGAGAACAGTTGCTCCATTACCTGGTAGTGATAGAAGTCACACTAAGTGTTGTTTTAGTCAGCAAAGAAAAAGGTATGCAATTTTTAATTTATTATATTTGCAAAGGCAAGTGTCGAGTCTCGGTACTCGCATTTGAAAGAATTAGCTCTATCTCTTATAATGAATGCTCAGAAGCTAAGTCTTATTTTTAGAGCCACACAATTGCTATTATAATGATGTATTTTTTTGCAAAACGTTCTTTATAATCCTAAACTATCTAGAAGAATATCACAGTGAGCGGTGGAGTTGAGTGAGTTTGACATTGAGTATCGACCTCAAACTACACGTGCCATAAAATCCCAAGTCCTAGCCAACTTTGAAGTTGATATCAATCCTAAAATGGTGATGCAAGATGAGAAGCAAACCATTATAGTCTCTAGAGGCTTGTGTGGCGCACAAACTTTGTTCTCGCACAAACCCTTTAAAGTAAAGGGTATTGGACTTCACATAGTACTAATTACAACAAAGGGGTAAAAGCTTAGAAAAGCCATTAGTTGTGTGTTACTTACTAACAATGAGGTTGAGTATGATATCATTCTTATAGGTTTTGAATTAGCTTGAAGACTCGGATATGATATTATCAAAGTTAACTGTGATTATCATCTGGTGGTAAAAGATACAAAGGGACTACGAGGATAAATATGAGAGAATGCAAAATTACTTGGAAAAAGTTTGGATAACACCTCTCATTTCAAAAAATGAAAAATAATTCTGATACCCAGAGAGGAGAACATTGAAGCAGACATTCTAGCTAATCTCAGATCCTCAACTAAAGCAGATAGCCCGAAACTGGTGCAGTAGTAACTTTATTACCTTCAGTGTTGGTAGCACCATATAGCAAAGAGGTTAATTCAACAAGATTGGTTTGCAATTGGCAAAGCTATTTTATCAAGTATTTAAAAAGTGGCGTAGAACTGGCTAATCTAAAGCTCTCATGTGCATCAAGGACAAAGGCAACAAAATATTTTCCTATGGTTGAAAATTCACAAAAGATTATTCTCGCGCCTGTTAGCATGAGGTTTGGGTTCATGGAGGGCATTTATGTTCAAAGGGAATTCCATAAGGTATTATGCGGAATTCATTCTAGGGTTGAGTATTTAGTGCGTTAGAGGTGAATATTACTGGCCTCAAATGGAACACGATTCTAGGGCATTCATCAAAAACTTTGACAAATGTCAAAGGTTTTCCCAAATAGTTCGCCAACAACTAGATCATTTATATCCATTGATTTCCCCGTGATCTTTCATAAAGTGGGGAATGGGCATCATTGTGCCACTGCCACTAGCCCAGGGATAGGCAAAATTTCTTTTGATTATGACTGACTATTTTTCTAAATGGATTAAAGAATGTTCTTACAAGAAAATCTAAGAAAAAAGGTATTAGATTTCATATAGGATATCACCTTATATGTTGTTTTGGAATAGCAAAAAAAATTGCATGTGATAATGGTCCACAATTCGTTGGCTCCAAGGTTTTTTTTTTCCGATAACATAATCTTCATTTTATTCCAGAAATTTACACAAGACAAAACAAGCAGTATTTGACTAATCGCACCCTTATATGTTTCACCCTACTATCTACTACTAGCATTTACTAAAAGACAAACATACATGGAGTAATAGAATGTAGAACCATCTATACAGTCCCAGCTACTGCTAATCAATCTAAGGGAATTGTCCTAGCTAGAGAAGAGCTAACTGCCATCTTGCCCTGCTTCAGCCTATGATGTGGATGTGTAGAATAATCTCTCTAATCATCCTCTCATCTTCAACTCTAGCCTTATGGAATCTAATCTTGTTCCTGTACCTCCATATAATGTAGACTACCATGGTAAAGACATCACTTGCTATTTCAGCTAATCCATTCTTCCTCTTTTTTTCCATTGTTGTTACCCATCTGACTTCCTCCTCCCAATTCCCAATTTGCCTTGAGAATCCTAGTCAATTTCCTAGTCTTCTCCATAATGAATTGGTAAAGTGACAACCAAAATACATGTGAAAAAAGGTCTCCACAGATCTTCCAAAATATACAAAATCAGGGGGCACATGTATGCCAAACTTGAGAAGTTTGTCCACAGTTGCTAATCTCTGCTTCACTGCTAGCCATATTGTGAACTTGAATTTGGGAAATGTACTGCTTTGAAGCATAAGACTCTTCCACTCCACTTTTGTGTACTCTAGCATTAGAGAAACATATATCCTGTGAGTAGAAAATACACATTTCTGGATATTAGCAAAGGTTCTCTCCAGTAATCTTTGAGCATTCTGGACATTTAGAATCAATTATTTGCTGCTAGTATCTTCCTTACCACCCAAGAAACCGCCTTAGGTGTTTGGATTGTTTCAAGTTCCCTATTCTTTGTGAAATAGTTATGGATCAATTGAATCCACATATAGTCTTTTTTATTTGTTATATTCCACAATTACTTTAGGATTGCAGCTTTGTTCCACAAGCACAAGTCAATGATATTCAAACCACCTGCAGCATAAGACTTACAAATATTTTCTCATGAGACCAATGATATCTTGGACAACACCATTGCACCTGTCCATGAGAATATTCTATATATTTTTTCAATAATTTTCATCAATTTCTTAGGAATAAGGAAAATTTGTGCTCAATGAACTTGAACCTCAAAGAGAACTGATTTAATAAGTTGTAATATGCCAACATAAGACATGAGTTTGGTTGACTAACTAGTCACTTTTATAGTGATCTTTCCAATAAATGAAAAGTATTGGTGGATGCTCAATTTTTGGGCAGCCAGCGGTACTCTTAAGTACCTGAAAGGAAGTGTGCCCTCAGTAAATCCCAGCTCCTCCACAATCTCTGCTCTAGTGTGGTCATTTACCTTGCAATGTATATGCAGCTCTTGTCTATGTTTGGTTGTAGTCTAGAAACCATAAAGAACTTGACAAAAGCCTCCTTCAGCAATCTTATAGACACTTGATCAGCCTTACAAAACATTAGGAAGTCATTAACAAAACAAATGTGTATACTTTCCAGCTTCGTGCATCTTGGATGGAAGTTAAAGTTACCATTTCCTGCTAGCTGACTTAACTCATTTCTCAAGTATTTCATGGCCAAAACAAATAAGTACGGGGACATTGGGTCCCCCTGTCTGATCCCTCTCTTAGCATTAAAAGGCTTCATGAGTCCCCCATTCAGTAACAAGGAACAAGAAACAGTTATAACATAGGTCATGATCCAGCCAGTAAACTTCACAGGGAACCTCATATCCACTAATAACTATTTTAGAAAACTCCATTCCAGTGTATCGGAAGCCTTCTTGAGGCCCACCTTCAAGACATACCTTGGTGAGATCCCTTTCCTCTTATAGAATTTCAGGAGCTCATGACTAAAAAGTATGTTGTCAATTATGCTTCACCCTTCCACAAAAGTAGATTGAGATCTACCAATGATCATAGGCGTGACCTTCTTCATTCTTCAGTCAGGACCTTTGCTATAATTTTATACAATGTTGTGCAGCAGGCTATAGGTCTAAAGTCTTTTACCTTTGTGGGGGTTGAAACTTTAGGTATTAGGATCACAATAATAATATTTATATTAGAAAAAGTGTACCTATATGGAAAAAGTGCAAAACTGCCTTCAAGATGTCATCTTGTACCACCTCCCAATTCTTTGTGAAGAATTCAATAGAATATTCGTCTACTCCAGGAGCTTTGTCCTTTGGCATGCTCCTAATGGCTGCAATTATCTCATCCTTTGTCACCTTCTACAATCAACTCTTTTTGATGATGAACTGTTAAGCATGTTCGGTGATCTCACCACAGAGGAATTTAGACAAGGAAGTTCAATAGCTACCTTTCCCATCAAACTTGAAAATACTGCAATAAATTCATTCTCAACGGGCTTTGGATCAGTAATTTTGACATTGGCCTCTTGGCTAGTTCAGATCTTCCACTGAGCATGAAAGTATTTGGAATTTACATCCCCACATTCAATCCATGTATCCCTAGCCTTCTGCCTTAATACTTTCTCTTCTATAGTGCTCTATTTCTCCAATTCAAGTATCAATTGCTTTTCTTGTTCTATCAATATTGGACACATTAGTTGTCCACTAATCTGTCCCTGTAGGATCTACAACTGCTCCCTTGCTGAGCTCAATCTTTGTTCATCATAAGTCATATATGCATTAAGATGTTTCAATTTAAATTTAAGTTCCTTCAATTTCCACCAAACATTCAATTGGATTAGCATACTCCACCTCCTTCCACACATCCTGCAATATGGTCTTGAAGTCAGGGTGGTCCATAACATTAGAGTAAAATATCAATGGCCTTTGGTGTAAGCTAATCTGCTGGTGACATCTAATAAGTATAGGTGTATGATAAGATATTGATGGATTGAGGAATTCAACTTGACCAAAATGTTGCAACCACTGATAGTCTCCAAAGGCCTAATTAATTTTACTGTAGACCTTGTTATCTATTTGCTGCTTGTTACACCAGGTGACGTGCCAACCCTTCCTTCTTAATGGTGTCAACTGTGTATTGTCCAATAAAACTTGAAGCCCCTGTGTTTCAGCTTGGGTGACTACAGATCCCGTCCTGTCTTTTGATCCAAGCACATTATTAGAATCTCCACATAATAACTAAGGTAATTGGTGTTGTAAGTGTACATGTGTTGAGGCTGTCCACAATTTGTCCCTTTGTAAGCTCTCTTTTCTTACATATACTATTTTCACATAAATCCTCTTACTTGCTCTGGGATCCTCCATAACACAGTGTATAAACTGATCCTAGACCTCTACAATATCAACCTTTAGATGGTTCCTCCACATTATCCATATTCTACCATTTGGATCCAGTGAAGTTGTAACAGACATTTCATTCCCGACCCATTCTATGCATGACTTTCATTTTCCTAGGCTCCTTTATTTTTATTTCTAAGCATCCAAAGAGTTCTATTTTATTTTTGAAAAGAAAGAGCTTAATCTGTTTCTGCTTAGAGACCTTACTCAGGCCTTTAACATTCCAGGTGGCTATGATCATGGAGGGATGAATCCCATCGAGTTTCCAGTACTATGAGCATTTATTAACCCCTTCTCTTGGTTGCATTGGATTTCCTTCCTCAATACCTAACCTCCCATGATCTATAATCAGTGCAAGATCAGATTGCCTTGACTGCCTTATTATGTCTGCATCATTTTGATTAATAAGTCCCCCTTCTCCTTCTAAAGGCCTTGTAGGAACAATCTTCCTCAATTCTTTCCTTTGGTCTTCTTCTGTCTGCCCTCTCTACCCCAGATTTTATAGGATAAGGTTTCACCACCTCATCAGTCGTATCAACAAACTTCTCCACATGGTACCAATATTTTTTAATTTGATGTGCAAAGCTAGGACACTCATTACAGTACTTAGATTTCCATTCATACTTTATAAGTTGTGACCATTATCCAGCTGGGGTCTCTATTTGAACTACCTCCAATAAAGGTTATGACGTGTCGATCTAAACATATACTCCAGCAAAGGACATCTTTTGAGAATTTTCTATAACTTTGTTTGTGTGTAGTGGTTTCCCTACTGAACTTGTCTGTTTGCTTAGTGCATCACTCGACCAGTAACCCATAGGCAGCCCTTGGAATTTCACCCACAATGGTACAAGGTTGAGTGTCTCCTAATCAAACTTAACATCAAGTTCTCAGTTCTTCAATAGAAAAAGTCTATTTCGCATATAATATGGTCTAGCCTTAACTACCTCCGATATGAATTTGAACAGAAAATACCCATCATCATGCATTAGCACCTTAGGTTTCGCAACACATCGCCACATTCTAGCCACATATTCTGTCATTTGTTTTTCAGTAGGCGTACTTTCTATCAGGTATCCAATTAGGGTGAACTCCTATTATTTGATTTGGTCTTTTATATCAGTTACAACAATTTTAACTCCCTCTTTGACTATTGGAGGAATGGATTTCAAGTCTTACCGACATCGCGATTATCCAGCACAGAAGTATCCCCCGGCTCTACAGGTGATTGATTATTTGAAGTTCCAGCATTTAAGAATTGCAATTTATGAACCGGTGGTGTTGTATTCTTAGTTGGTTTAAGCTAAACCTCATCCTCTAAGCTACTCGTGTCGAGCTCCTCCTAGATGGTCTGAAACCCTAGTGGCATAAAACTTCCACATGTGAGAGGTGATAATCTCCGTGGTATACCAGATTTTAGAGTAACCACCATATGCTTCAATTTTGCTAGCATTGTTGGTCGGTGTCGGGTAATTGCCGATATTGGTTCATAGAAGCATCTTGCTAACATGCACCAATGGGTCATTAATGTGCCTAAGATACGCCTCAGCAATCACACATTCCTTGTCTCCAAGATTTCTAAATTCCTTGAAGATTTGAAGATCAAAAGAATTGCGTCTTCTCCATATCATCCAAACTCCAATGGCCAGGATGAGTCAACCAACAAAAACAGTGATGACAAGCCTCAAAAAGAGGTTATAAAAAGCTAAGAAAAATTGGGTTACTAAACTACCTTGAGTACTTTAGGCACACCACACTACTCCCAAATCTAACACTAGAGAGACCTCTTTCTCACTTGTATATGGATTTGAGGCCTTGATACTAGTAAAGGTCAGAGAATCAAGCTTGAGGTTTGAGCATACTATAAGGCTTAAAACGAAATCCATGTATGGGCAATTGGATATGCTCAAGGGCAGAGGGAGATAACATCAATTCAAATAGCATCATCGAATTGGAGAATGGAAAGATACTATAACTGAAGGGCACAGCTCCATTAAAAAATTTTGGTCCTCCAGAAGGCCACTCTTAACACTCGAAATCTGAATATAGGAAAAATGACTCCAAATTTGAAAGGTGTATACATAATTATTATGCATTGGTTTGCCAACTTAGTTAGGGTAATGCTGCAAAGAAATTGAGATATAAATCACTTGAGGCGATATTATAGCTAAAGAAAGATGACTCTAGCAACAGAGTTCAAGAAAATACATGCTACACTATTTTTCTTAACACAATTTTTGTCCTAATTGGATTTTTGCTGTCAAGATTTTTAATAATATGGAAACAAGTGTATTATGAACTAGGGACTAACATGAGTCATAATTCTAGGTTCTCAAGGAGCAAATCCTCTAGGAACGATAAAAAAGGAGACCGCCCTCAATTATCTTGAGCTAAGGACAAATGACCGCATAACTAAGTCCTAGCAGGAGTAGAAGTGCCAATTGAACCACTAAAGGCGACCATATGGCTGCATCTCATAGCGTCTTAATTTTGCAGTATGTAAAGGCTTCTGGTTGACCTAAAAGGAAATACGGGCACAACTTATATGGTTTGATCTCTATTTATTGTTATTAAAAGCTATGAGTTCATGTAAACTCTTTGATATATTTTGCCTAATATATCTAAGTCCTACTTTAATGTCGATTTGATTTAGTATATGAATAAGAATGAGTAGGAGATGTCCCATTCATAAGCACTATTTTCACACAAGGGCCCTAATTCATGAAGTCCTGAGAAGACAAAATAACTCCAAAATTGATTAAGCAAAGCGCTCCCAAATAAAAAAAAAAGAGTTAAAATCCGAATTACTAATATCAGATGATCTTGAATCAGTAAAGTTGGGTAGAGATAACCCTCAAATAAGCTACAAAAAAAAACAGTCGAAAGAAGACTCAAATAGGCAAACACTCACAATGAAATTAAAAGGAAAAATATATTTGGGCAAGAATCGTACCAAGGGACACATTCAAAAAAGACAAAGAAGAAGCCCCTCTTAATTAAACATCGATTTTACCTTGAATTAATGAATAAATCCTCACTCTAATTCGTGGATTCAAGGAATTAGTTTTGGAAATATTGCGAGAGGAATTTTACTTTTAATATTCCATCTGGCCCATTTTACTTGTCATGATTTTCTTTGCACATCGCTTAAGAAAACATAATCTGAAAGGGTAATTTGACTAAATTATTCTTATTTATTTTTTAATTTTTTTAATTTAATAATATTCTCTTTTTCACCATATTAATCTCTCTCCACATTTATCTGAGTAAAAATAAAGGTGGAAACAAACAATTAATTCTATATTGATTTTCTAAAATTTAGACAATTATTTTTTACAGTACTACTTTTAATAAGCACAACAACTAAAATCGACTGAAAGAAGTAATTTGTTAAAGAGATGGATAAACAAAACATTTATTGACAATTAAAATGGATCGAACCGAGATGTGATTACATAGTTGAGCGCAACATAATATTTATTTACTGCATTCTAAAGAGAGGACACAAGAAGTTCGGTAGAGCAAGAAGTATTAGTTTGACAAGTTGGTGTCAGGCGAACACAGGATCAGCATGGCTACTAAACCAGGGATTCTCACAGAATGGCCATGGACATGGCTTGGGAACTTCAAGGTAACTCATCCTCCTTTCCTTTCTTGAGAACCATTTGTTCATTGTCCTATTATCTGTTCTAAATACTAAACTAGATTGTAAATTGAGGGCGTGCGTTTTTGGTGTGAAAAATAAGTGGTTTGTGAATCTCCTCAATCCTTGAACAATAATCCTCCACATAGATGTTTGAATTCTATTTGGATTCAAGATGAAAACTATAACTCATTAGCTTCTAGCTATACTAGAATGTTTCCGATTTAGCATTTCATATGTATGTCGTACAATATATATATCATAATTATCACCTTTACTGCTATCTTTCTAAGTACTTCTTAAAGAAGAGTTTAACTTATATATAGAGAGAGAGTCAAACCTTGTTATAACACGATTATTTCACTATAACAATTTATTTTTCTCCGAAAATTAATTTTTCATGTTATATTTTACTTCTCTATAAAAACATTCTATTTATAACAGCAGTGATGTTTAGTATACTGGGGATGTTTAGTATAATCGGTACACCCTTTATAAAATTTATCTTTATAATAGCATACTCAAATATTATGTAATAATATTTTGTAAGAAATATATTATATATAAAAATAAATATTAAAATATTTATGGTAATCTTCGTTAATGTCATGCACATAATAATTTCAAGTACGAATATCCAAAACAAAAATTTATGAGAAAATAAAGAAAGATTTAAAAATTTAAAAAAACAAAAAAAACATGTAATTTAATTAAAATTAATTTTTTATTTTTTTTTTTTATATTCATGCTCTTTTTATTTTTTGGATAAATTGATTAGAAAATACATTTATTTTTTTGGTGCACAAAATCATTAAGTTAGATTTTAAATACTTTTTATTTATAATAGGTAATGAAATTAAATATTAAATATTAATTTAATTTTATATTTTGTTTTTTTTTGTAAAGGTTCCATTTTAAATTTTTTTTGATATTATCTATTACGGCGCTTCGATCGTATTTAAAATTTAAACAATATAAAGAACTTTTGGTTTGCAACCTGATTCGCTTCCCTGTAACAATATTGAATTCTGTAAATACATTGTCTAAGGGCTTCATTTATGATGTATTGCATCGTCTGCCATGGTGGTTTATTCTCCCCTTGCATCATATCAATAACTATGTAGGGAATCACATTCAAAGAACAATATGAGTTAGACCATTTTTTGTACACCAGTTCAAGCCATAAAAAGATTTGCCTTTGCTTGAGGATTCATTTGTTTTTATTAAAATTAAGACGTATGAATCTAAATACACATCTAAATATCTTAATTCATGTTTTAAGTTAAATTTCACAAGTTTTAATTTAATAACTAAATAACTAAATAAAAAATTGATTAAAATAATAATATTATTAAATATACAATTCAAATAAAAATTATTTGTTTTTTTAATATTTTAATTAAATAGTTAATTTAATAAAATAAACACTTTATTATCTCGATAAAAATATAAAATATTTATGTTCGCTATTGATGGTGGAGATGATTTGGTAATGGTAGTCGCGGTAATACATGGTGTTAGTGGCTAGTAATTGTGGTGGTGATAGTTGCTAGCAATGGTGGTGGTGATAATTATGATGATGGGGGTGGTTGGTGTTGTAGTGACTGACGTGATGGTGATGGTTGGTAGTGATGGTGGTTTTGATGGTGAAATTGGTTAATGTCAGGTGTTGGTGGTGTTGATGGTGGTGGCTGAAGTATATGTGGTGGTTGATGATGTGTTGGTAGTAGTTGGTGGCGCTGCTAGTTTTGATGGTGAAGGTAGTTGGTAGTAGAGATTGATTGCAGTGGTGGTAAAGATGGAGGCGACGATGATGAAGGTGGTGGTGGTGTTGGTAATGGTAGCGAATATAATTATACTAGTGGAGGGGATATGTTTCGTAACGACTGATAGTAGTGGTTGACAACAATGATGTTTGCCAATGGTCGTTGTGATGTCACGATGGTTGGCGATGATAATGGTGGCAGAGGTAGTTGGTGGTGGTAGTGGTGACTGGTGGTTGACGATGATAATGGTGGTGGTAGTTGTGATGATAAATGTGGTTAATGGTGGTGGTTGATAGTTATGGATAGAGTGATGATGAAAATTATTCAAACAAATATACCTTTTAATGGTATTGAGACTCTGTTCCAGATCTTAATGATCAAGACCTATTTAGATGAAATAAGTGCTTAAATCTTAATGAAAACAAACGCACTTAATGGCTAAAGTATGAACCATTCAGATTTAAAC
Source organism: Datura stramonium (assembly GCA_018107945.1). Classification (NCBI taxonomy): domain Eukaryota; kingdom Viridiplantae; phylum Streptophyta; class Magnoliopsida; order Solanales; family Solanaceae; genus Datura; species Datura stramonium. The sequence goes on from JACEIK010000652.1 coordinate 39,626, forward strand.
CTCCATTAAGTGCAAACAAATGAGGCCTCAGTCAAGTTGCTACTGCTTTTCCCAAAAAATGGTGTAATTCCTGATCATGAATCCATCGTTTGTTAGTTGGTTATATATATATATATTAAATTTTGCATAAATAATATCACATTTGATAGCTAGTTAAAAGGTAAGTTATTCATGTATAAAATTAATATGGTGTTTGAATTGCAATTTTAAAAGTTGCAAAACTAATACATGTATAAGTTATGAGGGAATCTATGTGCAGGATATAAGATGAAATAAGTTATAAAATGAATAACTAAATCCGACATAAAATAATATATAAATTTACTCATAGCTAATTTATTTACTAACCGATAAGCTACCAAACGACTCCTCAATTCTAGGACTAAGATACATAATTTGCGCACAAATTCTGCAACAGCTGTTATCCCACATACTATTTTGTCACATGTTAATTACTACTTTATTTGGTATGTTTATAATCTATACATATTATTAACTCACTGCATATATATACACTTAAATTCTTTTAGTATGATCCTGTTTGTCACTAATTATTAATTAATTGATAGTGCTAAATAATTATTCATTTTTTTCATGTTTTGAATGAAGTACGTGGTTTTGGCACCATTTGTGGTTCATAGCACATACTCCTTCTTCATGAGCAAAGACGAAAGCAGGAGGGATATTGGATACTTGCTCATATTCCCACTTCTATTATTGAGAATGATTCACTATCAGATATGGATATCACTATGTCGCTACAGAACAGCCAAAGGTGATAATCGAATTGTTGATAAGAGCATTGAATTTCAACAAATTGACATTGAAACCAACTGGTATGCTCAATTAATCCTCTCCTAAAACTCAAATTAATTAAATTATGCATCCGCTTCTAATTTTCATACGTCATCCTTTTATGTTTTATCACAACCGTTATTAAAAAATACTTCATCCTTTTTAAAATAAGTGTTTTTAATTTGGATACATCCTTTAAGAAAACTACTCATTCCTATAAAGAAAAATGTATTTTTACCTACTTACCCTTAATAAATATCTTGAAAAAGATATAACTCTTTAGTATATTTTTGATTATGTAAAACTCTTTCCATTCAAATAAAAGTAAAATTGGAAGAACATCATTAATGTCTTGTTGATTATGTAAAATACTACTTATTTTGAAACAAAATCAAAGACTAAAACACCACTTATTTTAATACGAGGGAGTATTTAACATCACTAATGGTAAGAGTTGTTTGAGTAAATTATCAATTATCTCTTTCCTAAATAATAATTAGTGATTATATGTTTTTTCTAGAGTAGTAATGGCGGAATAGAAGAAAATATAATTAATGCTTTCTTGGTTTTAAAAATGACATATTTTAATTTATTTGTCTTAATTTTTTTCTTTAGTTTGTTTAAAAATGAATGTCTCTTTTCTTTTTTTGACAACTCTTTACTTTTAATTTTTCACGTGGTATTGTTTAAGATCGACCGCAAGATTAGAGAACATTTCAATGCGTTGTACATATTATTAGTTTGAGACCGCAAGATTGAGTACTCTTCATTATTTTCTTAAACTTCATGTCAGAACAAAATCATACAAATAAATTGAAAGCTCGAGAGTAGTATATTCTGGACCAAGCTCTTTTGGCTAAACTAACAGATAAAAATGATCGAGAGAGTAAACTTCTCAATTACAGAATGATTTAAGATTTCATTCATGCATTGAGCTGTTTGTGATCTCATAAGTCGACGAGTTAAAGCCCTATCTAGAAATAACTTTTTGTTAATATTCTATTTTATTTATTTCCTCAAGCTCAAGATGTAATCTTGAAAATTTTCGTTTCCTCTTTTTCTTTATGGTGTTTGGGGCTTTGATGGGGCTTTTCCTTTTGGGAAGTACTTCTTCAATTAGTACATTATTAAGGATAGACAAGGTAACTAAAATCAAATCCGGACCTAACTCTGTTAAGGTCATGGTTGAAACTGATTTAGCAAAACGGAGAAGGGAATCAATATGGGTTGGTCTTGAGGAAGAGGCTGGGGTTGAAAGAGAGTTTTTCTTAGATGATTTGAGTATGATTACAATTTTAGATGAAAACATCAAGATCATATTGAAGATGTATGTTTAGCACACAGAAAATGATAAGAATGTTGACAGGGGAGTCGGACTTTGAATGTTTTTCCTGAGGAATCCTCCAATAATATAAAACTTGTAGATATTAATGTGAGACCAAATCAGACAAGAAAAGGAGTTCATACAGTTGATAGAAATAAGGGTGATCAAGTGATTGCAACACTTCTAAACCAGCAACAAGGAATCCAACAACAGTCAATAGGAAAAATATTTAGAGGGGCATTAGGTCCATCCCGCGAAGAAAGATTAAATGAAGTGACAAGAAAGGCCATCTACCTACATTGGTTAAAAAAGAAGCAAGACCAAATAAAAAAGACTTACTCCTGTGTAAACAACACGTCAATCAATTTTTGGAGTTTGATCATATCCAAAGATAGAGTTCTCATAGTGTGCCTAGTTCTACATGAAGAGTCTCAAAGAAAAAGTTATTGCTGCAACAAATAATATGTTCCTATCAAGTTTTATCTATATCGTTCTTTAGTTTGTAATGGCTAATTTCTTGGAGTGATTCCAAAGCAGGATGTTGATTACTTTTAACAGATTGTAGTAGGTGTTGTCTTGTTTATTCTAAGAGTTTCATTGACCAAGAGTAAGGTCATTAGAGATTAAGAGGGTATACGAAAAATTGTTGGAAACAGTTCGTGTAGGTGTTACAAGGGTTGTTGTGAACTTAATTGGAATTTGGGCTTGGAATTAGCGAAAAATATAGAGAAAAGTCCTACACAAGATAGGTCATAGTTTCTGACTCCCCTGTGCAAGGAGTTTTCCATGTAAAATTCTTGTGTTGATTTACTTTACTCAAAGAAACTGTTTCTTTGAGTGCTTATGATGCAACCAAACTAACAAGTGATATTAGAGCCTGATATTTCAATAAAGGCTAGCACCTTGAAAGAATAACATTGGCTACACCTCATAAGGTCCATGAAGGCCAATGAATCACAAGACCACACTACTTCAATGGTAAATACTATGGATGGTAGAAAGCAAGAATGTAAGACTTCATTATATGTGAAGATCTTGAATTATGGGAAATCATCATGCATGGAAGGTCCCAAAGTCTCGTATGCCACTAATGACAAAGAAAAGAAGATCATTCCCAAGAAAAGAGACGAATACTATGTGAAGACATCAAGGCCATCAAAAAGAATGTCAAGACAAAGAAGTTGTTTATTCATAATATAGAACCTAATGAGTTCAGAAATATTGGAAACTCTCCAAACTAGATATAGAAAAACTTCAACAATTCAGTCTAAAAGACGGAGAGATGACGAGTCTATTCTAAAAACGGAAGATTCAGACTGAGAAGAAAGGAGGCTACAACAGACTCTAATTGTGACTCAAAGACAAATAAGAGTCTTGAAAAGGTAAATTATTCAGATCTTGAAGGCATAATTAGCATATGTCAAGAAAACGTGACTCGGATCATTCTCAAAGCTTTTCAAGAAGTCCATGCTGATAGAGACAAAGTAATGAAAAATTACACAACTCTAAATCAAAACAAAAGATTTGATGATCTAACAAGACAGGTTCTTATATTAAAGAAAGGAAGACAAAGGTCAAAATTAGTGTATGCTCAGCTTCACCAATTGAAGGAAGAATCCGTGGTTGTTAATCCATGTGGTGCTTAATCCAAACAAAGCTGAAAACCTACAAAGTAGCTAAACGGAGCTAGAGATAAGTTTAAAAGATATCTTAAATGGATTAGACCCTCAAGTATGAAAACTTCTATACAGAAATGACATAACAATAACATATGCAAGTCTAACATTGAAAGGAAAACAAAAGAATCTAATTATCCACAAGAGCATCTCAACCTTCACCCAGAGGAACCCAAATACATAAGGGTTCTTATAATTCCTCTCTAAAGCAAGAAAACAAGGGGCCAAGGTAGTGAAAAACAAGAATGTGAAGAGGTCTCAATACATGATACAACAAAAAAATATTATTATTTTCTCCTAATAAAAGTCCACGAAGAGGAGTGTGGGGTAAAAACTGCAAAATCCTACTCCCGCGGAAAAATGAGAAGAGTCTAGAGCAAAAGAAGAAACAAGAAGCAGAGCAGTACAATAAAAGCCAAGATATGTCATTCTAAGAACTAGTACTAAAAATCTGGTTTTTAATAAGAAAAAGGCAGATGAAGATGATAATAGATATAGATTTGTCTCTCAAAAGAGTTCAAAGAAGGATCTAGAAAACTCAAAACCTAATTTTCAGTTCCCTCCCAAGATGATTGAAAATAAGGGGATGATAGAACAACCATTTTGTCTTTTTCATTTGAGGGATTTGAGGCTTGTTAACAAGAGTGTTCAAATTAGCTAATGGAGGAAAAAGTTTGTGCTATTGCATTTTGTGGCTCACAAGGTATAAGTGGGGAACCCAAATTAGAAGAAGAAGGCGAGTCTACGAAATTTTTTGAAAAGCCTTGTTATACTTTAATAAGCTACCTCTTGCATTCAAGAAACCTAGATCGTTAAACATTAAGTAAAAATGGTTTCTCAAAGAGGAAAAACAAAATACAAATCAAAGTAAATTAACATGACATAGGCCATAAATGGTTTTCGTGGAAACAGTCTCTTGCAAAAATGTAAGCTAAGATTGCGTATATAATATACCCTTGTGGTCCGGTTCTTTTCCGGACTCCGTACATAGCGGGAACTTTACTGCACTGGACTGCTTTTTTAAGCCGTTAATGGTTTTATATTTGCAGGGATGATCAAATCATATTCGGCGCGCTGCTATTTTATTTCGGATACTTGAACCTGGAGCAGTCACATCATTTACCTATTTGGAGGACTGATGGGATAATTACGACAATCTTGCTCCATATTGGTCCCGTCGAATTTCTCATGTATTGGCTTCACAGAGCTTTGCACCACCATTTCTTTTACTCTCGTTATCATTCTCAACACCATTCTGCCGTTGCCACCCAGCCCATCACTAGTAAGTCATCTTCCATTTCAACAATTAAATTGATTAGTTTTAAAGAACAGTTACGTTATGATACTAACTTAAATGACACTTTGAGATTAATGTATGATTGGTATAAATTTATTTATTTTTCCTTTTAGATAACTAGAAAAAGTTGGTAGTTTTTTTTTTATAAGTTGATAGCACATGGATCAATAGCACAATAATTTACTCTATTTTATTATGACACTCGTTTCTTTTAATTTTGTTCAGAAAATAATGATTATTTCTACATTTGGAAGTTATATAAATTTAAAAATTTCATTTTATCTTAAACATTCTCCTATAGCCATAGAATGTCATACTCTCTCATATTTAATTTATTAGTCTTAGTATAACTTAATTAGCGCGAATTTTAAATTTTTTTTTAACCTTGTAGTATTAAATTAAAGAAATATATAATATTATAAAATATTTTTTAATTTTATGATCTTAAATATGTCCTATAAGAAG
>JACEIK010000652.1:45264-60881 GCA_018107945.1 Datura stramonium
TTCAAGAGACTGCAAATTTTATGAATATTTTTAACGTATGCCAAAAATGTTTACTTCTTTCTTAAATTCTTTGACTGATATAATACTGCCATGTTATCAATAGAACATTTATTTTTAATTCTTTTTCTTTCTTCATATAAAGGGGAAAAGGGGAAGTAAAAAACCACTTGAATTTTAACAGGCAATGGAATTCAATTTTTGGTTGTTTGGCAGCTTCGAATCATGCATTTGCAGAGCACGCAGCATTGTTCATGGTTTATTCCATACCAATGCTCACAACTGTACTAAAGGGGACAGCTTCAATGGTTTCAATAGGTGGTTATATCACTTTTGTTGATTTTATGAACAACATGGGCCATTGCAACTTAGAGATCATTCCCAAATGGATCTTCTCCATCTTCCCTCCTCTCAAATACTTCATTTTTACCCCCACGTAAGTCACTTGATCAATTTTTTTTTCTTTTATCTATGTTATGATTCCTCACCCCCTCCTCCATTTCTAGCAATCAATTTTAATTTATATATCTTTGTTGACGACACAGGTTTCATTCGCTTCATCACACTCAAGTACGAACAAATTATGCTCTTTTCATACCACTATATGACGTTATCTATAATACATTGGATAAATCGTCTGATATATTATATGAAAAGTCAGCAGAAAGACGAGGTGAATCTCCTGATGTTGTGCATCTAACACATCTAACAACTCCTGAATCTATATACCATCTTAGACTAGGATTTTCGTCCTTGGCCTCAAAACCCTACACTTCCAAGTGGTACTTTTCACTAATGTGGCCTATCACACTGTCATCTATGATTATTACTTGGGTATACAGTCATACATTTATCCTTGAAAGAAATACATTCAAGAATCTCAAATTACAAACTTGGGTGATTCCAAAATATAGCAAACAAGTAAGAATTTTTTCATTTTTATCAAAAGAAATTTCATCATTTCGGTACGCCTTAATTTCAAGTGTTAATTACTGTTTTTCTTATTAAATGTCTTTCTAGTACTTTAACCAACGACAACGAGAGTGTATTAACAATTTGATTGAAGAAGCCATCACGGATGCCGATCAGAAAAACGTAAAAGTTTTGAGCCTTGGACTCTTAAATCATGTAAGTACCTTGTAAAGTATTCAAATATTTCCTGTATATACATTCATTTCATATCTACTTAACTAACACAATTGCTTCCTTCAAATAGTTTTTCAGACGTTAAAAATTACCAGCCAATAGTGAAGAAAAAGAAAATAGAAGTAAAAGAGGGTAACTGGAAAATCCAAAACTATAGAAAAAGTTTGCACTTGGAATTTTTTTTGATATTTATTTATTAGCATAATACATAAACAAACATTTAAATTTGGACTCAGCTAACAAGTAAACACTTCAACTTTGAGAGTGCACGTCTATACACCTTAACTTGGTTTCAACTGACAACTATACACTTCAACTCGTCCTCACCGTGTCTCGTGAACACTCGATGCTGACGTGACACATAAATTTTAGAATTATCTAGATGATCATTTCGTAAGTTAGAGCGTTCATCTGACAAAATAGAGACAAATTGAGGTGTGTAAATGTGCATACTTGTTAGTTGAAGCCAAGTTTAAACGTCTGTTTATATATTATGGCTTATTTATTTCATGCTTATACATGAAATTTTATAGGAACAGTGGCTGAACAAGAATGGTGAACTTTACATAACAAAGCATCCACAGCTGAGAGTGAAGGTGGTAGATGGAAGTAGCCTTGCTATTGCTGTAGTCCTAAACTCCATTCCTAAAGGAACATCCCAAGTGGTCCTTAGAGGACATTTGTCCAAAGTTGCTTATTCTATTGCCCTTGCCTTGTGCCAAAGAGGACTAAAGGTTTCTTTAAAAAATTAAGTACTACTAATAAATCTTTTATTAAATTTTCTTCCATGGTTTCCCTTTCTCACATTGATTGTGGTTGTGACAGGTTGTGACATTGCGAGAAGAAGAGTACAAGAGTCTCAAAGCAAATCTCCCCCCTGAAGCAGCAACTAATTTGGTTCCTTCAGAAGCTTTTACTTCAGAGGTACACACCTAAAAAAGACTAAACTACTGTCTTAAATGGTGATTATTCATATTGAACCCCGCTATACCACCCTCACACTACTAAAAAAATTACTATTTTTTCATTTAAATTTCTCACTAAAAAATGTTAAGTAGCTATTTTAATTGAATCAGTGAGAAAAAAAAAATAGTATTTTCACATGTAAAAATCATGGTGTTGATGATCTTTTAACAATATCTTCTACGAGATGGCTTGTTCAAGATGGTGAAGAACAAAGTTTGATTTTGGAAGAACACCATCATTATGGAAATGCATATGCGGTGGTGTTTTCCACTATTTCAGTGAGAATTCGTTTCTCACCATACCAGTGAGCTGGTTCGGTGGGAAATGACGGGGAAAATCACATATGATAACACAAATTTTTATTGATTCTCAGTGGAAAAAACCTCTATTTCTAGTAGTGTCATGATCTGTGAAAGAATATTTATGATGGATATGTCCTTCACAAAATTGTGACGGATTTTGTGACAATTTTATAATGGATTCCATCAAAGTAGATGAAATATTTGATGGTTGTGACTTTAAAAAAAAAAAAAGTTTTCTTCCATCAGAACATTTTGTGAGGCTCTGATGGATTCTCCATATTGATGCCACGCACAAATATTGTTTTTGCTTCTAATTAATGCCTACATTCCCCAAAATTTTTGATTGATTTCTGGTATTGCAGACATGGCTTATAGGGGATGGACTGAGTGATGAAGAACAATCAAAAGCACCTAAAGGAACATTGTTTATTCCGTTTTCACAATTCCCGCCAAGGAAAGTTCGCAAGGATTGCTGCTACTTTCATACACCAGCCATGATTACTCCAAAACATCTTGAAAATATGGACTCATGTGAAGTTAGTATCTTTTGCTGTCTTAATTTAATTTTTTTGTTCTAATTCATTTGATTATGTTATGTGTGTAATTAAAGATTTTCGTATTTTTTTTCTTTTAAACAATTTTAGAATTGGCTGCCAAGAAGAGTGATGAGCGCGTGGCGAATTGCTGGAATTTTGCACGCATTGGAAGGTTGGCATGATCACGAGTGTGGTAACATGATATTTGACATTGACAAGGTCTGGAAAGCTAGTCTTGATCATGGTTTTCTCCCATTAACCATGTCTACTGAGTCAAAGGTTTAAATTAGTTTGTTATGTGTTGTAATATCTAGTTTAAGTGGTGGCGTATGACTTAGTTAACCTCAAATATTGATGTTTCTATTATTTAATATTTTAATATTGTTCATTTGATTTTCTATTATTTTTTTTCTCTGATAAGATCCAAGATTTAAAAATAGTGGTAAAGTTTCCGGGAATTAATACATGTACTATTCATTACTATAAAAACATGAAATTTTTTATGGCCGTTTCCTTTGGGGATCAATGGAAAATTTGGAATTTTCAATGAGAAACCATTCAAAAATATATATTTTTAGTGAAAAGGATAAAAGATGCGCTTAAACTATGTGAAATTGAATAAAAATGTCATTTGTTAATAGTTTAGTCCAAAACTATCCTGCCGGTTAAAAAGAATGCCCTTGTTGTTAATAGTTTGGTCCAAAAATGCCCATACTATTACTTTTGGGTCAAAAATATTTTTTTCCTAATAAATATACTTTTTTAAAACACACTATTTTTCTAATAAGAATATTATAACCCATCATTAATTTGCATATGTTTATTACAAAAATTTATGAAGCAAGAGTAATAGTGGGGGCATTTTTGGACCAAACTAACATCAGAGACATTTTTGAATCAAAACATGACGTCTGGGGCATTTTTGGACGAAACTATTAGTGAAGGACATTTTTGTTCAATTTCACGTAATTTAAAGGCATTTTTAACTCTTTTATCTTCTTTTTTTTTATATACCTCTTAGACACTAGAGGATGGGTGAATAATGTATTGAGCAAAAAGTCACATCAACAGATGACTCCTTTCCTAAAAGTCAAGAACACGATGTAGAAAAAAAGAGCTAGAAATATACATACAGGCCGGAACAAGCTTGACAACAAAAACACTAAGCAGTCAATTGCTACGGAAGAGATTAGCTCCAGAAATGATACCCAAAATATCACTGCCTCTCAAGCTTCCAAAGAGAAACTTGAAGCCAACAACATGGCTAGCAACTCCAGTGAATAGTACAAACTTCCCATGACAGCGGACACCACGTGCATATGAGCAGCAGGGATCAAACTCTTGGTCGACATGGGACCTCTACAGGTTGAGTGTTCAGGAAAGAAGTACATAAGTCAGACCTACAAGACAATGATAAATACGACCTATTCCATGATACCAATGAAGATCACAATCAGAATCAGATAGACGACACCTCATCTGATCAAGATGTGGCAGAGAGTTTTCTGAAAACAGTGGAAGAAGACAGTGAGGAGGTTGCTAATAGCCTTATCGATGCTTTTGCACCTCACTCTAAGGAACTTGATCGAGTGATGCAAGAATAAGAAGAGGTGATATATAAACAAGGCTTAACCCTAAAAGGAAAACACCTAAGGAGTAGGAGGAAAGGAAAAAAGGGTGACAACATAGTTACCTAAGAAACAAAATTGGTCACTACAGCCTCAATCCCTTCTACTGATTAAAATCATTGTATGAAGCATTAGAGGGGTGAAATCTAAAGGAGCTTATGAAAGACTAAACCAACTAGTCAAACTTCACAAAATAGACTTTGTGGCTCTTCAAGAACCTTTCTTGGATAGCACCAAAATTGATAGATATAAAAGGAAAGTTGGTTTTGACCATGCATGTCTAAAAAACACAACAAGGTTTGATGTTTCTGGAACAACAACATCACATGTACTACCTTTGCTAAGAGTAGACAATAAATCACCCAGAAATGCAATCTTACAGGGAGCCCCGATCACTTCTGGATCACCATGGTATATGTCAGGTCTAGGTCTACTAAAAGGATATATCTATGGGATAAACTCAGAACTATTAGCCACATGATTGATGGTCCTTGGACTATTGGAGGGGACTTTAACTCTATCATGGATGCAGAGGAGAAAAGAGGAAGCGTGCCTTTCAATCTCAGTAAAGGATCGATTTCATAACTTATATGAAGTACAGTGGGATGACAGACTTTGGCTTCATAGGTAAAATGCATACCTAGTACAATGGGAGAAGAGGGGAGCACAAGATCAGCCTTAGACTGGACAGAGTACTCCATAATGATGAATGGGCCTCCCTTTTTCCAATCATCAAAGTGTAGCACCTTATAAAAACAGGCTCTGATCACAATTTTTTATTTCTTACTTACTCCAAAGCCCCTCAGAATTTTACCAAATATGTTAGATTCCTTAATTTCTGAATAGAACAGGAAGACTTTCTTCCCTTAGTCAAGTCTATTTCGGAATCAATAGTTCAAGGAAATGCCATGTGGTTACTACACCAGAAGCTCAAAGCCCTTTCCAAAGAGGTTAATAAATGGTCTAAGGAGAGCATCGACAATGTCTTTGACAAAGTTACTACTCTGGAACAAGAAATCAGCAACCTAGAAGACTTATATGAGTTGGATAATTCTGACCATAACAGGGAAGGTCTTCACAGAAAACAAGCTGAACACATTATTTGGCTCAAAAGGGAAGACTCAATTCTCAGACAAAAAGCTAGAACCAAATAGGGTACTGAGGGAGATATAAACTCCAAGTTCTTCCATAGTTTCATTAAAGACAGGCGAAGAAGCTCTCAAATCCAGAAGATCAAGTACTGGCACGGTATTTGGTTGGAAGGCACAGAGAATATATCTGAGGCTGCTATTGATTTCTTCCGTAACATGTTTACCCAATAACATAGCAACTCCAATATGCATGTTCTAAAATATTGCCAGCAACTAGTCATAGAGGAAGACAACATTATGCTCCACTCCACACCTACAGAAGAGGAGATCAAATATGCTATATTTTCCATAGATCCAAACAACTCAGCAGGACTTGATAGGTTCATTGGACTATTTTATCAGGTAAGTTAGGATATTATAAAAACTGAAATTATTAACTTTTTTGTTTCCTTTTTTATGGTGCGGAACTGACTAAATTTTTCATGCATACTTGCCTGCATTGATCCCTAAAGTGACTGCACCTGATAGCTTCTCAGAACTCAGGCCTATCAGTCTGCGCAACTTCTCTAATAAGACCATCTCCAAAATTATTGCACTGAGGGTGACTACCATCCTTCCCAAGCTAATCTCTAATAACCAATCAAGATTCGTCAAAGGGAGGTCAATCACTGAAAATATCCTCCTCACCTAGAAAATCATTCAGGGAGATATAGGTAAAACCAATAGTGGTAATATGGTTATCAAGCTTGATACGTCCAAAGCTTATGAAAAGCTTTCATGGACATTTCTCTCCAATGTATTGAGGAAGACTGGATTCTCAAAAAAGTTTAGCGAAATGATATTCAGATTTATCTCAATAATTAATACTCAATCATTATAAATGAAACTAGATTCGATTTCTTTTCTTCAAATCTACCAGAGATCTTAAGAAAGGTGACCCCCCTTTCTCCTACTCTCTTTATCCTATTAGCTGAAGTCCTTACTTGAGCCCAAAATTCTCTACATCAGAGAGATGACTTCATTGGGTTCTCTACGCACAAAAGAGGCCTACAAATCAATCACTTGGGATATACGAATGACTTGGTGCATTTAACCTTTGGGAATAGAAGATCTATCTACTTAATCATGAAACTACTAAGATACTATCAAAGGGCATCAGTCAGGATGTTAAAAATGAAAAAAGTTTCCTCATCACTCATGACAAGACTGACAGAATTGTCAACAGGCAGATCAAAAGGTGGATGGGGCATAAACTAGCTACTTTCCCCTTCACATAACTTGGATGCCCTATTTATTCAAGCAGGAAAAGAGTTAGCGACTTTACTGATATTTTCAAAAAGATCATGAACAAGGTATCAGGCTGGCAAGGGAAGCTGCTTTCTCCAGGTGGCAGAGTTATCCTTATACAACATGTCCTTCAGTCCAACCCTTCACATATTTGCTGCTCTTATGCCTCATGTCACTATTACTAAAGAGGTCAAGACTCATTTCTCAAACTTCTTTTGGAGGCAAAAAGAAGGAAAAAAATATATACCATTGGGCCTCCTGGGAAATATGTATTATCCAAAGAAGGAAGGGGGCCTTGGGTTCAAAGAATTACATGATATTTGTTTCGCATTCTTGGCTAAGAGGTTGTGGAGACTCAAAACCAAGAAATCTCTCTGGGCTGATTTTTTGAAAGCTAAATATTGCCAGAGAAGCACCCCTATATCCAAGGTGGCCATCCCTAAAGACTCTAGTAGCTGGAGGGAGCTGCTTTCAATGCAAGATAAGGTTGAAAAACATATTTGTTGGAAAATCAACATAGGCAATTGTTACTTGTGGTGGGATAAGGAACTCTATATTTCTTAACTAATTCTTCCCCAAGCTTGGAAATGGGAAAGTTAAAAACTTCTTACAAGGTCAATCTTGGGACTTGGATAGACTCACGTTTCTCATTCCAGGTAGTATTATGAACATAGTGGACAACATCCACATTACAAATAGGTTACAGGCTGACAAAGCTATTTGAAAATTGACTCCTAGCGGATAATTCTCATATGCATCAACCTTTGACAACCTTAGAAAGAGAAGTGACCTAAACTCTTATATATCTATGATTTGGATAAAAGAAATGCCTTCTAAAATATCTTTCTTTATGTGGAAAGTTCTAAAAAAAATTATCTTTGTTGATGCCTCAACTCTGAGGTTCCAAACTAACTGGGGTTTTAATTGTTCATGTTGCAGGGAACAAAAGCAGGAGACCAGTAGCCATCTCTTTATTGATAGGAAGAAATATGAAGAACATGCTTGATCAATGGTGGACCTACCCCCTAAAAAAATTGTCCCATAAGTACATACTTCACATCACTCTTATTATAGTGTGTTGGGAAATCTGGAAAGAAAGGTGTACTATGAAATTTGAGCAGAAGCAGGTCAGCACGAATAGCACATGCCACTAAATTCTATTTCACGTCAAGGATTTGATACATAAAAAATTTATCCAGATGGACTAACAGTGGAATTGAACATGGTCTTCCACATTGCTAAAAATTACAAGAGCTCTACCTCCAGTTTAATGGTTTGCTGGGATAAGCCAAGAGATGATGCTTGGAAACTCAACACGGATAGGAGCTTTAGGAAAGATTATAATATAGCATGGGCTAGTGGAATTTTTAAAAATAGAAATGGCGAATTGATCATGGCTTTTGCCTATCTAGCCCAATTCTACACTAACAATTTTAGTAAAGCCTATGCTGCCTTGATAGGCATCTCTTGGTATTCTGACAACAATATCCCTAACTGTCACGACCTGAGCATGGACCCTAGATCACGACACGGGATCTAGAACCACGAATGTCTTCAAGATAACCCATCACACATACAAAATATGAATAAGAGCATAAATAAAGTGGAAATGAATCATAAACATGGATAAGAAGAAGTCTAAAAGATATAAAGCATGAATAAGAAAGACAAGTCACAGTGCTGAACCATCTAGTACATAACTGTCTGAAAGCCTCTAGTCATAAGATGAGCTAATGGGGCAACACCCAAACTAGCTCGCTAATGTTGAAACTAAAAGATAAAAAAATAACACCACAAAATAATAAATGATCTCGAAAGATGAGGACTCATCCAAACGGGGACTAAGCTGAACTGGGGAGGGAGCGAGGCTAACAACGAGGCTGATACTGGTCGTTCGAATCTATATCATGAAATAATATAGTACATAGAGTATGCGGTTAGTACTTTAAAAATACTGAGTATGTAGAGAATGTAAACATGCTAGTAAGGCGATAGTCTGAAATCATGATTATAAAACAAGATAGAACATGAGAGCAAGGGCAATATGCTAAAAACTATATTTCTGAAGTAATCATAATCATGAGATATTCATTATAAGCTGAAATATGATAACCCAAGGTTTGAAATAGAAATCATATCATGTACTATACTTGAAATCATAAGTGAAGACTCATAAACTAATCAATTGGTCAAATATTCCATAAAACACAGTATCGTAAGTTATGAACATGAATAACTTAAAATATGAGGAACAATGAGCGACTTCATCATAACCGACACCATCATGATAGAACTTAAATGATGCCCCAACAATCTCGCTCAAGTGGGTAGAGTTTTCCCAAGCTTGCCAAGGCAAGGAATGATTAAGGCGTGATATCACCCATGAATCTACATTGGATTTGAACATGAATATATACCTATGGTGGCACGTAGTTATGAGACTCGGGGTTTTCTTGAACCCCTCGCCTGCTCAGTGCTAGACACTACTCCCAAAAATATGCACATGGATCATAATCATTATCGTAAAAATGTATATGAACTTGCATGACTAGTTTAAAATCATGAAATTATAGTCATGCTTGGCTTATATGAACTAGCCATGGAAATAGTGCCACAATTGGCCATGATATATAAACTTGACTTTTCATGAAATCAATACATACTTGAATAAGACTTCATAATTTGAAATCATAAAATCATAATTTTAAAAATTAGTAAACATTGATGCATACTTTGATAATTCATCATGCTTGAAATCATGGGGTCATAAGCTTAAAATTCATAAATCATGCATAATAGGGCAAAATCCATAAACTTGAAATCATGAATTCATGAGGAAGTTGAGAGTTAGATCTGCCTTAATAACCATATTTCATAATTGAAATATGAGAAAATTAAACCCATAAAGATATCATGGATAATTTCATTGAATTGGGTCAAGTCCAAGAATTTCACAATTTAGAACTTGAGAATTAGAGATCATGGAATTGAACCTAAAAAGGGCATGAGGGTGGAAGGATTTCTCCCATTCATAACCCTATATACTTGGGTCGATGATCCATTGACTTTTCTTGAAGTCCTAAGGAATATTTGGAAGAGCTTGAATAAGAATCCTAGCTCATTTCTTGAGAGAAAATCCCACCTACGGTCTTTGAAGGGAATGAAGATTTAGGCTAAGTTAAACCCTTTAATCTGACCCTTAGAATGCCTTAAATGAAGTCATTTAGGAGTTAAAAGTGTAGGATTTTATCAAAATACCCCCATACTACAGAAAAAAGGCCTGAAACTAGAAGAACCAACGATGAAAGGAACGGATCGTTGGTTGATAGGACAACCCACAATGAGGTTCGTCCAATGCATGGTGCTGTTTCACTAAACTGCTCATAACTTTTTACTTCGAACTTTGATTGATGCAAAGTTAGATGCGTTGGAAAGAAGACTCAAAGAGCTTCAATTTGATATATTGAATCACCCAAAAACACTCTGTAAAATGAGAGATATGATTATTGAAGTTGACCCTTGTAAGAACTTATATGGAAACTCAATCGGTAAGAAGGCTCTAAACTCAACTCTGTGCTAGAGGTTCCTTAAGATCTTAATTTGTATCCAATGCACTTCTCACAGTTAAGAATTGATCTTAATACCTTTTTTACATAAAATTCATCAGGTTTAGGTCTATCCATATACCTAGAATGGTCTCAAATTTAGCCCGAAAGTCTGAGGGGTTATAATATCTCATCTTACGGAAGAATCGTACCATGATCCTATGATCCATTACATGCTGCTCGTACCTCTCAAGCCATATAGGTCATTCTTGATCTTCATACAACGGATGGATACTATAACTTGTACCACCTTATTACGATTCGTACTCAAACTCATGGTCTTTGAAACAAATCCTGAACACTTCTCTAAATCTAATTCAACAACTCCAAATAACGACCTGTATAATAAAAAAACAGTCCATACAAATCCCCTCATTGATTCTGGACTAATTTTTAACAGCTCACTAAAACTCAACAATGGGCACAACAAATGACCTGTTGATTCCTACAACAAACCATACTGAGGTTTGCTATTTATCTGGTGTTATTTTCCCGTTGTTTTCTGTTGTAAGTCTCGGGTTCGATCTATGAGACTTTTTAGGGTATTACAATATCTCCTCCTTGAGAATATTCATCCTCAAATATGGGCTAACTAAGCTGAAATGCTAGGGAAAGAGCTGCAATCCCAAAACTGAATAGCTATACAAAGAACTGAGGGAATGATTGACTCTGAACATGAAACACACGACTATACTAAATTCGTGAAATATACATGCATGCTAAAACATGAAAGGAACTGAGAGACATGATCTTGACATGAAACTGAAGGGAGTACTGAGGAGGAAATTAGTACCCCATGTTGGAACTGAGCTGAAAGGAAAAAGATGCGGGTATTTAGCCATCATGTCCACTGCAACTTCCCACATAGCTCTCTCGACTAGTTGATTCCTCCACAAAACCTTCATTAAAGCTACTTCCTTGTTCCTCAACTTATGAACTTGACAATCAAAATCTCAACTGAAACCCCTTCATAGGTAAGGCTATCCTTCACACTAATGCTCTGTRCCAGAACAACTAGAGTTGGGTCACCRATGCACTTTTTCAATGAGGACACTTGAAAAACTGGATGTACTAAAGCTAACTCTGCTAGTAACTTCAACTGATAGGGTACATTTCTAACACACCTCAAAATTCTGTAGGGAATAATATATCGGGAACTAAGCTTTCCCCTTATTGCCAAACCCCATAACTCCCTTCATGGGGGACACCTTCAGAAACACCCAATCATCCACGACAAACTCAAGCCTTCTCTTTTTAACATATGCATAAGATTTTTGTTGGCTCTGTGTTGTTTCCCTAATAAGATGAACTTTCACCATGGCCTCATGAACTGAACCTGGCCGTATCAACATAACCTCACTTTCCTTGAACCGTTCGATAAGTGAACCTACACCTCCGCCCATAAAGAGCCTCAAACAGAGCCACCTAAATGCTTGAATGGGAACTGTTTATTGTAAACCAACTCAATGAGAGGAAAGTGACCATTCCAATTACGTATAAAATCAATCACACGAGCTCTCAACATATCCTCCAAGATTTGAATGGTCTCAGCCTGACCATTTGTTTGTGGGTGAAAAAGTGTCTCTTCACTTACCATCTCCCTCTTAGTTTAAATCCATCATTCTAAGGCTCTTGGATGCTTTCTCAAGGCTAGGATAACATCACTAGCTCCTAACTTCCCATTCCCTTATAAAGCTATCACTAAAGACTTCATATTAATAATCCTTTTACACTATCTACCAGACAAGTCTGATACTAGAATGTTAAAAGGATTTTTTATACTTTACTCTACAGCTCCTGAGCCTAACAACATGCGAGGATCAACCTGAAAAGCCCATAACAGTCCCATGACTATTTCTGGCGAGTCTCCCTAATCCTAGCATGATGAAAGGGCGTAAAAATGGTCCGGCCACTACCCACTACCTGCACCAGCTGATGTGCCCTGTTGAGATAGTTAGACTGTCGGAGCTACTAAAGAGGTGACATAGCTCTACCTTCGCCTCGTTTGTCTTGCTGGGCAATCTCTGAGCTTATGGCTTGACTTTTTGCACCAGAAGCAAGCATCTGAACCAGTCATGCATTCTTCTAGGTGATTTGTTCTGCAACTCTTGAAAATTGGATAAGTGCACTCCCCCGACATCCTCCTTTGACTCCTAGATCCTGACGCTCTTGTAGCACCTCCAGGTCTAGAGGGAACACTGGCTTTCGATGGTGTCGGGACCAACGACCTCTGACGGGGTGGTGGTCGGTATCCACCACTTTTCCTTTGTTAGAAAACCTTATGATTGCCTATCCTAGCTCTTTTGTTCCCCTTTCCTCTTTCCCTAAACCTCCCATCCACCTTTGAATGGTGGGACTTAGATGGGGCCTTCTTAGTGAAGTCTCGAACCCTAGTAGCAGTCGTCCCTCTGGTAGTGTTAGTAGGTGTGATTGCTTGTTGGTTAAGATGAGCGACCCTGATGTGCATCACTGTCCTAAAGGCAGCCCTGAGCTCTATATTAGTAATTTTTCCACTAAGAGGGTCTACTGGTTAGTGGGACTAGCTAATTTCTGTCATCAATTCCTCTTCCACTGTCTCTCCTGGGAGGCATTCTCTGCGATCACATAAAGAACTATTTGGAAGAGAATAAAGAGTTGAACTTTATTGCACGATATAGGATATGAAAGAATACAAGTTTCCTAAAATGTTTCTAGCCACTTCCTTATAAGTGTGGCGCGTTTCACACCCATGAAAAAAGTTCTACTAGACACGACTTTTATACACCTTAGGACACCCTAAAACCAAATGCTCTGATACAAAGTTTGTCATGACCCGAGCATAGACCTTGGACCGCAACACGAAACCTAGAACCACGAATGGCTCCAAGATAACTCATGGCACATAAATAACATGAATAAGAGCATAACTAAAATGGAAATGAATCATAAATATGGATAAGCGGAAGTCTAAAAGAAATAAAGCATAAACAAGAAAGACAAGTCACAGCGCTAAACCATTTGGTACATAATTGTCTAAAAACCTCTAGTCAGAAGATAAGCTGATGGGACAACACCTCTGACTAGCTTGCTAATTTTGAAACTAAAAGATAAGAACATAATACCACAAGCTAATAAACATCATCAGAAGATGAGGACTCACCCAAACGGGGACTGAGCTGAACTGAGGTGGGAGCGGGGCTAACAATGAGGCTGAGGCTGGTCGTCCAAACCTATATCATGAAAAAATATAGCACATAGAGTATGCGGTCAGTACTTTGAATGTACTGAGTATGTAGAGAAAGTAAAACATGCTAGTAAGGTGATAGTCTGAAATCATGATTATAAAACAAGATAGAACATGAGAGTAAGGGTGACATGCTAAAAATCATATTTCTGAAGTAATCATAATCATGAGATATTCGTCATAAGCTAAAACATAATGACCCAAGGTTTGAAAATAGAAATCATATCATGTACCTTAGTAATTTCTATTAGGCTCCCCATTTTATCTTTTAATACTGTCCCATCCTTGTAGCTAGATCAAGAAAGAACCTTTGGATCGAGATCCACAATAATGCATCACAACTATGGGTTCCAATTATTCTATTTTTTCTTTCATCGAATATGATTTACTACTCTTATTTCTTACTCGACCATTAACTTCTTCTTTAAA
Organism: Datura stramonium; assembly: GCA_018107945.1. Classification (NCBI taxonomy): domain Eukaryota; kingdom Viridiplantae; phylum Streptophyta; class Magnoliopsida; order Solanales; family Solanaceae; genus Datura; species Datura stramonium. The sequence continues at coordinate 59,475 of JACEIK010000652.1, forward strand.
AAAGGAATTCCAACAATAAAACAACTTCCACAACTATACTTGAAATCATAAGTGAAGACTCATAAACTAATCAATAGGTCAAATATATCATAAAACCTAGTATCGCAAGTCATGAACGAATAACTTAAAACATGAGGACCAATGGGAGACTTCGTCATAGTCCGACACCATTATGATAGAGCTAACATTATGCCCCAACTATCTCACTCAAGTGGGTAGAGCCGTCCCAAGCTTTCCAAGGCAAGGAACGATTAAGGCATGATATCACTCGTGAATCCCCAGAGGATTTGAACATGAATATATACTTATGGTGGCACATAGTTACGAGACTTGGGGTTTGCTTGAACCCCTAGCCTACTCGATGCTAGAAATTATTCTCAAAAATATGCATATGGCTCACAATTATTATCGTGAAAATATACATGAACTTTCAAGGGCTAGTTTAAAATTATGAAGTCATAATCATACTTGGCTTACGTGAACTAGCCATAGAAATAGTGCCACAATTGGCCATGATACATAAACTTGACTTTTCATAAAATCCATACATACTTGAATAAGACTTCATAATTCAAAATCATAAAACCATAAGTTTAATAATCCTTAAACATTCATGCATACTTTGATAATTCATCGTGCTTGAAATCATGAATTCATGAGGAATTTGAGAGTTAAATCTTTCCTAATAACTATATTTTATCAATAGGAATATGAGAGAATTGAACCCATAGAGATATTATAGATTCATTGAATTGGGTCAAACCCTAGTATTTCATAATTTAGAACTTGAGAAATAGAGATCATGGAATTGAACCTAAAAAGGGCATGAGGGTGGAAGGATTTTCCTCTTTCATAACCCTACATACCTGGGTTGATGATCCTTTGACTTTTCTTGAAGGACCAAGGAAGATTTGCAAGAGCTTGAACATGAACTGTAGCTCCTTTCTTGAGAGAAAATCCCACCTATGGTCTTTGAAGGGAATGGAGATTTAGGCTAAGTTAAACCCTTCAATCTGACCCATAGGAAGCCTAAAACGACGTCATTTAGGAGTTAAAACCATAGAAGTTACTACCGTAAAAAGGCCTAAAACTGGAAAAACCAACGGCCAAAGGGATGAGTCGTTGGTTGATAGGATGACCCATACTGAGGTTCGTCCAATGCCTGATGTTATTTTGCTAAACTGCATGTAACTTTTTACTCCAAACTCCGATTGACACAAGGTAGGATGAGTTGGAAAGACACTCAAAGGGCTTCAATTTTATGTGTTGAATCACCCAAAAGCATTCTATAAAATGAGAGATATAGTCGTTTCAAGTTGCCCCTTATAAGAACTTATATGAAAACTCAACCGGTAAGAAGGCTCTCAACTCAACTTTGTGTTATAGATTCCTTATGCCCTTAATTTG
>JACEIK010000652.1:87034-192146 GCA_018107945.1 Datura stramonium
GCTTCTAGAACTAACTCAACTAATTAATTAATATAGAAAAATGAACATACTTGAGATAGCCACATGAGACTATAAGAGGAGTGAACAAAATGCAAACTCTTTGATGGGAAAAGTCTAGTATAAAATGAACCAGCCACTCCACTAAAATAACATGAACCAAATCCTTCACCAATTTGCTTTCTCAAATCTTGTTGAAATTTCCCCAATGACTGAAAAATGGTGTTGAAATCATTGCCAGGGAGATCATTGAAGTTAAAATGAAACTCTGGTGATTGAAGATTGTGTTTTTTCCGTTCTTTTTCGACGATTTTAACAAATTCTGATACCACTAAAAAAGTGTTCGCTCCAGAAGAACAACCCAAATCAGCAACGTATAAGGTTTCTGGGAAGAGGCTGCAGCAGAGATCACTTATGGCTTGCTCCATTATTGGTGTTGTCATGAGAATCACCTTTCTCTATTCATATAACAATAAATATCACAAGATTAATTTCAAGATATTCTAAGAAACTATGTATTAAAATTCATAAGAGTAGTTTTTTCTTTTTATAATATCGTGCGTTCTGTGTCTGATTTTTCAAAATCTATATAATTAATATTATATTCATGTTACCTGAACCAAAGAATTGTTTGCATAGCTAATATCTCCATTTCCTCCATTCATATGAAGAACTTCAACAACCTTCATTTTTTTTTTCTTGATTGATCTTTCTGTATTTTTTTTTAATGTATGATATCACTCTTTGCTTGATAAAGTCTATATAATGAGTCACCTATTTATAGGAGGATGTATGTGTAGTTTGTCAATTATATTGAATTTCCAATATTGTCCCTGATAGAGATGTATCAATGAATAAATAAGTGGCCCAAAACTAAACTTTTCATTGTTTGCATGCAAAAAACCTTTAAATTATTTAAAAAGTTCTTAACTTCTTATGAATTTTGATTTGAATGGATTCCCATAATTTTTCTAAAAAAATGCGAAGTTGTTAATATTCTGTTTGTATTATCAATTTACTCTTTAAACAACAATAATATTCTCAGTATAATCCCATAGTGTGGAAATCTGAAGAGGATAGAGTATATGCAGACTTTATCTCTACCTCAGAGGCATAGAAACTGTTTCTGATAGACACTTAACGCAAGGCTATCAATTTATTCTTTAATTAACAACCTTCAACTCAACAACATATTGTTGAAAGGTTATTTTCGATATACCCTCAACTCAAGACTATCAATTTATTCTTTAATTCACAATCTTCAACTCATTAACAACATATTGTTGAAAAGATCTATTTCTAATTAATAAATAATAAATAATACTTCTTTAATTTTATCTTACTTGATCCTTATATTAAAAATAAACTTTTTACTCGTTCATCTTAGCAAAGCAAGAGAAATTTATTATTTTTTTTCAATACTATCTTTTTTATTAAATAACTATATAAAGTATTAATTGTCAAATTTAAATTTCTAAAGCATAATTAATAAAGTTAATTTAGTAAAATAAATTCCTAATAATCATTCCCTTATAAGTGAGGAGAGTAGTGAGAGAGTATCAAGTAAATATGAGTCAAGTATAATGAAGCCGTGGAGTAGTTATATACCGCTATTCCCAATTTATATGTCTCAATTAAAATTTTGAGATTTAAACTTTTAAATTTTGAAAAATTCGAACATAGAAGCTTAATTTTTTTAAAATTTATGATTTTTTTTACTATTTTCTTAATTAATTGTAGCAACTGTTAAATAGTAATAATAACAAGAATATATAATTAACAACTTCAACTGTTTAAAAGTCATAAAAGAAACTTCAACTAAAAATTTTTTTAATTTATTTTAAAAATAATTAAGGGCTGGCTCTTGTGTGCTGCCCTTGTCCCTCAAAGTACTAGGATGGACATCTAGAAATTAAACCTCACACACTATGTGACACTGATGGTCTGAAGATTTTATTTAGACTTCATGGTCAAAAAATACTTAAGAAAAGTAAATTTCGTACACTATATATAGTTGACATTAAACAACATAACTTTGTTGTATATATAGTATAGTTAAATTTGTTATAATAATCATTTATTGTAATAAAATTTTAAAATAATTTGATTTTTTTCATAATTTATTTTTCACGTTATATTTTACATTTCTATAACAATATTTTACCTATAACAAAGAAGTGTTGGCGTGTATAGTGGTATACTTTGTAAAATTACCCCTCTATACAATCATATTCAAATATTTTACAATGATATTTTGTAAGAAATATATATTATGTATAGATATAAATATTGAAATATTTATGAAATCATCATTAATATTATTGCATATAGTAAATTTCAAATACGAATATTCAAAACAAAACAATTATGTTAAAATAATGTCCACCGGTTATATGGTGGTAACTTCACGAGAATTAGACTACGGGAGTTTACTTTTTTTTTTTTACATTCATACTCTTTCTATATTTTGATTAAATTAATTAATAAATACATTCATCATTTTTGATACATAAAATTAATTTAAAATTTACGTATTTATATTTTTAATAAGCTTAAATAATTAATCAATATTAAACGCCAATATACATATATAAATTTACCTCACCGTACTAATTATAAAATTTTTAAACAAACACGACAAACTCCGATATTGACAGTCCTATATTACTCACCTACCAGCTGGGCATTAAATTGACAACGTTAAAAATTCCAAATTGGTGACTAGGACTCTGTTGACACGTCGGACTTCATACAAGACAAAGGAATAACAAACTCAATTTTGGCTCTATGTTTATTTTTAAGTAAAGTTGCACTTTTAAGCGTGTCGACAGAAAATATTTACGTCATATTTTATATATTTATATATAATATAATATTATATATTATGTCATGTGACATAATATTTTATGTTGACTTATATATTTATTAATTTTTTTTTAAATTGTAAGAACAAGTAAGTATAACGATAGCTTATTCATAGGTTTTGTAAACAATAAAAAAAAAAAAAGGACTGTTGGTAGGATTATAATTCTTTTTATTTGTTTATTTATTATTTTAGTACCTCAACGTTTGCTCTATGTTCATTCATTTAACGTCATCTCTAGATTGTATGTCTTACGTGTGATGAATTGTGAATTAAAGTTAATATGGTAACCGTATAATTACGCCATTACGATGAAGTCGGTCAAATATACTATTGTTGTTGTTGTTGTTGTTATTTTTATGTTACAGAAACACATCCAACCTAATTCATAATAAGTAAAGAAGAGATTGATTGCATATACGAGTTGTAGGTCGATGAAGAATTAGAAGGAAATGATTAAGTATGACATGACTCACTTTAGTTTACTAAAGATATAATTTTAAATACGCAAATATAAAACACAATGATTATGATAAAAGAGCAAGTAATTATATAGCTATGTTGTCGTTCTTTATGTGGGATAGTGGGAGGAGAGACCCGAGAGTTAGACTCTCTCCTCTTCTCCGTATTATAGTATTATTTCATAATCATGTACTTATTCGTGTATTACTTGTTTCATATATTTCTTTTGAATGAATATCCAGGAAAACATCATCCTGGCAAAAAATAAGTATTAAAGCCTTATCGCAATGTTACCCTCTTCACTTGTAGATTATCACTGAGGTTGTGGTTATATTAATTTCTAAAATAAATGTATATCAATTTGAGGAAAAACAAGTAAATAATTTATGATTTTAAACTCATCATAATATTTGTGGGACTATAATTAAAATTTCTGAAACTTATAATCATAAACAATGTCATGATATTATCTTCTTGCTATAAAAATTTATCGTTAAAGGTGATTAAAGATTAATTAAAAGTCACTGATTATGACCCCGCCTGCATTATATACACAAGACAAAAGTATAAACAAACATTATAAGAGCTAAATTTTTTTTCCTCAAAAAAGTTTCTTTAATTTATAGTACCTAGATTTTGACTCTATGTATGAATCATTCAATTTACATCATCATTAGATAATGTATCACACGTTAACAAGTGATGTCAATACAGTGCATTTATATTTTACAGTAGAATTATGTCAGCAATATTATAGTCATCATTATTATTATTTATTTGTTAATTATTGCCCTAATGGAGACTTAAAGAACAAAGTAAATCATTAGTCAGCATTATATATAAAATAAAAAGATCGTTAGCAACATTATGTATAAATATATTATTGTAGGTTGTCGAAAGAATTATAATTTTTCATATTAGTATGATGATTAGAATTAACAATCCAAAATAGAAATGCTTTTATGTTTTTTTAGAAAGAGAAATTTAAAAACAAATTTGCCTCCTTTTCTAATTAAGCATAAGAACCTTCGCTATGTTTTTCACTTGAACTTAAATTTTAGTATTTTCCGGACTTTAGACTTGGTTATAATATTCACGCTTTCATTTTTATTTAGTCTAACTTTTTGTTGGGACGAAAGACCATAACTAAAGTTTGATAGGATAATGGGGGCCACGAAAATACGCTAATATCAATATTTATTTATGGAAAACCCTCAAATAAATAAAAGGGAAAAACCACGGTATGAAGGATTCACTATATAAATATGGGAGATGTAAAGATTCACCATGAAGCACAAAACACTTGTAAAAGCGAATAACTCACTAAAGATGATAATCTCGCACTGCCAACATTTGTCTTGGTGTATAACTCAGATCCGTGTATATTAAATAATGAAAGCAAAATGTTCTATTTATAATAATAACTAAACCGTATGGGCGAAAAGTTATAGATCAATTCTGGACAAGGTTTGTCCACTTTTCCTTTTCCAATTTGGACAAAGGTTTGTCCTCTTTTCCTTTTCCAATTTGGACAAGGCTTGTCCTTCCTTTTCCTTGTCCGACTAACTTTGTTGACATTCCTCCCACTTGAAGATTTAATTGGGAATCAATTATGTCTTCACACTATCCTTTCTACCCAATCACTGCAATGTTACGTTTCTACTAGGCCAATAGAAGATCGACACCATATAAACTTGTGTTATCAAGTGATCTGGCCTGTAAACATATCTCGCTAGGTTATCATTGGGTGTGGAATTTTCAATATCCACATCAGCTTTTCCACCTTCTTCACGGTAACAAAGTAATACCGAACCGTATGTGCTTTGTCTTTGAATGAAATGTCGGATTCTTTGCAAGATGCAAAGCGCTCTGACTGTCACAAAACAGAGCAACCTTCTCTGCTTCAGGCCCGAGCTCCTCCAAGAATATCGCATCCATATTGCCTCTTTGCTAGCTTATAATCGCTACATATTCTCGTTTCTGGTCAGAGATGTAGCCATGATAGATCGTGTTCAAACTCACTTACGACTCTCCTCCAAAGAAGAGTAAACACATAACCTCGTGGTGGACTTGCTTTATCAAGATCACCCGCATAATCCGAATCAACATAATCCCTTTTTAACAAGAAGTTTGGATCCTCCATAACACATTGCAAAATCCGAGGTACCCTTGATATATCTCAGATCCTCTTAAGATTTAATGTTTCTACCAGATTAGCCAGCATCGACTCAACCACTCCCACTACTTGTGCAATGTCCGGTCTTGCACATATCATGGCGAACATTAAACTTCCTACTGCCGGGATGATACGGTACTGAGAGACTCTCATCTTCTCTGCCATTGGATTCATTTGAGGATAACTTGAAATTAGGAAGTTGGGTAGAAATGACTGGCGCTTCTGCATCTTGAAGCGTCACAAGATTTTCTTCAAGTAGTTCTCTTAAGAAAGCCAAATCTTCCTATTATTTCCTGCCTCTGAATTTGCATCCCTAGGAATCTTGTTTGCCGGTCCCAAGTCCTTCATTTCAAACTCACTAGCCAATTGTGACTTTAAATTTGTGAGACGATCTTTTTGGGGCCTCACAATAACATGTCGTCAACATACAACAACAACAATATAATGAAATCACCATCACCAAATCTCTGTAATGTCAAGGATTCAATCTATGTCTGCTGTATCCAAGGCTTATAATGAAGGAATCAAAGCTCTTATACCAACACCTCTAGCTACTGCTTGAGACCGTATAGAGATTTGTTTAACTCCGTAAAACCAAGTTCTTTTTCCCTGTTCTTCAAACCTCCGCTTCGGAGCATATATATTTTCTGCTTTAGCATAGGAACCTGCTAAAACTTCACTATGTTGCTTATTTCTCCGTAACATAATGCCTGGCCAAAAGGGTAGTGAAACCTTTTGAGCCCCGCAAGAAGCTTTTGCTCAGCAAGAATCTTCAAACCTCGTTCCGATATGGCCAAGTTTGCGATGCCACATCATCAGTCAAGTACAGGGCACACACTACCTTCAAAATGAACGGTTTGCACGCTGATGCTTCTCCTTCGTGGGTTTCACCATTGGGCTACACATATAGATTTGCAGCAAGTTTTTCGCTTTCATCACTACAAACGCTCCTTTTCTAATATTTTCATGACTCCACCGTGAGTCTTATATGAACATCCATTATCATCTAATTGTCCCAAAGACAATAGATTCTTCCTCAAGTCTTCCACATGTCGTACTCAATGGTGCGTACCGTGCCATCATACATCTTTAGTTTGATGGACCCAATACCAATAACATTAAAACATGATCGCCTCCCATGAACACAGCATCCTCCCGAGATAGGTTTATATTGATGGAACCATTCTCTCCGGGAAGTCATGTGCCATGTTGCTCCTGCCCATGATCCGCACATCGTTGAAACGTTTCGCCTTCATTATTTGATATTGCTTCACTACATAAAAATATCCCATTATCCGAGGTATTTGCAACATTCCCTTGAGCATTTGATGGACTCGTGGTGTCACTCTTCTTCTTGAACCAACAATCATTCTTGACGTGCCCTTTCTGCCACAACAGACACTTGATATTCTTCTTACTTCTTGATTTAGATCTACCATGATTATGACTCCCATCGGGCCACGCTCCATTGGTCTTCCTCTCACCATCGCCAAAGCTTCAGCTTGCCGCTAACTTGCTTGTTTGTCTTCCTATTTTTGCGTCGATTTTCTTCTTCTAGGACAACGACCTAATTTCATCGAAAACTAGATTGTTTGTATTATTCGTTAGTTGATGATGAGTTGATCATACGAGCTCGTACTTTGAAGTAGAAGCTCCGCATTTTCCTAGCCTCCTCTATTTTGCAACCCATTATTGTAAGTTGCGAAACAGAGTATTCAAAGTATCATGTGTTCAAGCAGAACCGACATGGACTTCCTCGCCATTTAAGAGTATACAATCTTCTTTTAAGAAGATTTTATTATGCAAAGACTTGGCCTCACAATCCCCGTAAGAGTATCCCATATTTCTTCGTCATCTGCTTTTCTTAGCTTCACACTAGACAACACTTGACTTAGTACCAAGTGTAGTCGTTCCACTTGGCCGCCATCAGTACCCCGTGGTCGCTCAATTGCAACTAGGCAATTGTCTTTTCTCAATATCATCGCCCTTATTTTAATTTTCCACAATGAGAAATTAGTCCCACTGAATTTCTCAACGTCAAACTTTATTGTACTTGACATTGTTATTTGCTTCACATTCTTCTAGATCGCTTTTGAAAATTTTTGCGAACAATCGTGACAAACTATATCGTCACCAATTTTACTATCTACGTGAATAGTATTTTCGCATAAAATGTAGACTAATAACCAAGCTTCCGATACTATCATGGGATGTAGGAAACACCACAACTAAAGTTTGATATGATAATAAATAATGAAAATACGTTGGACAATATTTTACGTGAAAAACCCTCAAATAAATAGAGGGAAAACCACGGGTAGAAGGATTCACTATATAAATATGAGAGTACACTACCTCAATTACAAGACGAAAACACTTGTAAAGGAATAACTCACTAAAGAGGACACTCAAGACTACAATATTTGTCTTGGTGTATAACTCTCTTTGTGATCTGTGTATATTAAATAATGAAAGCAAAAGGTTCTATTTATAATAGAACTAAACCGTGTAGAAGGGCGAAAAGCGTAGATCAATTTGGACAAGGTTTGTCCTCTTTTCCTTTTTCCAATTTGGACAAAGGTTTGTCCTCTTTCCTTTTCCAATTTGACAAGGTTTGTCCTCTTTTCCTTTTCCTTTGTCCGACTAACTTTGTTGACACTTTTTACAGTAAGACAAAGACGTTCTAACTTTTATAGGCAAAAATTAGAAATTAAGTATGTCGCTCATTAGGCATAAGTTCTAACTTTTGTTTATAAATCAAAGAACGATAAGATTTCTGGGAAGAGGCTGCAACAAAGCATCACTTATGGCTTGCTCTAATATTGCCTTTGTCATGAGAATCACCTTTCTCTATTCATAAAAGAACAAATAATACTAATAATTGTCTACAAATAAATATTTATAGATATTTATCCTGAGAATTCAAAACACACACAAAGTCTAAACAAAAGCTACCGAGTTCCCGCGAACTCGCATACACTCTCAAATCCTTCCCAAGTACGTACGAAAAGCATTATTGCATATTAAAGTAATTATAATTATGTGTACAATAAACACAAGATTTTACATTATCGAATCACTTAAAAGACAATTAATACATGTGATTTTTATATATGAACATTAGTTAATTAGTAATTTCAAGAAATATTTGCTACCTGAACCGAAAATTGTTTGCATAGCTAATGTCTCCATTTCCTCCATTCATGTGAAGAACTTCAACAACTTTCGTTCTGCTTTTCCCTCTCCATTGATCTATCTGTTTTTTTTTTCTCTCTTTAAATGTGTGATATGAGTACTCTTTGCTTGATATAAAATCTAAATAAAATGTATCACCTATTTAAAGGAGGATGCTAGTATATAGTTTGTCACTGACACAGATGAATCTATGAAATAAGTGGTCCAAAACTAAACTAATTACACGCAGAAGGCCTAACTTATTGGTTGGGTGAGCTGCCTTTGGTTCCCGTGGCGAAACCAGGAATTTCAAGTAAGGGAATTTCAAGAAAAAGAAGTTTTGTATATGCTAAGATAATCTTCAATATATATATATATATATATATATATATATATAATAATGATAAATTTTTTGTCTATTTACATTGTGTAATTTTTCAACGACGGGAGTGCAATTGACCCTGCACCTCTCTCAAGCCGGCCCCCGCTTGTACCTCAAAGTCCAACCTCATACACTGTCTTTGGACATTATGTGTTCTTGGAAATTTTGTCTACTTTCATTGTCCCTAAAATATTTACTCAATTAAAACGTAGGTTTTGATCAAATAAAAATGTGAAAACACCACGTGCTAGCTAAGTACATTTGAGATATTGAACTCGTTCACCTGGGCCACAAGTGCAAAGTAACAAAAGTAAAAAAACAAACAGCAAAAGAACGTGACAAAAACACGACTTATCTAATAGAATTTTATTCCAACTCACAAGGTGTTTTATATTACAAACTCCTAAATCCAAGGGACTAACTCTAGTACTTCAAGACTCACTAATTACCTCTAACTAGTGACGCGTTTCTTAATTCACCATCCGAGCAGAAACATACAAAAGAACTCTTAAACAAGAACAATGTAAAACATAGTGAACTTTCTTTCTCAAATCTTGACAATTTGCCTAGAAGGCTTTTTGTTGTTTCTTGCTATCAATCGTCAAGTGATCTCATCTCAAGTGTGTCCAACTTCAACTGTAATCTCCTCAGGCTTGTTGGACTCCTAGTTGTGCTCTCCCTATTTTGATGTGTTTTAGGATAAGTGCAACTCTCCAATCGCTTCCTTATCTTGATCCACTTCTCGTTGTCTTATCTTCAAATACATACTCCTTGTTTGAATAGGAATAGATGGCTGCCCCCAATATGCTCCGTGCATGTACCAACTCGCCGAGTTAAACCCGATTCACCTTTGTGTACCGTGATACACTCAACTTCTATTGGACTGGTTCACTTAGTCAACTTCACAAAAACTTTGTCAATCATCAAAATAAGTAGATAAAAAAGTGTCTCGAATAAAACTGTGGAAGTACAAATTTGAATAACAAATCGAAACAAGTACAAGGGTCAACTAGGCTATTCGCCTTTATTTTATACCGTAAGAACATGCATGATTCCTGCCGTAGGTTTTGTTAAAAGTTGAATATTGGTGGATTATAAATTTTTATCTATTAACAAAATTCAAACTCCCAACGTATTCCTAATCCACACATCACGCACTAATGAATACAGGTATTATTTGCTAAACACAGGTTGTTTGGTTTGAACTGTTGATTGGTTCACTCCATTGTTTGGCCCATAAATTTGACAAATTAAATCATTCATTATGTTGGGCCATAAAATTGTAATATATCACTAGTTAGTTAGGCTAGATTTTTAGAAACCAAATCGAACTTAGGAGATCATAGTCGGTCAATAGAAATTAGAGACGAAGTCTCAATTTAAATTCAAGAAAATCATATAACTAATTGATTATATGATAAATTGGAATCGAATTTTGCTTCTTCTTTTTTCTAGTACTCTGAGCATGATATGAGCGCGAAAGAAATTCAAGAATCGATTTTCTTTTATATGGGCTAAAATTACTTATTTTGACTTTTTATTTAATATATGGAATTTTATTTACTAATAGCTTCAAAATTATATTTAGCATAAGACAACATAATTTAGCACTTTTACCACATGAGCATAAAAAAACAACAAAAAAAGGGAAATTGGTGGCCATGCCTCAAATGGCGGTGAATCAAAAATCTAGAGTCACAAATTCAGAATAATGAGCATAACTTCACCACACGTATACATAATTTGAACTAATAAATTCACTGAACTCGATCTAGATCCATCCTCAATAATAAGTGCCTTTAATTTTTTTTGGTCAAGGAGACTGTGACATTTATGAACTCGGTTGTCTCTCTTGCCATGCAGTCAGAAATAATCTCTTCATATTTCTGAAACACTAAATCCATGAATTTGGGACCAAATTGGCTCACAAGCAAAGGCTCAGCCACAGCTCTCATGCACTTTGACACATTGTAGCCACCATTAATATTATTCTCATCATCATTAGAAGCATTATTCCAATGGACTCTTGTAGTTTCCAATTGATTAATTGTGAATGAACCTTCCTTTTCAACTATGTACTTCACTTCTGCTGGTGATGACATATAATTAGGAATGTTGAATGAATCCACCTTTTCTTCTTCTATCAATCCCTGCATTAAATAGTTTTATACATATGAAATTCAGCCATCTCTGTTCATATTATCTTGTCTTTTTAAAAAAATTGTACGACTTTTTAAGAAAGACCAAACATTCAATAATTTTGATTATAAGAATATTTGTCCAAACTATCATTTATTCCTCCTCTATTCATTTGTCCAGAAATATATATTCGGCCTATTTATCTATTGAAACGGGGGTTAATTAATTTTTTATTGACGGACACAAAAAGTGAGATTAAAAATTAAAAAAGCTATATGCATCTCATAATTTTAACCCCCCGCCCTCCTCCTCCCGCCCTTATCCCCATCCCACTCCCACTGGCGTATCCACATATATCATAGGGTGGTCAAATTTAACATCTTTGATCAAAAAATTATATTATGTATATATAGAAAATTATGTGAAATATAAATTAAAATTATTTTTCATATATATTTATTAAATCTTGAATATCTTTACGAAATTTCGACTTCGCCGCGTAACCCACCCACACTCTTTTTTTTTCCTTTTTAATTGAATATATAGAGATAGAATGAGGCACATGGAGATAGAGTTTATGTATCCTTATATTAGTAGTCCATCAATCATTACTTCCTTTTATATGATATAATATAATTATTATAATATAATATTATTATAGTAGTCCATCAATAATTACTCCTTTTATATGATATAATATAATCATTATAATAAATATTATGATAATAATATAATATACTATAATATAATATAATATAACATTATTTTATATGATACCTTTTATAAATAATTTTAACATTATCAGATCATTTTTATCTGCTATAGCAGGTGATACATCTTATTTTCAAGATTTTAAATTTTATATATAAAATTTTTTTCCTATAGATATAATATAGATGACCTGCAGTATAAATAATATATTGACATGTTTAAAATTCACAAAGTTCAAAAAATACTTTTGATATCTGCATCAAAAGTATGTTTTTAAATATTCGTGCCTTATTATCAAACAGTGTCATATTATAAAATAAAAACGAAGAGAATATTAATCTATCAAAAAATTTACCTCAACAACCAATTCATTAAGTGCCATGATAAAAGCTCCTTAAATATAGCAAACCTTCTTACCAGAAGGCTCTTCACTTTCTCTTCCTAAAATGCTAATACCATTTTCCCACCTTTCATCAATTCTTCAGAACGATATTTGAGAAAATTTAAAAAATCTTTTTCATATTGTTTGTAGTATGCTTTTATAACACTTGGTGGACTTGTACTTGCCATGTAAATATTTCCCTTGTTCTTTTCAATTAAATCAGGAACCTGATATAAGAAAAAATAATAATAATTAGAAGAAGATAAAATATGACACCTATGCTTAATTAGGGTAAACCATTGGTAATCATCAGGTAAGAAAGGTCATTAGGAAAATTGTAAAATGAAAATAACGTTGTTAAAATATGTCAGGTGTACGATCGAAATTTATTATTTTGTCGGTTGGTTGTTTTTATTTTGAAAGGATTTTATTCTATATTTATTTAGTTTTATTAATAAATAAGGTAGGGATCAGCATCAAACTCCTCGTCACTGACAGATTTATGAGTGTTTTTCAGTGTGACCAGAACTTTTTCTATAAAAATATTTCAATTTTTTTTGTCATAAATAAACTCATTAAATTTGTGTCACAACTTAATTAGTAATACAAACTCGTGGTAGGAAGTGCTTTCACTCCTTTCCACCAAATCAGTGTATTAAAACATACTACTCTGAAATAAATTTTCACTAAAATAATGGGAAAAGCTTTATAATTTTTTCTATGTGAAACACTATTATTATTATTTTCTTATTAATAATCAGTGGAAATAAATTTCAATGAAAAAAGAATAATTGTTTAGTAATGTGATATTTAATCTTAGGTCTTGAAAATTAATTTGGACAATAAGTAACTAATACTAAGAATAAAACACGAAAATAAAATACTCTTGATATGCTAAAAGTAAAAATATTTTTTTTAATATAGTGAATAAGTAAAAGAAAACGAAAGAGGGAGTAAATATACCTGAGATAGCCAGTGGAGACTATAAGAGGAGTGAACAAAGTGCAAACTCTTTGATGGAAAAAGTCTACTATAAAATGAACCAGCCACTCCACTAAAATAACATGAACCCAATCCATCTCCATTTTCTTTTCTCAAATCTTGTTCAAATTCTCCCAATGACTGAAAAATCATGTTAAAATCATTGCTGGGAAGATCATTGAACTGAAAATGAAATTCGTGACTGGGAAATTGGTATTGTTTTCGTTCTTTCTCGACAATTTTAATAATCTCCGACACCACTAAAAAAGTGTTCGCCCAGAGGAACAACTAAATCAGCAACGCATAAGACTTCTGGGCATAGGCTGCTGTAGAGATCACTCATGGCTTGTTCTATTATTGGCTTTGTCAAGAGAATTGCCTTTCTCTATTCATAAAAAAATAAATATATCATTAGGTCAATTTCAAAATATTTTCTTTTTACACTTCTAGGTCATTGAGAAGACAATTATTATATATATTTCTTGGATTTTTAGTGGATATTTAATGGTCAGTAATGCTAGGATTCTTCAAAAGTTATGTAATTTTTTGCCTGACCACACGAGTAATACTAGAGGCAAATTCGAAATTTGAAATTTATGGACTTTATGCTAATCTCAAGTTAATATATAATAACATTTAGATTTATAATCAATTTTTATAAATATTTAATAAATATTAAAAAATTCAAAATACTAAAATAATAAAAATATTTTTATTTTTTCATTTTTCAATTGAAATATTTTTAGACAAAATTATTAATTCCCGTGGAACGTGCGGTATGTTACTCTGGATTTGCTCCTAAATATAATGATATTTTCCCGTATATCTCCGAGCAAATTGTAATAGACTACAAGTAACTACTCCCATCAGTTACATTTTAATTGCTAGGTATACTAAAAAAGAGATAATTATCATGTTTTTTCAATTCTACCCTTAATACTTAAAGTCATTCTAAAATGTGAAAATAATTATTATTATATGTTTTCAAGAAAATTGATAGGGTTAAATTAGTTAAATTATCATCCTTATTAATTTTTTTCTTAATGAGTGTGCAAATCTTTATTCTAGCGCTAAAATAGAATACAAGTAACTAATAGATTAGAAGTGATTCAGAATTTGAAATGCAGAATTCTATAATGATCTCAAGTTAAAATACAATAATAACATGAGTTCACAATCAAATATTTATAGATATTGAATAAACATTATATATATAAAAGATGAAACCCACATGTTACTCTTTAAATTGCCTGAATATAATGATATTTTTATACGATCCAAATAAATTAAAATAGACTATAAATAACTGATTATAATAAATAAGAATCATATAATATCGTCTAGTCTCGGATTTTTCAAAAGCTATATAATTAATTTTATATTCATGTTACCTGAATCAAAGAATTGCTTGCATAGCTACGTCTCCATTTCCTCCATTCATATGAAGAACTTCAACAACCTTCATTTTTCTATTCTTTTGATTGATCTTTCTGTAATTATTTTTAATGTGTGATATCACTCTTTGCTTGATAAAGTCTATATAATGGGTCACCTATTTATAGGAGCTAGGAAGTTACTATAAGTTTGTCACTTGAACTTAATTCCAGTATTGTCAATGGATGAAAAGCGTGGTTCAAAATTAATATTCAACATGGAGTGTATTTAATTTTAAATTGAGAAAGCGTTGATACGCTTATAATGAGTTAATAATCAACATGGAGTGTATTTAATTTAAATTGAGAGAGCGTTGATATAGTTATAATGATTTAATAATCAACATGGAGTGTATTTAATTTAAATTGAGAGAGCGTGTTGATATAGCTTATAATGAGTTAATAATCAACACATGGAGTTGTATTTAATTTAATTGAGAGAGCGTTGATATAGTTATAATGAGTTAATAATCAACATGGAGTGTATTTAATTTAAATTGAGAGCGTTGATACGCTTATAATGAGTTAATAATCAACATGGAGTGTATTTAATTTTAAATTGAGAAGCGTTGATAGGCGCTTATAATGAGTTAATAATCAACATGGAGTGTATTTAATTTAAATTGAGAAAGCGTTGATACAGTTATAATGAGTGAACGACATAGTAAATTATAGTGAACGGATGCTATTAAAAATAAAAATTTTTGTCACAGTAAATTAATGAAAATTTTGTGTTATAAAATATGATTTTTTTCATTCATTTTCCATCAAATCAATTCACCGGAAAATACATGGTGGGAAGAATTTTAACCGAAATAGTGGAAATCTTCATGATTTTTCTATGTGAAAGACTATTGATTTCTCATTTCGCACCGATATCAAATCTAATACTACTTAATATTATTCGGTGGAAAATTTTAATAAGAAAAATAGCGATTTATTAGTAGTGAGATCATACAACTACTATATCACTAATATAATATAAGTTTAAAAAATATATTAATGATGTATTACGAATTTCAAAATAGTTGTTATAAATTATAATTAATAATATTTAAGTAATTTTTCAAAAGAAAAAGTTAAAGTTCGAAATTGTGAATTTTTATTTAGTTTTTAATATTGTTATTAAAATATTAAAATCTTATATCATTTATTTTGAATGAATGGAAGCAGGACAAGTTCATATATGGCTGAAATTTTCTACTTTCTATTAATAATAAATTAATTTTATTTTTTATATATCTACATATAAACTTTTGAACCTCTAATTTTTTTTGGGACCCATTGGATTATCAGCCACTGGTCCAAAGTCCTACAGTATAAATGATTAGATTAAACCTCATACAAAATCTTGTGATTACTATATTTATTTACGTTTTAAGGTTATGCTCTTAGAATACGTGCTCATAATAACTCTCATCAAATTAGTGCAGAAATATCCATCAGAATTAAAAGAATAATTTAATATATACATTCCCCCGCTTTTTAATGACATTAAATGTGAGTTATTAATTCGAAATTTTACTATACCTACTTAGTTAGAGAAACCATGATAAGGTATTAAAAAATTTTAGGTTTTGTTGGTCAGATATTGTCATGTTTAAAAAAATGTTTATGTCAATTTAATTTGGTAATTACAAAATTAAAAGAATAAATAATAAAAACGAAAAAATGATAATTGAGTTTAGTTTGAGACACGTATCGATAGAGCGAAGGATTGTACTTCTGCATTTGCTAACTCGATTTGGGATATTATATATTGCTTTATCACAACTTGACATATCTCAAGGTTGCCGACACAACTCTTTGGATCTATCAAAATTTAGCACAACCTAACCATTTGACAACCAGATAAGAATTAATGCAAAACCTAAATACTTTATCATAAAAATCACAGATATTTCTGGCAAGTCATTCAATATAAACAGCATTGTCATCATAATTAATGAGTAATTAAGTATTTTGACACTTAAATAAGAAAACTAATCATCAAAAGACCACCCATGCCATCCAAATCCTCATCAGAATCAGCTTCTTCTTCCTTGTTATTATTATTATTATCTTCTTTATTAGTTTCAACAACACCTTTGTAGCTGCAGCAATTCACCAGACTCAGCAACTGCAGCAATTGCAATTGTAAACTTGCTTGGATCCTACATTGTGATTTTTACCTCAAAAAATAAAAATAAAAAGATTCAGGATTAATATAATAAATATAAAAAGGAAAATATTTAGTTAAATAACATGTTGCATAATGCAAAATAACATAAAATTTCCATTACACATAACATGTTTGTCCTCGATATTTTTCAGCTGCTATAGTAAAATAATGTTATAGTATTATTAACGAGTACAAGTAAAAACCTTCTGTAAGAGAGATATTATCATTTTTCTATGCAACATGTTTTGGACACTAGAAAGGACCAATACAATACCACTATATCTCAAAAGACAACACTACACTCAAGGAAAACATTTTTCTTTGGTGTATAATATGTTGTCTCGATACTTTCAGCTGCTAAAGTGAAAAGCCCTATAACAGAGATCTTGTCATGTTTTCTATGAAACATATTTTTCATGTCATGTTATATCAATGTTTTTAGTAGAATAATTACTAGGACACCAAATCTTGGAGTAAATAATTCACTCAAGAGGAGTGATACGATATCACTGTAGTGAGAAATATTATTTAGATACCTCACTATAACACCGGTTATAAGTTAAACCGGTCAACTTACTTTTTTAATTACATATTTCTTTTATTAGGTCTCACACTCAATAACAACATTTTACTATAAGTCAAGTAAAATCGAGACAAGCAATTCTATTGTAAAAAGGTCCGACTATATTACTCAAATGAGTATTTAAAAAAAGGGGGTTAATTAATTACCTTGAGATACTCTCTGACATGTTGAGCTAGTGGATAAGAATAGTCAGTCTCAACAGAAACAGCCAAAACATTCTTGTAACCATTGATGATCATGTGTGGTGCAGCTGCAAGTGTAGGATAAGAAACAGCCAAAGACAAAGTTGTTGCCATTGAAACTCCATTACAAATTTCTAACAAGTTCATCTTTCAGTTAGGTCCAAAATTTCTGGGCTACCACTGATCCATTATCATATACTGATGTCACTATAAGCCCATAAGAGAATGGCCTTATTCCTAG
Source organism: Datura stramonium (assembly GCA_018107945.1). Taxonomy (NCBI): domain Eukaryota; kingdom Viridiplantae; phylum Streptophyta; class Magnoliopsida; order Solanales; family Solanaceae; genus Datura; species Datura stramonium. The sequence goes on from JACEIK010000652.1 coordinate 104,902, forward strand.
CTTGGATAATAGGTCAATGATGACCCCACTTTGTCACCTTTCTTGATCAATTCAACTGGTGTTATTATTTCAACTGTTCCCTTATTGATCTTTGTGGGAATGTTTAGTACCTATATGTATTGTCATCAAAAAAAAAATGTATAAATTAGTCATAATTTTATCTAAAAATTTAATCGCATACTGACAGTTCAAGTATAAGTTATAAGAACCTGAAAAAGGATGTTTGAGAAGGATCAAGACCAGTGTTGCCAGGAGGGACAATAACATCAATTGGAGCAACTAATCCAACACGTGCAGGAGCTCCCACCTATTTGCAATCACAAACATTAACATAATAACAAGACAACATATAACGTGTGTATAAAACATATTTATATATTGTAAATTTAGATGGGTGAATTATTTTTTAAATTGAGCTAAAAATGCTAGAGATGCGATTATAATTTAATGGATTCGAGTTTTTGAATTATTTGAGAAGAAGAAAAATATATTTATTGATGTAATAATATAAGAGAAAATAAGAAAAATGTGTTACCTTTGCATTTTTGCAACTTCTTCCTTTATTTCCTTCAAATCACCCTTTGTAAAGATCAAACCAACGTTTCCCTAATAATTAACAGACCAAAAAATTTACAAACTTATAAATAAATCAACAACAACAATATAACATGTGAAAATGTTATTTTTAATTTTAAAAAAAATAGTTCACAAAAATAATTAATCAAAGTGAGCGCTTAATAAAGTATTTTGAATAGTAACTATATCAATGGAAGCATAAAAGCAAAAATAAAAACTACAGATATAAATAAATAATATTTTTACTAATAAATACAGGGTATTTAAGAGAATACAAAATCAAAGTAAAGTTTCATATAAATAATTTAAAAAAAGGAAAAAACCAACCTCAAAACTATCGAACCAAACCTTTTCTCATTTTTGACTAACCGCTCTAGATCAAATATATTTTAAAAAAAGAAAATACACTAAAAAGATTACAAAAATAAAAAAATTAAAAAAATTAAAAAAATTAAAAAAATTAAAAAAATTAAAAAAATTAAAAAAATTAAAAAAATTAAAAAAATTAAAAAAATTAAAAAAATTAAAAATATTTTTTACATAGCACAACTTGTATTATCAATGAATAAAACATATATAAATATAAATATAAATAAACAAAACAAGACTGAATAAACAAAATAATAATAATAATAATAAAAAGACATATTATTATTGTCGTATACAAGCATGTGTCAGCTTTAATGTTTATTTTAACATATGAAAAAAGACGAATATTATAGATATGTTGAGTTTAAGAGACTCACAACAAGGAGAGGAATGAGAGTAAGAAACCCGAGTTGCCGGTTTTTTTTCAAAGATGGATCCTAACGGATCTTTTCATCATAGTATTTTTTACCCATAAGAACAATGTATTCACCTCGTGAAACCTTTACGAATATTCTGCATTTGTGTCGAACCAACATTAATGGGCGTTAACGGACACACATCTCGATTGTACAAATCAAGATATTTGCACAATTTTGGTCATATGCTACTTTTTTGTGTTTTTGTTTGTTTCACTGCCATTGTTTTGCTAAGAGAAACAAGAAAAAAAAAAATTATATATGGGATTTCAGAAATAAACCCTAAATAAAACACCCTAGAACTACAAATGTGAGCTTTTATAAATTTAAAAATTAATTAATTTCTGGCAAAGGTGGGACTAGGTAACTGTCCTTTGATGATATTTTCACGTTTTTTTTTTTAAAAATTTATTTATTATTTTTGGGGAATGTGAAGAAGTTGTTGTAGTTACAAATTAGGATTCTCAGTAAAATAAAATGAAATAAAATCCGTTTTCCTTTTTTACTCAGAATGTTCTTCTCTTTCAGTATTCTTTTTTCTTATTTTTTATAATAATAGTATTTTTGGTAAATTTTGATTTTGGTCCATTATTGGTAATTTCGGTTTTGGTAAATTTTGATTTTGGTCCAGTATTCTCCGTATTTTTATATTTGAAGATAGTAATTATAAAAATAGTCTAATATAATATATTTCAATACCAGATGGTAAGAAATTAAATGAAATTTATCGTAATTTTCGATTAATTTATTGTTGAAAAACTCTTACTTAATTGAGTTTTCCGACAATCTCGTTAATCTATAGCTAAATAAGATTAACATGAAATTTTTAGTAATGTTTCCTACCCAAGATGATTAAAAATACATATAATTATTCGATAGTCACATTTGACTAATATTATATTATTGTAACAATAAATTAGACTTACCAATAATTTGATGGATCAAATGTGATACTATTTTTCCCAAAATAAAAATCTAGGTAGGCATGTTAATTAGGTTTTTATTCTTATAATTAGATATTCCGTGTCTCAATTTATGTGAATATATGTTTGATTTGCTCGATGTTCAAAAGAAAACTATTTTTTAAAATTTTTTGATATAAAATACGTTGTAAATACTTTTATGAATATAAAATCATAACACTAAAGGCGAAATTTAAAATTTTAAAAATAAATATAGAAATATCACTTTTTTTTTGGTAGAATTTAAGTATTATGTAAACTGAACCACTTCTTTCAACAGCCATTATTAATTTTGAAACGTTCACATAATGTTTCCACAAATTAAAGAGTTTTTATTCTTTGATTCTTTCCTTACATTACTGTAGAATTTTACGTTTGCAACATAAATAAATGGTTTTAATTGTATTTTATTTTACTTTACTTTTTTACAATTACGAAACTGAAAATATTTTTTTTAATACAAAAATTAATCGATTTTAATAACTATATAATCATCTCAATTCTTCCATATTACAACTCAAATAGAACTCCAGCAAATCATAGGAGGCGTAAATTAGGGTACCTTTGTTATAGTGGGAAGTCAATTTTTTTTTTTTATATATTAGTTATTCTGTATTTATATTGGAGTTCGAATTTAGTTTTGTATCGTGTCAAGCCTACCAGGGAGAAGCCTAGGTTTTTTCATACCTAAGACTCGAAACTAAGACATCTAGTTAAAGGAGAAGTCAATCTTGGATAAAAGGAGATGAGGTTATGGGTTTGATCAATTTGAAGGAGAATATTTTCAAGATTCAAGAAGAAAGAAAAAAAATATTATTTAAAATATTTTTATGATTGGAAAGTGGTGATGGGTGTGGTTGCATTTATATTGGCATGTTTACCGGTGGTCGCTTGTGGACAAGAGTAGTAATGAAAATTATTCACATAAAATACATCTTAATGACATAAGATTCTGCTCAACATTAAGTCTAATTCAATCAAAATAAGTGTTTAAATCATAAGTAAACCTTCCACAGCCTAAAGTTTGAACCATTCAGATTCAACCTTACGAATAAATAAAGCCTAAAATTCTTGACAAATAACAAAATTATTTTTAGCAATTTCATGATTGCGAAGGAGCTCAAATTAAATTAAAGTGACAATTATGCAAATGAAAAATAAAGTTAGATAAAAAAAAGATCAACAAAAGAAATAGTAGGATAGAAAAAGAAATTCATTTTTTCAATTACTTAGATCTCATTACAAATATCATTATTTGCAAATTTAAGACAACACATAGAGCTAATACATTCATCAGACAAACAAATTAAATTTAACCCCAAGAAGCAATTAATACTTCATTCTTCCCACAATATAAGCCCAACCCACTAAGTAGCAACACTGTGGAGGACAACTGTCTCAACTGTTAACCCAGGCCCAAATCCAAAAAGTACACCCCATTCAAGCCCTTCACCAGTAGTTCCCAAGCCTTCTTTTGTAGAGGCCTTTCTCATTTCATCCAAATAACAACACACAAGCACTTGACATGTTGCCATAGTTACTCAACACCTCTCTTGTAGCCCTAAGTTTCTCTGGCTCTAGGCCCAACTTTAATTCAACTTGATCTAAAATCGCAGGCCCACCTGGATGAGCGATCCAAAATAAAGAGTTCCAAATCGTAAATGCCTGCAGGCTGGAATGCTTCCACAAGGCTCTTCTCGATATTTTTCGAGATCACCAGAACATCCTTTAGTAAGTGAAATGTAAGCCCAACCTCACGGAGGTGTCCATCAATAGCGCTTCGCTATCGGGAGTAGAGTTTGGCCGCAGAGACGAGCTCAACAATGGCCTCTCGACCCCGGAATTGTCCGAGCCTACAATGATCGCGGCCGCCCCATCACCAAAAAGAGCTTGCCCGACTCAAGCTTACTCAAGTGATTCTCACTTGGCCCACGAAATGTGACTGGCAGATCTCATAAACAATACACTCTAGCGCCCGTTGTTCTCTCGGCTAAGTCCTTTGCTAGCCGGCATTGGCCCCGGCAAAGCAACCTTGTTGGTACATCATGAGCCGTTCACCGATGGACGAAGCTCCGAGGAGCTTAGCGAGCTGGTAGTCGCAACCGGGCATGTCCACACCACTAGTTGTACAAAAGACCATGAGTAATCTTGACTTGGGTTGGCCCCATTCCCAATAGCCTTTGGGCCGCCTCTTTGCCAAGTTTAGGTACTTCAACAACCACTATGTCTTGTCTAGCATCAAGGGAAGGTGCCATGTATGCACACATATTAGGGTTCTCTTTCAAAATTTCCTCGGTTAAGTGCATATACCTCTTCTTGATCATTGATTTTTCACCTGTATATATATAGCCAAAAAGATGTTAAGAAATCACTAAATTATATATAATTAAAGGTTATTAGTTAGTAGGAAAAAAAATTACTTCTAAAGTACTCAAACTTAATACTTCTACTAATTTTGGTGAATATTTTTTGAGTTTCAATTTGTTTGTCTTACTTTTCGAGAATCTAGCACAAAAAAAAAAAATTCTATCTTTTGCAACTCTTTATAAATTCAATATTTCACTTGATATGTTTAAAATCATACGATTAAAGGTTATTTTCATATATTCTACCTATCTTTAGTTTAAGATCATAAGATTCAAGTTTTCTTTACTTTCGTATCACAAGTTAAAATCAGACAAATAAACTGAAACAAATGTAGTACCTAATACTGTTAGTACCAAAATTAACTCACAAAAGCTTAGGATATACGTCAATATCACAAAAGCATATCACATGTGATGCCATTCAAAGGAATTAACCTACTGATTATCTACATCATTATTATAAGACGAAAAAGAGAGAGAAAAACAAATTAATCTTAGTTAATTATTAGGTAAACATTATGTAAAGTCACCTCTAATTATCAAAATTCAATTAGAGTCAACCATTAACCTATAACCTGATATACATTTTTATTCATAGACCATCCTATTTCAGGTGAAGAGGTTTCGAGCATGGAGCAATCTAACTTTTTGGTACGAATTCGCGCATAAGTTCTTCTAGTTTTTTGAAATAAAATTTACATACACGTTTGAAAACTACGTAAAAGATATTATATTTCACTAAGCTAATAATATTCAAAATATCAAAAAGTTCGAGAAAATCATAAATTATAAAAGTATTCGAACCCACAAATAATAACAGCATAACATAAGTAAACTGACAAATACGTTAAAAAAAAAAGGATAATTAAGGAGTTTATCTTACACATGCGCTTAAACTTCTCCTTTGGAGTTCAGTCTCTTGTGCTCGCTATTAGTATACGAAAATAATAATCAGATAAGTAATCTGATCAACACAAGAAGGCGGATGTTCCAATGGCCAAGACAGTGGCCGGATCTCAGCACGCTGCGCCTACGATACTCTCGACGGTGACCATTTTCGCCGGAAGAAATGACGGAAATGCTAGGTTTTTTTTTAAAGGTGTCTAGTGATGATATTCTCCAAGGCTATTATAGTAGTAAGTTATGGTATTTGCATGGGGGTTGTATAAACTTGTGTCATTTATTTATATGTAAAGTCCAAAAGGAGAATGGTGGATTGAGATCACGTGCGTCGACAGCTAACCGCACGTGACATACTTTTTCTGTTTTCCTTGCAACCGTTGATCTTAGCAAACCTTCTACATAAAAATGAATGGTATTGGATCGCTACCTACTTCTCAAGATCAACGGTCATAGATTTTTGTCACTTCTGTTTGAGACCAAATGAATGGTGTTGATCAAATCTTACGTAAGATTTCTGTTACTTTCTAATATCTAGCTTGGCAGCTTTGGCCTGTGGACAGAATCTAACACGTAACACTGTGCGGTTGTGTTTGGTAATGAAGGAAAATGTTTTTAGCTGATCTAAAAAATAAGATTTTTATTTAATTTTTTATTTGATATATAAATAAATATAATTTTATATAATTTTTTCTTATTATATATAAGATGTCGGAATGCGAAGTAAAAGGTGGATAGTAATGAAATTCGTTTTTCATTTTTAAGAAACTTGTTTTCTAGAAAAAATATTTTTTAAAAATTTTAGTCAACCGAACATGAGAAAATAAAAAATATGTAAAAATTCGTTTATTATCAAAAACACCATATCAAGAGTTTAGGTTAACATTAGATGCGGAATCGAAATTTTTACTAAACGAATTTAAAATATATGTAAGAAAATAAACACATAAAGAAACTATATATATATATATATATATATATATATATATATATATATATATATATATATATATATATATAGAGAGAGAGAGAGAGAGAGAGAGAGAGAGAGAGAGATGGATAGTACTCTCTATCCGTTTCAATTTTTTAGTCTTAATTTCCTTTAGTCTTTTTAAAAGAGTTCTTTCTCAAATTGCAACTCTTAATTTTCAATTTCCACGTGATACGTTAAAACTATAGGATTAAAATACATTTTTGGTACATTCTACATATTTTTACTTAGGACCAGAGATTAAAAAAATTCTTTATTTCTTTAACTTAGTGTTAAGTCAAAATCAGCATAAATAAACAAACCGGGAAAGAAGGAAAAGTATAATTTTACCTGATCCGAAAATCTTTAAAAACAATTTTCTACTCGATAAGGTAGAGGTAAATTTTATGTACATTCTATCAAATTCTTCGACCTCAATATGGACATTAAGCATATTATTATTATTATTATTATATAATTTTTTTAATAAAGAGACACGAAACGAAATTGTTCAACGTTAAACTCTAATACTCTTTGAAAAATCTTTGATTTCTTATTATGATATTTTAACGTATGTTATAAACTTTATTTTTGTGGAATTTTAACATTTTAAATAAAAACATATAAATTTGTCCTTGCCAAATTAAGTAGTTAATATTTATATTCCCGCTGCAATTTAACTAGATATCTTCTTTTTTTTTTACTTTTATTATTATTATTTTGTATTTCAAACTCATCATTTTTTTTTTATGTAGGACGGTAAGTTCAAAGTGACACAAAGTGTCAAAACAGTCAATGCAGTGGAGTGTCATAATGTGTTATCTTGCTCTTAAAGGATAATAGCACTTAATTATGACAAGTTTAATTTGGTTCTTATTATAGATGACTCAATATCTTAATTGTCAATTAATTAAAAATATGAGTTTTTATCCCTGTATGATAGGAAATATGTTATATTCAAAGGGTTTAAGAAATATATTACCCTCAAATTTGGAGGAACAACATATTTATAATACATGAGTAGCAGGAAATTTGAGAATATTCATAATTAAAGGAATTAAAATATTTTAAGAAATTAAAGATTAAATATACTAATTAGTCAAATATCACATAGAATAAGACTAAAATTTACTAAATAAAATGAGGGACCAAAAGAAATGCTAGATAAAATATTCACAATCAAAGGGATCATAAGTGTACATTTTAAGAAATTGAAAATTAAATATACTTAATTAGTCAAATATTAATATACTAAAAAATTTACTAAATAGATGAGGACCAAAATAAATGTTAGATAGAATATTCGCAATTAAAGGGATCTGAACATGAAATTAAAGATTAAATATCTTAATTAATTGAATATTACAGAGAGATTAAAATTAAAATATATAAATAGATGAGGGACTAAAAGAAATGTTAGAAGCATGAATGAAATGAAATTTGATGAATTTACGGTTACGATGGAACGATAAATATTTTACTTTTAATCAGACGTTGAGTTCTACTTTTAAGAATGAACTTTTGGAGCAAGGAGGTGGGAACATTTACAATGGTGTTTACTTAAGGAAATCCAAATTAGTCGAACTAATTAATTTTGAACCCTAAATTAAATATTCATTTCGTTTACTTTTCATTTACCGCGTTTCGTCGAGATACAATTCTAATTAATCTTCTAGGCTAAACCTAATTAAATAATTCCAATATTTAAATTCTAAAACCTGTACATTTAAACGCTATACGAAAAAAAAAATAAAACACTAGAAGTTATAATCCTTCTCATATTAATATGACGAAAAAAATACTTCTTAAAATATCATTCAAAATAAACTCATACGCTAACTCGAAAACGGCATACGACAAGTAAAAATGAGCGAACGAAAATAATAACAAAGGAAATATGATGAAAGTAGATGCATGTTTGGTAAAAGGAAAGGTAGTTAAGATGTACACAACATAGTCAAACAACAAAATGTGATATTATAAAGTTAGTTCTGAACATTCTTGGTTTGGAACTTTTAAGAGAATATTGGATTGTATTGTTCTTTAATTGTTACATAAGTAGGTAAGTTGTGTGGTGCTGGAAAGCGAGCTTTAACGTGTGGACAACAATACTATATAATACGTTGTACCTTAACTTATGGAAAGACATATGAAATAAATAATGCAACATAACATGATATTTTCTTACTTGTAATTAAGATCTCTCACGTTTGGCTAAATTCATTAATTATTTTATGGTCTTTTTAAAATATATATGGCTCAATATAAAAGACATGCATCTAGTTATATTTAATTTGTGCAATGTTATATTTGAGAAAAATACTACACACACACATATCCGTTTAGTATAAAGTGTATAATATTGTATAAAAGGTACTTATATATAAAAATGAGCTAAATCGGATAATAAACTCAAAATATAGGATGAAGCGCAAATATTTCTTCTAAATGTAGACATAGAACATATATTTTTTTCATTATTTTATGGGAGAAGTGTTTATGTAACTTTGTTAAGCACACACTACAAAAACTGCCCAAAAACGAAGGCCAATACCGACGAATAGTGGGTCTATTTTTTGGGCAAAACTTATGCACTTATCGCCTTCGAAATTGACTTATCGAAATCGTGAAATCGAGGGACAGCCGACCCAATTTGTAGAAAATTTTTTATTAGAAAAACGAGATAGGGTCGGTTTATCCACGATTTTCAGAAATATATATATAAAAAATGTAGTACTTGGAATTGAACTCAACTATTTACTGTGACATTAGACAATTTTAATTCTACCACTCGACTATATGTGCTTTTTGATGAAATCTTTCCTTCATTTTTATTTATACTCTTCAACTGCAATGCACTTTAAAAATCAACTTAAGTCCTCGATTTTATTAAAATATAATAAAAATCAAACGACTCCATTGGTTTTTAAAAAATAATTTTTGCATATTTTGCGCAAAAAAAATCAACGACAACCTACCATGTCAGCCGCTTTAAAAAAAATAAAAATCAACTGAAGCATTTCAATTTTTCCTCAATTTTTAGACCAACTCCCCATCGATTTTTTTTCTCCAGCTTTAACAATATTTTTAGTAGTGACATGTATTTTGCGAAATGGACCAAAAATACTCATGAACTATTCGAAATAGGTCAACTTTATCATCTATTATGATTTTGGCTCAAAAATACTATTGTCGATTTGCCGTTAGCCAACTAGCTCAAAAATGCCCTCCAAATTAGCCAAATAGCTTTTTTAAAAAAGAATCTTTTACTAACAATTGCTTTAAAATAAGAAAACAATATATTAATTTTGCTCTCTATTGAAAGTTCGTGATAAATAAGCTTTTATAATTATAAAATATATTTGTTAAAATGGAAAGTTTTTTTTATAATACTTATTTTCTTATGTTGTTATTATATTTCGTATACATTCAAATCTCAAAAGGAAAAAAGGATAAGGGAAAAATTATCCCATTTCGAATAGTTTAAGGACAAAATTGTTTTTTTCTTATTGTTTTGGAGCAACCGTTAGTAAGAAGGGTATTTTAAAGTTATTTGTTCCAGTTAGAGGACATCTTTAAGTTAAATGGCTAACGATAAGGATATTTTTAAGCCCAAAATAGAATTAACCTATTTTAAATAGTTCAAAGGTATTTTAGTTACCTTCTAAAACTTTTTTACCTTAAGGAGTCGTTTGGTAGCTGGTTTGAAGGTAAATTATGTAGGTATTAGATTTTATAAGAATACCACATTCTAAGTAGCTACAAAAGAAGCTATTAATGGTAAATTAATGATGTTGATTAACAATTAAAATGCATAAGTAATACATGTATAAATTATGAGGACATCTATGTATTATTTTATGCAAGATAAAATGTGGAATAAGTTATACATGAACAACTAATCCATGCATAAATTACTACATAAATTCTCTTGTAACCGATTCACGTATTACTAATAAGGGTGTGTGAAGAATAAGAAAGAGACAATCATAGAATAACACTTTATGAAATTTAATTTTCTACTTTTATTTAAAAGTTATTTTCATTTAAAAAATTTGATCAACTAAATAAAAAGAATTTAAAAATATTTTCCTCCGCATCGAACACAATTCCCTAATGAAAATTAATTGAATTCTGGACCTCGGCTGAGTGAGGGAGACATGGCCTGGGATGCCGACTGAGACTCATGAAGCCCATGTGGAGGATCAAATGGCTACTTTTAGTGATAGTCCAAATTAGGATGACCCATTTAGTGAAAAAGTCCAAAGTAGCATGCTGCCGATTTATTGACTGGGGCCGGTCAAGGTCCATCAGCCAATACAGACACGGAATGGACATAATTGATGTAGCTCTTGGGGCAAGTTTGCAGAAATAGCCTTAAATTCGCTCCAAATTAGCCAAATAGCTAAGAAAGAAATACTCTTTTTATTAACAGTTGCTCCAAAAATAAGAAAAACGAGATATTAATTTTGCTCTCCATTTAAAGTTCATGACAAATATTCTATAATTATAAAATGAATTTGTTAAAATGGAGTCTATTTTATAATACTTATTTATGTTGTTATTATATTTCGCACACGTATCATTCTCAAAAGGAAAAAAAAGGATAAGAATAAAACTGCCTCTATTACAGTTTAAGGCCAAAATTGGTTATTTCTCATAAATTAACCTATTTTAATAGTTTAAAGGTATTTTAGCTTTTCTTCCTAAATTGTTTATCTTAAGGAGTCATTTGATAACTGGTTTGAAGGTGAGTTATGTAGGTACTAAATTCTGCATGAGTAATATCATGTTTGGTCTTAAAGTACGAGGAATTGACCAGTACTAATCCTGAACAACAACAACAACAATTATGTGTTACTGTCACAAAACATGAGATTTGTGGAGGCCTCGAAGAGTGTAGGAGATAACAAATCACCAGGAGTGGATATTATAATGCAGTGTTTTTGAAGAAGGCATGGCCTATAATTAAAGAGGATATCATTAATGATGTCATGGATATCTTTAGCAATGGCAGATTGTACAGAGCTATCAACTGCACCTCTGTGACACTAATGCCAAAAACCATTCACTCTGCCGCAGTAAAGGAATTTACACCAATAATTTGTTGCATAATTTTATACAAGATCGTTTTAAAAATCTTAACTACTAGATTGCAAGTGATTGTGCCTAAGATAATAAATGAGGCTCAGGTATGCTTTATTCCTGGGAGGAAGATAGCAAACAAATATTATTATAGCTCATGAGCTGGTGCAGGCCTATAATGGGAAGCATATTTCTCCTAGGTGTGTGGTCAAAATAGATTTGAGGAAAGCTTATGGCTCAATTAAATGGGGCTATCTTGAGCTGTGTTATGGAGGAACTCAGGTTTCCTGGATAGTTTACTGGATATTTTGAATATGCAGACAATAAATTACTCAATTCTCATTAATGATGAACCTTCTCCTCCTTCCAATGTTACAAAAGACAGACAGGAGATCCACTGTCACATTATCTATTTCCATACCCAGTGGAGTATCTAAGTAGATCTTATAGGGCTCAAGCAAGGACAACACTTCAAATATCACCCAAGATGTTCTAGACTTCAACTCACTCATCTTTGTGTTGCTGATGATTTATTGCTTACTTCTTACTATAAGTCATTGCTTCAATGTATTCTCTCAAGCATCAAGATTACAGGCAAATTTAGACAAAAGTGTCATTTACTTTGGTGGAGTCACCTGAGCTAATAAAGCAACCATACCATAATATCTTGGCTATACACACCAGGAGAACTTCCATTCAAGTACCTAGGAGTACCATTATCTTCAAGAAATTAACTATCTTACAGTGGCAACCTCTTATTGAGAAAATAGTAAGCAGAATCACATCATGGACAACTAGGAAACTATCCTATGCAGGTAGATCTCAGATGGTGCAGGCAGTGATCTTTGGTATACAAGCATATTTGAGCATAATAAGCTTTTACCTACAAAGGTATTGAAGACTATTAAAGCTATCGTCGGAGTTATTTGTGGTCAAGGGTGAGTCTCCCACCTACCTCAAAGGCATTATTTGGTATGGGACAGTGTGTGTACACTAAAATCTGTTGGGAGTCTTAATCTTATCAACATAAAGTTGTGGAACAAAAAGTAATTATTGCCAGAGTAGTTGGGACTCTAACACATAAAGCAGATGTATTGTGGTTTAGATGGATTCATTCATATTATATTAAGGGGTAGAATTTTAAAAACATGGGCATACCACAAGAAGCTAGTTGGATGGTTGATTATGGAGGCAGCATCATTTTCAATCTGTACATGGCAGAAAGAGTTTAACTAGAGGACTATACCTGCAACTACTGGGAAATTTGCCTAGGCACCATGAAAGCACCGATGTTTCAGAATGCAGCTAGACCTTATAATATCTTCATAATGTGGCTGGATTTTTGAAAATAGAGTGTTAATAGTTGGCAGGTTGAGCCACTAGGAATCAGGATAGACCAAATATGTGTTCTATGCAGAAGTGATACGGAGACAAGGGATCATATGTTTACAAATTGCTTAGATGTGCAAGCTGTTTGGGGATACTACCACATTGATGGAAAGACAAAGCTATACAACTATTACTTGGGATCATATGCTAAGCAAATGGATAACCATCAATGGTAAGGGAAAATCAATTGATGCACAAGTATTTAGGTTAGTATTTGCAGAAACTTGCTATGTCATCTGGATGGAGCATAATCAAAGAAGGTTTGAACCAAGATGCAAGGAGCCAACCATGGATACAGCAATAACTTATATTTGCTCCATTCGAGCCCCTAGTAGAGCCCATGCCTTAATGTACTCGTGGAATTTTTGCAATAGAGATAGTCAAGCAGTTAACTTATAGCCTAAAGGATGATAGTTCAGCTATGCATTGTAATGATTATTGGTGATTAATAAATTAGTTACCTAATAAAAAAATTATGTCTTATAGGTTAAAAGGTGTTATTAATGTATAAAATTAATATGGTGTTTGATTTGGTACTTAAAAATCTGTATAACTAATACATGTATAAGTTATGAGAACATCTATGTATTATTTTATGCAAGATAAAATGCGGAAATAAGTTATACATGAACAACTAAACCCTACATAACTAATTCATGTATAAAATAATACAATAGATCCTCTCATAATCAATTCATCATATATTACTAATACCCGCATAACGAATCAACTACCAAACGACTCCGTGGTATCTATTTATCTCATATATAGACTTGATATAAAAACATTTTGAACAATAAATGTGCTTTAATTTGTATTTCCGTCTTATCTTTCTCTAGGGTCTTTTCATCTATGACAAAAAATATCTGACTTTTCTCAACTTAATACCACAATGTTAGTTGTAAGCCAAAATACATGACTTTTTGCCAAGCTAAGCCTGGAAGAATAAAAGAGATTATTTCACAAGTATATAATGGGGTAGCTTCAGACGCTGGATAAGGATAATATCTCTAACAAAATGCAGGAAAGATTTTAATTCCGCTTGAAAAAGTATTAGTTAATCCCGAGATTATTTATCCTATCATTTATACTATAATAGGATAAGCTATTCATATATAATGAAATAACTAATCCCATAAAAATATCTTAATCTACGGAATAACTTTATTTGTCCTCGTCTTCCGCACCAAACCCACCTCATTTTTCAGATAAATTCTAAGGCCAGTGTATGAGTTTTTTTGTGTCGTTTCAAAAATGGTGCACTTTTTTTCTTAAATTATTCAAATTTTTCCTAAAAAGTTTGGACAGATATGAATTATATTTTGACCAAAATAATGAAAAAGAGCATATTGCTAATTAATTTATTTAATATTATAAATACTTTGTTTGTAACCCTCATGATTATGAAGAAATTATGTTTGACACCAAAAGCTTTTAAAATAATCTCTTTTGAAAATAACTTCTATTGTTATCTAAAATATTTTTTCATAATAGTTTGATCAAATACATTAATTTTTTAAAATAAATAAAAAAACCTCAATTATCAATTCAATTTCAATTCAATTCAAATTCAAAATTATTAAATATTTAAATTAAGAAAACAAGAAAAGGACCATTTCATTAATTTGAGTTGAACATGAAGAGAAATTAATAGAACTTTAATTACAAGACAAAATGTCATGTCAAAAGTTTTAGGTATAATTCTCGGCCAAAATCACACCTCATAGCCTACCTAACTTTTTTTTTTTCCTACTAAAGCAAATTCATTGAAGTCGTTTTGAACATAGATTTGAAATCAGCGATCTGAAATTAAAGTTTTATTTGAACATACAATTTAGAATTCTTAAGTTGTAATTTTAAAAAAATAAAAAATTTTTAATAAATATAAATTTTATAAATTGTAAAATTATTAAGTTTTTTCGATTCTTATGCAATCTTATCAAATAAGCGCATCATAGTTATAAATGAGATATCGAAATATCTTAAAATGTTCAAGCTTGATAAATTGCATACTGCATATCTTTTTTATAAATAAATTGCTGTTACAGATTTTTAAATACACATATTTTTATAAAGTTTCACTAGTCATGTCTTTAATATAATTTTTTTCACATGGTACGAATAATCTTTTCTGTGGTTGAGCATGAGGGTTTTTTTTTTTTCAAATTTAAAATGATGGTATTTTTTTTTACAAAATATAAATTTATGAGTGAAGTTTCACTTTTTAAATTTTTAATTTTTGTATTTTAATTAAATTACATGTTTTTTTTGTTTTTTTAATTTATAAATTTAAAACATAATTTATAGTTCAAAATAGGCTTTTGTGGTTTAAAATTTAATTCTTAATTAATTAAAAAACAATAATAATATAAAATTTAACGTTTTATATAATAAGAAATATAGAAAAATTAATTATTTAAATTATTTCAGTTAAAAATACACAAAAATACGTTGAGACTTTTAAGAGTTTGAATATTTATTAGTTTAAACTCCATAAATAGTTCTTCGAATTTAAACCTCTAGCAAATTTTCACGCTTAGGTTATAAAAGTTTTTATTTCATTAATCGTTCCAAAAATTTAAACTCGATAAACTTTTTATTAAGTGATTGTAAAAATTTGTATTCCATAAATCTTTTCTAAAGAGTTTAAAATTCAGCATAATTTCATGCTATGATTATAAAAATTTGAACTTCCTAAAATATTTTTAAAATTTAATTAATATAGATTTAAACTCCATAAATCGTTTATAAAGTTTGAAACTCGTTGGAGATTCACTTATCAAAGGTCCACTATTTCTCAATTACATTTTAGATGTGGCTAAATATTAACAAGTGGCATGAAAATTGGCCATTCGAGCTAACTTTTAACGCTGACCATGATAGTTTGTTGGGCTAAAAGCCTGTCTGCTATACCCACTTCCCCAAATTTTCAAATTTAAATGGGCCAAGCCCATATACCGGAAGAAAAGGAAGAGTATCTGAGCCCATTATTAGACCATTGGCAAAATCCAGGCCCAAAGGGTCAACTCGCTCATATGAAAACAGAGTATATAAAATATCAATTTCAACCCTCCAACAAAAGCGCCCTAGCACAAAAGTCCCTAGAGTCCCAAGTGTTCGCCTTTCAGCTTACCACCGTTAGAATTTTGCGAGCAAAAGAGAAAACCTTTGTGAAATCTCCTTCTCATCATCGTAGCTATGTTCGAACAACCCTTCAGCTTTCTTCCATCTGGTACTTTCTGTAACTAGATTTATCAACTGGAATTTTGAGCTCTTCATTCTTTGGTTAAGTTCTTTGTCTTTTAGGGCATTGGGTGTAAATTTTACCTTTTTTTTTATACTTTTCTGAGATGGGGTTTTTGAGTTTATGGGTTTAATTTGCAGAGTTGATTGATCGTTGCATTGGTTCCAAGATATGGGTCATAATGAAGGGTGACAAGGAGCTTGTTGGTACCCTTAGAGGATTTGATGTTTATGTTAACATGGTTCTTGAAGATGTCACTGAATAGTAAGTCTTTTGTCTCTTTCTTTTTTATTTTTTTACTTTTATTGGTGTCGTTAAAGTCTTTGTTGATAATTTTGCCATTGTTTTGTTTAAAGATTTTAACTTTTAGGGTTTTAGAATACTGAAGGATTATAGTAGTTTTACTGTTGTGTGGATTGTGGCAGGAATTGGTAAAGTACATCAGCTTTATATAGTCTTACTTAAGCTCTCTTTCAAATATCCCGAGTTTAAAATTGCTCCATTGAGAATGTAACTTTAGGGTTTTAGAATGCTGAAGTTTTAGCCTTCTTTTTCAATTGCGAGGATTGGAGCAGAGATTGATTAAGTACACCAGTTTTGTATAGTCTTAGGCGCGGAGTTTAAAATTGCATCTGTGTAGTCATCAGAGAATTGGGATTTGGGGGTTACCATGTAGTTAAAAATTGTTCAAGAATAAATTTGTATTTTTGGTGATGCTCAACCAAACACTAGTTTGTAATGGAATTGGGAAGTTTCAAATATTGATCTCAAATTCATGCCCTTCTAGTGAGTTAAGTAATACATGTTCTTTTTGATGATCTTATCCTAGTACATCATACACCAACCATTGTTTGAACTTGGGTCCATCTTTACTGTCTACTCTTCATGTCCACTTGTTTGAAATTTTTGTTTGGTGGTAACTACTAAGTTCTGCACAGATTCTTTCTTCAAGCAGTGAGTTCTCGTACAGATATATTCTTACATTCTTTTAGAGAGCGTAGTTAGTTATTGAAATTGAGGTTTAGCTGCTTTGCCTTTGCCTGGTATGTTGACGGTTTAGTAGAGAATTTGGTTTCAAACACTAGTTTAGCTCAAGCCGGTGACAGTCACTTTATAATATTTTTTCCCCATGTTACTTCTGCATAAATGTTAATTCCTAAATATTGATGGTACATAGTTTGTGCCATTTGAAAAGCTACCCATCCTGCCTCCACCCTCATTACTCTGCTATGAGCTATAGTTGAAAGGACTATTTATTCTCCATTGCGCAACAACTTTCTACTCCCTCCATTTCAATTTGTTTGTCATATATTTTTTATCTTTATTAAAAAAATCAAAAAAGATAAAAAAATTTAAATCTTGTGGTCTTAAACTTAAAATACATAAAAATATTAAAACACACAAAAAACACAGGGTAACAATTTTTTAACAAAATTATAAAATTGAAATTAAAGAGTTGTCAATAAAGAAAGAGACATTTTCTTTTAAACAACTAAAAAGGAAAGTAACACAAACAAATTGAAACGGAGGGAGTAATGTTTATTCTCACGTTTGTCTCCAAGGCCTTTTCGTTTTGTCTAGTTGTCCCATGGTTTGGAACTGTGGGGCGGTACCTTTCCTGAGTTCGAACGCAAAGGAAATTAATGACCAGATAACATGTTATCTATATATTCTGTCTTACAGATCTAAAAGAGATCCTTGTATACAGTAATAATTTCAGAAGTTGACACCTAAACATGCTCCTTAGAGTGCAGTACCTTTTCCTTATTGGGAGCTTCGTTGTTTGCCTTGCAACTTTTCATGCAGGCAGATTCATTCTCACATTCTTTTTGGGGAGCACCAAAATACAAATTGATATCGAAATTATTTCTCAAAATGAATGTATTAAATGTGAAAGTGGAGGTTTTAGGCTGCATTCATCTGCTGTATTGATGAATTAGTATAAGATGTGGTCTCTCTTTGAGTCTCAGTTCGCTACTCGCTATAATTTTCCATGTTAGCCTGCATTAAAAGTTAACTCCTAAATTTTCAATGGAACACAGTATGTCTGCCATTTGTAAAGTTAATATTCCTGAAAAGGAAAAAGTTCATGTTCTTCCCCACCCGGGATGTAGATAGGTTTAATTTCCCCCCGCTATGGGCTATAGTTAAGAGCTTTTATCAATCCTCTGCTCAACAAGCTTCCAATTATGTTGCAGTGAGAATTACCGAAGGGAGGCGGATAACAAAACTTGATCAGATATTGCTTAATGGAAACAATATTGCTATCGTGAGTATAACCTAGCCTTTCCGAATGAAATCTTTCTTCATTTGTATCCTTCCCTTTACTCCTTTTCCCCCTATTTGTTATTCTCCCATCTGAGTATGAAATCTATCGATCCAGTAACAAACCCCTTTTTTTCCCCTTAATGCAGCTGGTTCCTGGAGGGTCACCACCTGATGAGTGACAATTGCTATGGAACTTGCTTTTTTACTGAGACTAGTTGTTGAAGTTCTCCGCGAGAAATCAAAGAGTCTGAGCAATGTTTTCAATATGTATTTTCAGTAATTCTTCTGTACAAACTTACAATGAATCGGCATTAAAAGGTTTTAGCAAATTATGAGTGTTCAGCTAGGATCTACTATTAACTGTACTGTATTATATTGAGAACATCATGGTGATGCTGCAATGGTACTTTTGACACTGGTGTTGCTAAGCCGTTAGCTTTACAGAGAGTATGGAGTTTCTAAGCAGAATGGTGAAATCAGTTTGCACCTTTGATTTCACGAAACATTCTACCTGCCTTGCCTCCGAGGTTGTAGTCTGTTGGTTAATGAAGCGGTGCAAGGTTCAAATTTTAGCGGAGATAAAAAATAAGAATTCTTATAAAATATACAGCTTAATATAAAATATTACGTTTTATAACTATATTTTTATATTATATCCGCATGATTTTTTTCTTTTCACAATAGTGTTTTATACACGGTATATGATGTTATATATTTATGTATACGTATAAATCTTGTATTGAAGTGTATAATAGTATATACGAGGTGTTTATATATATATATAATTTGATAATTAAAAACTCATGTGGTTTTGTATTTTATTATATAATTTATATTTTAAAAAGTTGTATTGGTTTCTAGGAACTTCGACATAAAAACTTCATCGAGATTGGTCGTTTTTTTTAAATAGCTTTAAATTTTATTCACAATTTTGAAATGACATCACAAATGAACTAGGATCATCGATTTGTTAAAATTTCAACAAATTCAAAATTTATAAAAAAATAAAAAATTAACTTTTAAAATTTCAATAATTTTTTCAATTTAACACCCACCAATGTTTAAATTTGTAACGATAAATACGAGTATCACTCTCAATCAAGCTTCTAGCATCAAATATGAAAATTCATAATCACATTATATATATTAGGATTTAGGGGCCCGTCTGAAAGTTATTCGGGTAATTGGATTTGATTGTAATTAGATGTAATTAAATAGTTTGGTCTATTTGTTTAGCTAAGTAGATACATGGTTGGCGGGAAATTTGGTGTAATTAGGAGAGAATAATTATACTCTTCAATTATCAAGAATTAGAATTACATGTAATTACCTAGTGTAATTGTTTTTGTTTTATTTTAATGTAATTGTTTTTGTTTTCTTTAGTCATTAATTAATTAGTTTTATTTCTATCTTTTAATTTCTTTTTTATTTTTATTATTTTATAAAATATTTTTTATTTTAATTATTAATTAAAAGTTGAAGTTGTGTTTTTTTAATATGTTTTAATTGTTTTTTAATTTCATGTAATTGCTCGTATGTTTTATTTCTCTTATTATTTTTTTAAATTTAATATAACATGTATCATTATTTTAGTTTCTTGTATTAAAGCATAATTTCATTATTGAATAATGTTATAGACTTATGTTTTTCTTTTTCTTTGAATTATATCTACTTGAGTTATATTGCACCTATTTTAAGTTATGTTGAAATTTGACATAAGAATATTATGTTAATTTTTTTCTTTTTAATTTTAAATTTATGTTATATTTTCGATTTTAATTCATTTGCTTCAGTAGTATTGACTTTTTATTTCACTTTGCATGTCATTAATTCTTTAATTAGAATTAATAGATTATCTTTTTTCAAATTTTTGAATATTTTAATGAAATTATATCCATAATATTAATATTTTTATTACACATGCATTTCAAGAAACATGACTTTTATTGTGTGTTTATTAATTAAATTAAAATATTATTAATTTAATAATATATCAATATTTTTATAAATTAGCTAAAATATATATTTATTAATTAATATATTTTTCAAAGATAATATATATATTAAACACTACATCAATATCATTTATAAAGACACATATTCGTTAAATATTAATTTTCATTAATTAACTTTTATTTTAAAATTTAACCGTAACTATACTGCAACTAAAAACAGACGCTTGTAATTACACTATAATTACATTATGACAAACAAACAGAGATCATAATTACTATACTGTGTAATTATTAAGTCGCAATTGCTACCCTGATAATTACACTAATTTCAATCACCAAGTAACTTTTTAAATACACCTTGAATATCAATAATTCAATATCAATACTACGAGAATATATATATATATATATATATATAATATTAAATTTACACATAATATATATAGATTCAATATAAAAATTATGAACGATGAAAGAAAATAAAAGAAGCAGAAGAAGAAGAAGAAAAAGCAGCAATAAAAGAAAAAGAAGAACGAAGAAGAATAAGCAGAAAAAGAGAAAACGACAAAGCAACATCGAGATAATAAAATTAAATAACAGCAAAAGATTACACTTACCCACTATCAATTTTTCCTTTTAAAGATTATTATTATTATTGAATGAGAGACACTAATATCTTAACAATTGCTTAATGAATAAAATGAGACGAGCAACATCATTATTTAAAAAGAACATGTGTTATCAATTGCTAATTTCTCTAACACAACACATTTTCTATTTAATCCAAAAACCTTAGGCAAATAGCTTCACTGGGTATTTACAGAATTTAAGACCTACCTACACGTTTCATGAATGCATATTTTAATCAAATTCTAAAACGTGACAGCTAATTTTAAATGATCAAAATATATGCATATTGCAACTTTCCCTCTATTTAAGTTTATTTTTCGTAGTTTTAATTTGATAGGAAAAACTTTAATGGTTAATTTTATCTCTTATCGGTGAGAATTCAATTTTCCATTTTGTAATTGCCTCTATTATTTTTTTTTATAAAAGAAACTAAAATTTAAGAAAATCAAATCTTGTAATTTCTAAATTAAAAATAGATAAAATATATCAAAATGCCTAGCATCAAATATGTAATTATTGTCAGCCCAAAGGATCTAAATCCAAAGAAAAATGCAAAAATCATAAATTATATCCGAGACTGCGCACCACAAAGTGTGTCAAATTCTAAGAGCAAGAATAAATCACACAATGATTTCGATTTTGTTTGTCTAAAAATATGCGTAATGTTAAAAAATTGACATTTATTTATAGTCAAAGATTTGAAGTGAAGGGGTGGGAAGACACTGCTCAGATGATATCTGTTCGGAATGATCATTGAAAAAGAAAATGGTATCTGTTTGGAATAATCATCAGAAAAAAAAAATACCCAACTTTCTCTCCGTCCAATTTATTCCTATCCATTTTTAATTTATACCCAATATTTAACTCCAATAGAAAAAAAAAAATGTAATCTTGATTACATTGTCACGCTGTCACACAAGTGTGTTTAATTAAGATACCTAGTAAGGCATGCTAAGTTATTGAAAAGAGAAAGAAAAGAGAAAGCCTGCGCAGAAACAAAAGATTTTTCACTTTCCAAATTCCCTGTACTTTTGATATTGGGACGGGAGTAAAGAGAATAGTAGAAGTGAACCATAGCTCGGAATTTTCTTTTGGAGGAAGAAAGGAATATGCCAAACAAGCGAAGGAAATCAGATATCCCAGTTGTGATCATAGATAGCAGCACTAGTGATGAGGAAGAAGATGATGTTGATTACCTTGGTGATAGTAGTGATGACGATAGTTGTGGTAATTCTAACAACAAGAAGAGGAAGAAAATGGGGATTTCAAGACCTAACCAAACTAGGGGTGGAGAAACAGCAGGAAAAAAAGAGTCTAAAATGTGTCATCAGTGTCAGAGGAGTGACAAAGATGAGGTGCTTGTTCCAAATGTAAAGCTAAGAGATACTGTCTTTCCTGCATCACTAGATGGTAAGCCTCAGGGGCAGATTCAAGATTTAAACTCGGGGTTCTGTTTTAAAGGCTCTTAGCATTAAAACAGATTTTTACACATATGTGGAGCTACTGAATGATGATGCATCATCCCCTGGGCTTTTCTCTATTTGGACCCTTTTTTTTAAAGCCAAAGATAGAAACTTTTGATGATGTAGGCATATCAATCCTACTTCATGGAGGAAGTGTAATATTTGAGTGTCATTCTTGATGAAATTCTGGAGATATTTCTGTATAAACTGGCAATGGGGCAGAGAAGGGGTTTGGGAAGCTGGGTCAGGCGAACAATCAATAGATACATAAGTGGGGCTGGGTAGGGTAGGCCAAAATTGTGGAAAAGAAGCTAAATGGGGCAGGGCAGGGCGGGCTAAAACTATAGCAGTTAAGGGGTGCCTCTTCCTGTAGTGCCCCACCCTGCCTCAGTTACATCGCTATTTTTGCTTAATACTTGTGTGTTTTTGTCCATGGTAATATTTCATTGACTTTGGTAGGCAATGATTTTTTTCTCTTTGGTCATTGAGGTTGATGCTTGAAGACTTTTGATCTTTGACTATCATATGATATGAATATGATAGTGTTTCGGGGAACTCTTAGATGATATATATCACATTGAACAAGTTCCTAGAGTTGAACTCACCTTGGTGGATGTTTTGAACAAATATCAACATAACTATGTAGTGCGTCTTTGTTTTGATGAATTAGCATTTTTATATGATCAAATTTCAAACCAAAGGCCTTATTGTTTTTCCCAACATTTTGCTACTTATTTTGAACATTTACTCCGATGACATCTGTTTATTGTAATGACAGTTTCTGTTGCTTAGCCATCCTTATTACCACAAAACTTGCCATCATTAAGTTTTCTATTTGTCCTCTGTGTAGGTACCCTCGGATGACAGAGGAGGCCTTTAAAGCTTATGCTGTATGTCAGAATCTTTGCAACTGCATAGCATGCTTGCGTAAGTTAGATGGGTTAGCTGAAGTAGGATTCTTTCAATTCTTCTCTTTGTCTAATGCTCGGAAAACATTTACTTATTGCAAATTGAGTGGTACTCTTGTTTGCAATGCAGCAGTTGATGAATGTAGAAGTGAAGTTCAGTGATGAAGAAAACTCGAAAGTACTCTAAGCACATTGTACGAGCACTTTCTTGCCAGCTTTGGAACAATTTAATACAGAGCAAATGATTGAAAAGCAGATTGAGTATCAGATTCAAGGTATTAAATCTCTCTATTTTATGGTAAGAAGGAAGGTAGATTTATAAAGAGGTTATGTTATTAATGTGAGTGACTCAATGTGATTCCGCACATGGGGGCAGCATTTGATGAAGCCAACAATCTCTAAGTTGATTTGTGTTTCACTTTCAATTTTCTAAATAGAAAGGCTGGTTATATGAGCATTTTATTCAATGACAAAGGTTTCTTTTGTAATTATCCCTTTGGTAAGTAAAATAGGTGTCTCTTGGATCCCTCTTGTCAGGAAGAAAAGTCCAGTTTCTACCCATAAAAATTACATTCTTATTAAATGGAATGATATGCAATTAAGAAGGCTATGAGATTTGCTGCTGTAATTCTTCAAGATAAAGATTGTTTCATTGAGGACCGCTTTTCTTTGGAGTACTTGCCAGATTCAGATGTTAATATACACAAAGCAGAATACGGGAAGGATGAGTGTATTTATTGGTGAGCATTCGCTTTTACCTTAGACTGCAATTAGTTGATAAGTTCACTGAATATTGAATGTCACCCTTTATTTTGCAGCAACTATTGCAGTGCTTTTATTGTTGATTTTCACCGGAGTTGTTCTAGCTGTTCCTATGATCTTTGCCTTACTTGTTGCAAAGAATTAAGGAATGGCAACTCAAAAGCAGATGCATCCGAAGTGAGGATGCAATATATTGACAATGGACCAGGCTATTTGCATGTGGTAATAGCATACTTCATCCAAGAATGGAAATTGCGCTGGAACTACTCGAAGCTAAAATAAGGGATCAAAATAAGGTGGCAATGGCATCTAAATGGAAACCCAAGGAAAATGGCGCTATTCCTTGCCCACCCAAAGATATGGGAGGCTGTAGTAAAGGAACCTTAAATTTGAGATGTATATTTTCTGAGAATTGGATATCACAGCTGTTACTGAAAGCTAAAGAAATAGCACAAAAATGTAAATTGAAGGAAATGAATTATGAGTCAGAACTGCACTACTCCTGTTCAAAATATAAGGGTGAAAATGATACTTCTGGTGGCAAGCTACGTAAGGCAGCTGCTCGGGAAAATTCTGATGATAACTATGTATTCTGTCCAGCAGCTGTGGATACTCGGCGTGCAAATTTGAGGCATTTTCGGCTCTATTTATCTAAGGGTGAACCAGTTGTTGTAACTAATGTCATATGGGCGATTGGGATTGAGCTGGGAACCTATGGTAATGTGGCGGCTTTGTCGGACAAACCAAGAGCGCTACTGATGTTTTAAATTATTAAATTGGTGAGGTTTGTCCAGTCATCTATTCTTGAACTTTGAAACACAAGCTAATGTCGTTACATCTTATGTGATGTCTGAATATCCTAATGCTGCATGACTCGTCGTTTACTAATTTCTCCATTCTGGTATTGGTCTAGCTCAGCTACGTAGTTCAATGTCTTAATATAACACAATCCTGTCCCTAATATAGCTTAAAATTTTCAACTTGATGTGACTAGAAGTCATGATTGGGATCTATTGAGTTGTGCTATATATGGTCTCTTTTTCGTTATTTGATCTAGTTCAGAACTTGATGTCATTGTTATATTTGTCAGATTTATGACTTGTTCATTACATTGTGTGAGAGTGAAGTTCACAAATTGATGAATTATTAGAGACTTGAATGAGAATATTTTAATCCCAAGAGGAAAAATATGTAGATACAAAACTCAAAATAGATGCGACTGAATTTACACCTCAATAAACGTTCTGGATGAATTTGTGGTTTAAAAGAAACACATCAACAAGCAGGGTTACTTATTCTGCAGATTAATGTTATAAATCATCAAGGGGTAACTCTTTGCTTCTTGACATGTTAAGCTTCTCGTTAAGTCTGTTTTAGCTCAAGTGACTGTCTCGCATAAATTCTAAATGATATGTAATTAAGAAATTGATTATTTTGAATTGGTGTAAACATGCTTTGTCAAAAACAGAAATAATTGAGGTGTAGGTTCTGGTACGTTATATTTTCCATG
The DNA here is from genome assembly GCA_018107945.1 of Datura stramonium. Lineage (NCBI taxonomy): Eukaryota > Viridiplantae > Streptophyta > Magnoliopsida > Solanales > Solanaceae > Datura > Datura stramonium. The sequence continues at coordinate 130,675 of JACEIK010000652.1, forward strand.
TTCTGTCTCAGCTTTACTATCCTGGATACCATGCAGTTGGAAATGAACATACTTCAGTTTTTTAAAGGATACGTGGAGGGTCGCGTTGACAGTTGGGTGGGGTGGCCTCAACTCTTAAAGTTGGAATGACTGGCCCCCATCAGGTTCATTTGATGAACGGCTGCCGCGTCATGGTGCCGAATTTTCTAGTTGTTTACCTTTTATGGAATATACACATCCTCAATATGGCTATCTCAATCTCGCTCTAAGACTTCCTGATAGCTGTTCGAAGCCAGATTTAGGGCCCAAGGCATATATTGCTGCAGTGGCTTTCCTATGGAGCTTAAGGCAGACTCAGTCACCAAACTACAATTACGCTGTGACTGATACGGTATGTTTGGCTTCTTCGAATATAGTTTAAAAAGCTTCTGTTACTGTATAGATCTAGATAATCGGAAATATTAGCATGCACTCTAATCTTTTGGGGGCATTTGGATGAAGTTACATTGAGAAACTTACAAAAAGCCATATATAAGTTCCTGCTCAAGGTCTTATTTTCTTTAAAAATTCTGTATGTTTTAGGTCAACGTGTTGATGCACACTCAAGCAGTGGTCCCAACAGTTGAACAGCTATCCACCATAGAAATCTGAAACAGACCACAAAGCGCAGGATCAGAGGGACTTGTAGCTGATGCTAACAGGATGCATGAGAGCATTAAGGATTGCATCCTATTGTAAATGGAAAATCTTTCCGAAAGGGTCATTGAACTTTTCTTTATAGAAGCAGAACTGTGATGGTTTGAAAGTTGAGAACAGTAGTAAAGCTGAGAATAAGTACAGCCAGCAAAGTGGAAAGCCAGAAAGAATTAACGAGAGAAGAATACCAATACAGAGAAGATAGTAGTTCTCTTTGGGCAGGATAGGTCTGAAGGATTTGAAGAAGCAGATGGTGGTGCCTTCTGAAGTGGATGTCTTAGGAGGCAAGATGTCTTGAAATTGGAGGAATATCTCAAGAAGCACTTCAGGGAATTTAGGCACATATATGGCTCGCCATACACAGGTAAAGATAAGCTGGCAACTTCCATTTACTTCTCAATTTTGAAATTTCTCAAGTAATTTTATCTTTATCCATGTGTTGCCTCTCCTGTGACTATAAAAGTGCATTGCTATCATTGGATGTTGTCTATTATTGTCACATCTCCGTAGGATGAGTTAAATTTGAGTTTCTATTTATTATAATCATCTTTTACTTAATAAAGGCAGTTAAAGTTAAAGCTCCACCCCTATACTCATCACTAAAGATGAACTTTACTCATCAGTAAAGATTTGAGACCTTTTTGTTTAGCTTTCTTATTACCTGAAAATGCTAATTCGTGGCTTGGGTTTAACTAGCAACCATTTGTTAGTATAGTGAACCATTAACTGAGTGTCTGATATTTTGCTGCGGTGATGGCCTGATATTTTTCGTCTTGGTGATTGTCATTTTAATTGCTATAATGATGTGATGTTGGATATGGTAATTCTCATAATAATCACTTTGATGCCTAGTGCGAACTGTGACGTCATGTAATGTACGTTATAGTACTTCGGCTTTGTCGATAGATGTTAGTTATGGTTTTTTATCTTTTATGGTTCAGAAATTACATCTCTTAGCTAGCCAAAGTTAAATTGAAACGATACTGCATTAAACTCCAATATATTTCACCTAATTGATTAATCCAAACATATATTGATTAAACTCCAATATATTTTTTCCATTACAGGTTGTTCATCCCATTCTTGATGAAACTTTCAATTTCACTGACCATAAAAGGAGGCTAAAGGAAGAATATGGTCATCTTATTCTCTTTGTCGCTCCTACTTGCATGTCTCATGTAAAAAGCAGTTTCTGAGATTGCGTCTTGTGATCGCTATGCTTTCATTTTTGCAGGCATTGGAACCGTTTGGGTTCTTGTTCAAAAATTAGGTGAAGCTGTTTTATTCCTGCTGGATGCCCTCATCAAGTCAGAAATTTAAAGGTACGCAGTTAGTTCATCTTTCTATCCCATGTCATCCAATCATCCCTTTTGTCGAAATTTTTGTAGTATTAGGAAGTCCAGTAGCACACAGAACCATCTTTTCTTTTCTTTTCCAGCAATGTCTGCTTTTAGATCCCTGTCATAGTCTTTAATATTGCTTTAGGAAGTATCATCTATCCTATACAGCTTCTCGAATGTCACCTTTCCTAATGCTTTATGCAGTGTGAGAAAAAGATAAAATGAAATTGAGTAATTCCAACAAAAGTAGATGCTACTAAGGTGTGGAAGAAAGCTATGAATGTTTAAACATCGGTACATTATCATGTTTGTCTTTGTTGTCGGAAGTCCTTTTCATCAGTTCTAAGTACGGAGGTAAAAATCAAGACTTGGCTTGAAATGCATCTGAAAATTTTGTTGTTCATCAAACATTGAAATAGATAACTGTCTTCATTTTCTCAAAGTACATATCATTTGGTAGGCTTATTCTTCTTATGGATTTATCTTCCAGCCCTGATATGATTTACTATAATAGGATCTTAGCTTAGTGAACCATAAATCTAGCACTTTTATGAAGCCTGGCCTCGGTAACTTCTGGTGTGTTCATCTACAGTCCTGTATCAACGCCGCTGTTGATTTTATTTCCTCCTCCTGAAAATGTGAACGAGTGCATCCGTTTGACCGAGGAGTTTCTGCAAGCTTCCCAGAAATCATGATGCTAGGAAGACAAGTTGGGGGCATTTGGATCCTCTATATCTTCTGTTTTCTCCTTTAGTTCTGTATTTTTCTTCTTTTGGGGATAAGAAGTGCTCTTGACATGCTTCTGCTCCTCTTAAGCATCTGTAACTAGAAAAGTTTCTGTTTTTGGATATTGTGTTCTTTCTCAAAAAACATGATCAAGAGAACATCAATAAATGTGGATTTTAATCATAAGCAATTTATAGAGCACCAGTTAGTAGAAAGGTTTATGGAAAGGTAAAGTTCTAGTGTCTGGAAGTATAATTGTTATGTGTCACGTGTTCTTGTTTCGTTGTTGATCACCTTTTTCCAGATCTTGTTTTTATTCATTGGTTTATTTATGATTGTTATTATTTTATTTATGTTTCAGCATGGAAAAGCCGTAACAATTTTCGCAGCATTATTCCTTTTATCTTCTTCCCATGTAGCATGGCATGCCCTTTTTGGGTATGTTGCAAACTGGCGTTTAAACAGTTCCACCATCTGGGCAGCCTTTTGTATAGGAATCTTGGTCTTTGATCCTCTGTTGAACTCCTTAATAACTACTTGTTTATGTATTTTTATGTTTAAGAGATTCCATGTCCTGTGTCCTCACTACATGTTATAAACTTTACAGTATGCACTACATTGATGCTAAATGGTATCCAAACTGAGAATTGGATGAATATTTTATTTAATTTCATCTGTAGTGTTAGTTTCTCGCTAAAAACAGTGTTTGCATGTGTATAGATTACTCAATTCTGCCTGTGCCACTTCAGGTAAAGAAAATAATTGTTCATGCAATAGGGCTACAGACGAGAGAGAGAGAGAGATCAAATTGGAGAAGACACTATTGTAAGATTGCTGCTCCTTGCTTTCACAGAGTTATGCTCTGATCTGTTTTTTGTTTAAGCATGAAACTTATATATTTCATTGAAAAAATGAACTCACATGACCCTTTTTCTCCTGTCTCAGAAGTTTTTATGCCATCTCTCTGTGCCCTGCATAAATCTTTTGGATATGCTTAAAACATTATTCCATTTATATTATTATCAGCCATGGAGCTTTTATTGTATGGTGTTTTCATTCTGGACTTGCTTCTATCTTATGTCGAAACACATATGGCTTTATTTAAAGACAAGGTAAAGTGTAAATTGCGTCATAGCAGGATAGTTCATTTGAGGAAAATAACAGTTGGGAACTCTCCTAGATGAATTTCAAAAGATAAACACCTACTTCCTCTGTCCCAATTTATGTAGCAAACTTTCCTTTTAAGTCTGTCCAGAAAAGAATGAGAATTTAACTTTGAAGTTATCATTTTACTCTGAATGAGATGATTTAAAGCCATACAAATGTCTACGACTAATTATACACCACAAGTTTCAAAAGTCCTCTTTCTTTATTGAATTACGTGTCCAGTCAAACAATCCATATAAAATGGAGATTATTATTTGTTGCTCCAAGGAAACCCCAGTGGTGATGCCATTGTTTACTGCTCTTTAGAATGCCAAGTACCCTCTTGTTTATGTGTACTACATTTCTTTTCTGGTTTTTTTTCTGCGCAAGTAGGAACTCTGAAGCAGGCATCACTTCACAGGATTATCCTCATCAAGTCCGATCAGTAAAGTATACATGTGAGCCACAGTCCCAGCAACTTCCATTTCTAAGTCAAACTTCATTATTTGGCTTGTTTTTGTTTTTTCTTTTCATTTCCTCTTTTCCAGGCTATGCCAAAATCTTCCTCCGTTTCGAAAGATCCATCCAGTAGCAAGACTGCCAAAAGAAAAGAATATGTTGCTCAAGTGAGAGATGAGAACCAAAACGCTGAAGTTAATCTACATTCCACACTTCCAGTTCTGATCGCCTGTCTTCAGCAAACAAGGTTTACTCAATTGATTAGCCGATATCTCCACAGTCAACAGCTTTCATTCCTAAGTCAAACTTCATCATTTGGCTTCTTTTTTTCATTTCCTTTTCTAGGCTATGTCAGGACCAAGTATGCCAAGATTCTTCCTCGTTTTGGAAGATCTATCCAGCAGCAAGACTGCCAAAAGAGAAGAATATGTTGTTCTATGAGGATGAGAAACTGAAGAACTGCTCCGCTTCCAGTTCTTTCAGCAATCAAGGTTTACTCAATTGACAACTGATATCTTTTCTGGCTTAGCTTTCCCTTAGTACTGCTGTATGAATTTGTGTAGAAATACACTTTGTATTGGCAGGCTCAAGAAAGCACATCAGTTCCTAGTCAAGAGTTGAAGCAGTCCATCAATATAGGAAGATGCCTGACCAACTTTCCACACAGTTCAGTCATTCTTGAAGTGTCTTTACCGGAGCAGGACTCCAGCCAACAGTCCGGCCTCCAGAGCAACAGTACTTCTTCAACGCTAACACTTGCAAGGTTAATATTTGAATGCTCAATCAGACTGCCTTTGGAGGCATTGGCTCATAACCCTATGCATGAAAAAGAAATGTGTGGTGCAATTGCTGCTTTAAATAAAAACGCATCATCATTGTTGTTTACCTAACAAGCCAAGCAATTGGTAAAACTCAAATATGAATTTCGTCATGGTTAAGAAATGGAGGGACTTGGCACACGATGAATCAAGTTATCAGGAATTCTTGACCAATCTCACGAGGACAGGAAAAAACTGGATAATTGGATTAGATCAGAAGCAAGGTTGAAGTCAGAGTATGCTAAAAGGGAGGAACAAGCGAAAGAGTTGGAAGGACATTCAAGCTATAAAGACCAGGCAGAAAGAAATTATGGACGAAAGACGAGAAGCATCTCAAGCAGCTCAAAAACTCATGTTGTCAGCTCAAGAAAAATCTGGCAAGATAGAAAGCAGTAGAACTGAATTGGTAACAACAAAGATGCAGATGGATGTGTTGAGAAAAAATTGGTCCAACTTTCAGTCTACATTCCCCTAGGTTTTACTTTCAGGTCTCTTTCTGTTGTCACAAATCACAATTGTTTAACTTTCTTGACTATAAGGTTCTATAAGACTAGATACATTTTGGAAGGTGGAGTTATAGTTCATGTGTACATATAAATTATTGGTCTTGTGGCCGACCTAAAGGGTCAGGTGGAATGGCTGTTCTTTCATTCTTAACCTGGTGTCTCAAGTTCGAGCCTTATTGGATATTGAATAGTCTTTGTTAGGGAGCCGTTTTATCCCTAATGTGGAACTTGTCGGAAGCAAAACTTTGATTCATCATTTTGTTTTACTGGAGCACCAAAACCTTTAGAAGAATGGCTTAGCCCTTTCAGTCAACTGAAAATAGCACCAAAATATGAGAGATTGTTGCCTAAGTTTATAAAGGTAAAATTAACAAAGTCAAATGGAGAAAAGCATGCCTAAAGTATCTCGGTTCTTTGAATTTTGCACCTGAACTACTAGATATGTGAGTTTGTATCTTGAATTATCACCAAATATTTATCCAAATTCATTTAAGCTACTAGTTTTAGTGTACGCGCCTTGAGCGTATCCTCCATATTAATAAGAACAAAAATTTTAAAATAGCATAAATAATATAAAGATGTGTTTCAATAATAATATAAGCACTTGAAAATTAAATTATAAACTTAAAAACACGCTTTACTCGTAGTTTTGGTATTGGGATTTGGGAGTAAAGAGAAGGGCAGAAAGGAAAAATGCAAAACAAGGTTAGGAAATCAGTTGTGATCATAGATGATGATAGTTTTTGTGGTAATTCGAACAACAACAAGACGAAGAAAATGGGGTTTTCTAGAGTAAAGGGGGGGTCCAAAATGTGTCATCAGTGTAAGAGGAACACAAAGAGATATTGATGTGTTGTTCCAAATGTAAAGCTAAAAGATACTGCCTTTCCTGCATCAAACAATGGTAAGATTTAAAAAAGATTCAATTTTTAAGGCTACTGAATCATCCCCTGAGCTTTTGAATATCATTCCTGGGATGATCTTTTAATCAAATGGCACAAAAGGTAAATCATCAAGTTTTCTATGTAGGTACCCCCGGATGCCAGAGGAGGCCTTTAAAAAGCTTGCCCTGTATGTCGTGACTTTGCAACTGCATAGCATGCTTGCGGTTAGATGGTTTAGCCAAAGTAGATTAATCTTCTTCACCTCTTCTCTTTTTGTCTAATGCTCGAAAAAAAAACTTCTATTTTTGTTGCAAATTGACTGGTACTCTTTTTTTTGTAATACTACAGCAATTTGATGAATGCAGAAGTGAAGTTCTCTGATGAAGAAAAACTCGACTACTCTAAGCACATTTGCCTGCTTTGGAACAATTTAATATGGAGCAAATGATTGAAAAGCAGATTGAGTATCAGATTCAAGGTATTAAATCTCTCTATTTTATGGTACGAAGGTTATAGATTTATAAAGAGGTTGTGTATGTTATTAATGTGAGTGACTCAATGTGATTCGGGCAAATCTCTAAGTTGATTTGTGTTGCACTTTCACTTTTCTAAATAAAAAGGCTGGTCGTATGAGCATTTTATTCAATGACAAAGGTTTCTGTTGTAATTATCCTTTTGGTAAGTAAAATAGGTGTCTCCTGAATCCCTCTTGTCAGGAACAAAAGTAGTACACTTTCATTCTTATTAAATGGAATGATATGCAATTAAGATTTGCGGCCAATTCTTCAAGAAAAGATTGTTTCTATTGAGTACTGCTTTTCTTTTCTTGACAGCATTTCCAGATTCAGAGGTTAATATACACAAAGCAGAATAATGAGAAGGATGAGTGTATTTATTGGGTGAGAGCCCACTTTATTTTCTTTTAGACTGCAATTAGCTGATAAGTTCACTGAATATTGAATGTCACCTCTATTTGCAGCAACTATTGCAGTGCATTTATTGTTGATTTTCACCGAGTTGTTCTAGCGTTCCTAAGGAACTTTGCCTCTTACTTGTTGCAAAGAATTAAGGAATGGCAACCTGCAAGCAGATGCATCCGGGCGGACGGTGCAATATATTGGATACTGGACTAGGTTATTTACATGGTAATAGCATAACTTCATCCAAGAATAGAGAAGGCTATTTGCATGGTAATAGCATAACTTCATCCAAGAATGGAAATTGCGCTGGAACTACTGAATTTAAAATAAGGGATCAAACCGAGGTGGCAATGGCATCTAAATGGAAACCCAAGGAAAATGGTGCCATTCCGTGCCCACCCAAAGATATGGGAGGCTGCAGTAAAGGAACCTTAAATTTGAGATGTATATTTTCTGAGAATTGGATGTCACAGCTGTTACTGAAAGCTAAAGAAATAGCACACAAATGTGAATTGAAGGAAACAATTATGATTCAGAATCTGCACTACTCCCGTTCAAAATATAAGGTGACAATGATACTTCTGGTGGCGTTGCGCAAGGCAACTGCTCGGGAAAATTCTGATGATAACTATGTATTCTGTCCAGCAGCTGTGGATACTGGCAAAGTGCAAATTTGAGGCATTTTCAGCTCTATTTATCTGAGGGTGAACCAGTTGTTGCAACTAATGTTCATGATAATGCATTGAGATCGAGCTGGGAACCTATGGTAGTGTGGCGTGCTTGTCGAAAAACCGAGACGGATACTGATGTTTTAAATTGCTTAAATTGGTGCAAGGTTTGTCCAGTCATCTATTCATGAACTGTGAAACACAAGCTAATGTCGTTACATCTTATGTGATGTCTGAATATCCTAATGCTGCATGACTCGGAAAGTGTACTAATTTCTCCATTCTGGTATTGGTCTAGCCTTAGCTACGTAGTTCAATGTCTTAATATAACACAACTCTGTCCCTAATATAGCTTAAAATTTCAACTTGATGCGACTAGAAGTCATGATTGGGACCTATTGAGTTGTGTTATATATAGTCTATTTTGTTATTTGATCTAGTTCAGAACTTGATGTTATTGTTGTATTGGTCGTGATTTATGACTTGTTCATTACACTTAGATGTTCCCATATCGTAATGAGAATTATTGGAAACGTGATTGGAGAATATTTTAATCCCAAGAGGACATATATTTAGATCCAAAACTCAAACTAGATGCAACTGAATTTACACCTCAATATACGTTCTGGACATTGTTTATAAAGGTACATGTGAACAAGCAGGGTTACTTTTTATGCAGATTAATGTTGTAAATCATCAAGGGGTAGCTCCTGCTTCTTGACATGTTGCTATCCGTTAAGTCTGTTTTAGGCTTCAAGTGCAGTGTCTCGTTTATAAATTCTAAATGATATGTAATTTAGAATGATTTTGAATTCAGCAAAACATGTTTGTCAAAATCAGAAATAATTGAGGTAGGTTCGGGCACATTATGCTTTCAATGTTCTTACTGAAGCATTTATCCTGATACACATGTTTGAAACAAATGCACCAGCTTAATATTATATGGATGGTCGCGTTAATGTTATGGGTGGCTCAGCCTGAAGTTGAACATCATCATCAGGTCTATTTGATGCAAGGCTACCATGCTATGGGCGCTTTAATTTATTGGGTTGTTAATTTTTTGAATATATGATGATCTCATATGTCATTCCAATCTGCCTTGCTATTTCTGATGGCTGTCAGCTTCGTATTTTGAGCCTGGTGGCAGATTATTATGGTTTTTCCATGGAGCCGGGCGGAGACCAGTCACCAAACTAGGTCATGCTGTGACTGATACGGTACGTTTGTCTCCTTCAGATGGTACTGCTGTAAAAGCTACTATTACTGTAGATCTAGATACCAATATTAGCATGCACTTTAATCTTTGGGGGCATTCCGATGAAATTGCATTGAGAAACTTACAAAAGCCATATAAAAGTTCCCTATCAAGGTCTTATGTATGTTTTAGGTCAACGTTGATGCACACTCAAGCAGTGGTCCCAACAGTTGAACAGCTATCCGCCATAGAAAACTTGAAACAGATTCACAAAGCGCAGGATCAGAGGGAATTTGTAGCTGATGCTAACAGGATGCATGAGAGCATCAACGATTGCATCCTTAATGTAAATGGAAAATCTTTCCTGAAAGGGCTGAACTGTGATGGTTTGAAAGTTGAGAACAGTAGTAAAGCTGAGAATAAGTACAGCCAGCAAAGTGTAAAAAAAGCTGCTTGTGAAACAAAGAGGGAGAAGAATACCAATACAGAGAAGATAGTAGTTCTCATTTTGGACAGGATAGGTCTGAACAATTTGAAGAAGCAGATGATGGTGCTCTATGGGATGTCTTTAGGAGGCAAGATGTTCCTAAATTGTAGGAATATCTCAAGAAGCACTTCAGGGAATTTAGGCACATACATGGCTCCCGTTTTGCCGCAGGTAAAGATAAGAGGGCAACTTTGAATTTTCTAAAGTACTCATAATAATCGCTGTGAAGACATGTAAGTACTTCAGCTCTGTTGATAGATGCTAGTTATGGTTTCTTATCTTTTATGGTTCAGAAATTACATCTCTTAGCTAGCCAAAGTTAAAATGGAAATTTGATACTGCTTTAAACTCCAATATCCTCATTGATTGATTAATCCAAAAGTATATTGATTAAACTCCAATATATTTTTTCCATTACAGGTTGTTCATCCCATTTTTGATGAAACTTTCTACTTGAGCACGGAGCATAAAAGGAGGCTAAAGGAAGAATATGGTCATCTTATTCCTTTATTTATTGCCACTCTTTGCACGTCTCATGTAAAAAGCAGTTTCTGAGACTGCATCTCGTGTTCGCTATGCTTTCCATTTCCTTTGTAGGCATTGAACCATGGACTTTTGTTCAAAATTAGGTGAAGCTGTTTTCGCTCCTGCTGATGCCCTCATCAAGTCAGAAATTTAAAGGTATGCAGTTAGTTCATCCTATCTCCCCTTTTTATAGAAATATTTTGTAGTATTTAGGGAAGTCCAGTAGCACATAGAACCATCATAATTGGCTTTTAGGAACTTTTGAAATGAAACCTGAAAATTTTATTGTTCATCAAATGCTGAAATAGATAACTATGTCTTTATTTTCTCAAAGTACATATCATTTGGCAATTTATAGTCATACAAATGTCTATGACTTATTATACACCACGAGTTCCAAAAGTCCTCTTGGTGTCCAGTCAAATAATGTCATATAAATTAAAAATAGAGAGATTAATATTTGTTGCTCCAAGAAAAACCCCAGTGGTGATGCCATTGCTCTTCAAAATGCTAAGTACCCTTGTTTATGTGTACTTCACATTTCTTTCTTGTTCCTTTTTTTTTTTTTTTCCATGGATGCAAGTAGGAACTCTGAAGCAGGCATCGCTACAGGATTATCCTCACAAGTCCGATCAGAAAAAGTATACATCGGGCCTCCCGAGCAACAGTACTTCTTCAACCCCAATACTTGCAAAGTTGATATTTGACTGTTCAATCAAACTGCCTTGAGTGTGTATTTCCTTTGGCTAATTACCCGATGCATGAAAAAAGAAATGTGGTGCAATTGCTGCTTTAATTGAAAATGCCTCATCATTGTTTAGTGAAGAACAAGCCAAGCAATTGGTAAAACTCAAATATGAATTCCCTGTCATGGTTAAGAAATGGAGGAACTTGGCACACGACCAATCAAGTTATCAGGAATTTTTGACCAACTTCGATGAGACAGGAAAAACTGGATAATTGATTTAGATCAGAAACAAGGTTGAAGTCGGAGTATGTTAAAAGGAGGAACAAGTTAGAGAGTTGGAAGAAATCCTTCAAGCTATAAAGACCAGGCAAAAGAAATCATGGACGAAAGACGAGACGTCTCAACTAGCTCAAAACTGGATAATTGGATTAAACCTGAAGCAAGGTTGAAGTTGGAGTATGCTAAAAGCAGAGTTGGAAGAAATCCTTCAAGATATAAAGTCTAGGCAGAAGAAATCATGGACTTAAAGACGATAAGCATCTCAAATAGCCTCTAAAACTCATGTTGTTAGCTTAAGAAAAACTGGCAAGATAGAAAACACTAGAACTCAGTTGGCAACAACAAAGATGCAGATGGATGTCTTGAAAAAAAATTGGTCCAACTTTCAGTCTACATTTCCCTAGGTATTACTTTAGGTCTCTCCTCTGTTGTCACAAACCTCAATAGTTTAACTTTCTTGACTATATGGTTCTTTAAGACTAGATACATTTTGTAAGGAGGAGTTATAGTTCATGCGTACATATAAATTGCTGGTCTGTGGTCAGCAAAGGGTTGTGGTGGAATGGTAACTGACTAACTATTCTTTCATTCTTAACCAAGAGGTGCGATCTGGGAGCTTACGCGTATTAATGTCTTTGTTAGGGAGCATTTTCTCCCTAATGTAGAGCTTCGGCGTGAAACTTTGGCTTCATCATTTTGTTTTACTGAGCACCAAAACCTTTAGGAAGAATGGATTATGCCCCTTTCAGTCAAATGAAAATATCACCTTAAACATGTGAGATCGTTGCACAAGTTTATAAAGGTAAGAATAAAAAGTGAAAGGTGAAAAAACACACCCACATATCTCGATTTTTTGAATTTTATATTCAACTATCGATGTAGTGTGAACTTTTGCTTTAACTATGCCCAAAATGTTTATCAAATGTATCTTCAACTAGTCAAGCTCTTCTACTAAAATATCACCATCGCTAGATGTAAACGAAACAACTAATAATTGAGGTGTGTTTTGATAATATTGATGATAATGCAAGATATAAAACTTTAAAAATTCTGATATCTACGTGTGTTTTTTGTTGTTCACTAAATAAAAAAGATTTTAAATGTCTTGATAAGAATTTATCATTTGATATGATTGTTAGAAATACCTTTATATAGATAATGAGTCAAAACTAAAACAAACAATGAAATAGATTTCTTCTACAAAAGGGATGACTTTTTTTAATATTCTAAGTAATCTGCAAAATGTATTTAAAATAGGTCATTCACATAATTGCTCTTATTTTGGGGTGATTTTTAATTTTTGCCTCTCAAATTTGTAAGTCTTTAATTTGTGTCCTTTCTAAGACTTACGTGACAAAAATCAAAAATGCCTTTAATGTAAAAAATTGCAAGGCACAAAAATCGCAAAGAAAATAAAATTCGCAAAACATAACTTGCACAAATTATGTCTTAAAGGCATAATTTAATAAGCTATAGAAAATCACAAGCACATAAGTTTTACTTCAAATTATGTTAATTTCATAAGCACAGTCTAAGATAACATGATATGCCCGGTAGGCATAATATGTCATGTTATTGAACTTATGTCTACTTTTGCCCATAGGCACAAGTTCAATAACATGAAATTATACTCACCAGATATAAAGAAAGAATACGAACTTCTCGTCCATAAAGCCAGCTTCAATAATACGTAAATTATGCCTACTGCACATAAATTAACATGAACTTGTGTCTAAAGGGCAAAAGTTCATGCAATTAAAATTGTGCCTAATTGGCGTAAGTTCATACACTGAAAAGTAATATGAACTTGTGCCCAAAGAACAAAAGTCCATGCAATTAAAATTGTGTTTACGGCGTGTTCATGCAATTGAACTTTCATTAAGCACAATTTCAATAACATGAAATTATGCATTGGGCACAAGTTCGCAGGGAAACTGCATGTAGACAAAAGTTCATGCAATTGAACTTCGCCTACCGAACTTACGCCAAGTAGGGTTAAGAGTTGCGAACTTACAGGTGTCTTCTTAGGGCTAACCTATGCCTGAGAATTTTTTTTCTTTGACTCGCAATTTTTTTTGTTTTGAAATTTTTTAAAATATATTTAAGGTATTTTCATCCCATTTTTATTATTTTTAAAATACTAAAGGGCAAAAAATTAAAATTAATAATTTGAAGGATAAAAATTTAAAATCACCTAAAAAAAGAGGCAATCTACACAAAACTTAATTTCAGAAATGAAGAGTAAAAGGGAATAATGTTCAAAACAAAGAATGAATAATGGACTTCAATAAATGAAAAGTCCAAAGTATCAGTTGAAGGCCAATCCAAATTTGTAGTTTTTTGGCCAGAGGAAGGAATCTTTTGCCATATTAAAATTTTATGTTTGAATTAACAATCTCAAATTGACTTTATATTAAATGTAATGGCAAAACTAATATTACAATTGCGACCAAAGAATAGCAAAGTTACTAATTTTGAAATAAAAATTCAATTTAAACATTGAGATAAAAAATTATCGCTAGCACTGTTTCAAGATTATTAACTCGATTCACAAATCAAACAACCTAAGGGTTGTCCGGTTGTTGGTTAGAGTTGTAGAAGTGAGGATTAAAAAAAAGAAGCTTGTGAGATATAGTTAATATGCCCCAGATCCGATCTAATACGAGATGATTAAACATATTTTGCGAGCTTTATTTGATATAATGTATGACATCTAATATTCTTTTTCATAGTTATTATCAATTTGTTTGATTAATATAATAAGGTTCTTGATTAAGTTTTGAAACTTGGGTGAGAGTCACGCTCTCATAACTTAATCTAAGATCGTCCTTGATCGTAGGATTAATTACATTAGTGATCTCGTATATCAATACATGCATGGGCTTTATAAGATAAAGACTAGTTGATCTTATTAACTAAATCACATACGTAGATGATGCATACAAAGATATGATCATTGAATCGACTCACTGATAATTCCTAATGGCTAGAATTCTCATAAATTGTGACTAGATATTATCTTGAAGAATATGATGTAGGTATTTTTTTGACTCCGAGATCATCATAATAATTAATGTTTATTTATTACTTTGGATACCGACACCACAAATTCCTTCGAAAATAGTTGAAAGAATATTGGGTATGATTAAACACTTGTAGAATAATAATTAATGATGGAATCTTATCAACTTTGAGAATGAGCAAGTTCTATGTTGTCATGAATTATAAATGACTAATTAAGACCTTGACCGGGATAATTGAATGAAAGAAGAAAAGAGTTTTGTTTAATTAGGTCATTCAATGGCTCTATATAATTTGAAATGTATATATAGCGATCACCTATTGGGATTTGATAGTTAGACCATATCCTAGAATGTTTTATTATAAGATCAAAAGAAAATACTACATTATTCTTCTACAAGTTCTTAAGAGTAAATTGTATACTTCATGATATCTGCTTGTTAAGGAGTGTTGCTAGACGCTACCCTTGGTATTAGTATATTGATATGATCAATTTACTATCTAATTTAGCAATGAATGTACGGGTCACACTAATGACTGCTCCTATCTTTTGTTAATAGATTAATTATTTTATCATTTGATAAAATTAAATTAGAAAATTTAAAAATAGAAAAGTACTGATAATACATAAATTATACTTTAAAAATATTATTATATTTTTTACTAGCAATGTAAAATTTAATTAATATTGAAACTTAAAATAATAATTAAAAGCACAATCAAAATTATCCACATTTTAAAGAATTTCTAAAATTTTATATATATATATATATATAGAGAGAGAGAGAGAGGGGGGTTGTCAACCGTTAGTACCCGACTAACTAAAAACAAGGCTTGTTGCCCACTCTAAACTAAAGTAACTAAACTATTATTGGAAAAAGCTCCACTCAGACCACCTTTCACTCTCCTAACCTAAAGCGGCACTTCGGTTTGGACCATAGGAATCATAGCATGGGGACGTCTAATCATTTGCCGCGCAAGGCTAGCTAATCATATGTAGCATACCGAATAACCCTGACTCGAAGGCACATGAGTCCTCGAACGCTATGTTGAATGTGCGATCGGGAGAAGAGCTAGCAATAAGAGCAAAATCTTGAGCCGGAGCATACATTGAGACAACTTTGCCGACATTGAACCACGTTTACTTAGCCTATTGCGTAGTCCAATTTCAAGCCTTCAATCTTTTCATCTCTATAGACGTGAGAATAAACGCTATCCATTTAGTAAAGAGAGGGTTTGCTATGCGACCAGCGGTGGTGGCCCTTCGAGAGCTAAGTGGTCCTTGTTCTGCACTAATTAAACCACCATTAATGACTAGTTAAAATACTGTGAGTGGTCTCCGATCCCTTTATTTGATTAGACCGCTTCCGACAGAGGATAACGCAAGGAAAGGAACTTGCCTTTCTTGTTTGTGACCCATGCCTATGAGTCACTTAACTCCTAGAGCATAAAGGCAACAAGTGAAGTTAGAATCTTTCTCTATTGTTGTATTCTCTCTTCTGGGATACAAGAGTTAATCTTATTAATACAAGAAATTTCATAGAACACTACATTTATCTCTTGAACTCAAATCCTATATATATTGGAAAATTGGAATGTCCTTAATGGACCTCAGTAATTAAGTCTAGCAATTCCTACGGGACTTTACAATTCCAATTGAATTTGTTTCAAATTTTTCGAAAATAACTTTCCATAATAAAGTTTGACGTGTGTCATGTTGAACCCATGCAGAATGAGGTTCTTAGTTTTCAACGGAAAATTCCATAAAAATTTAATTATGAAATTTGGGGATTTTTGTCCCAAGCAAATTATTATCTTAATTAAATAAGAAAAAGTTTTTATGGGTAATACTATATAAAGGGCGATATGAAAAGTTGTATGACACAATTTTCTTTAATAAGAAAAGTTCTTATGAAAAAATCACTTTGATGAAAGAGTGTGAATATTACACCAAATCAACGGAGAAAAATTATTGCTAAGAAAATTATTTTCTTGTTACATTTATTGTAGGTTGAGATTTTTGAGAAATTTTTTAACACAATATTCATAATCAAATTTGTTCATGAGTTTTATTGATCAAGGAGTTAATAACAACATCGCTTCTGCCTGTGATATGCATAAAGTCTTCGCATTCATGGAAGAATTTCAATTATGAATATCTTCATAAGGTTTGAGATCTATTCTTTTATATGTAAATAAATTTTAAATACAAATAGATTTGTCCAAAGTTATTTTTAGTCTTTCGTTGTATGATATGAACACTGTAATCCTACGTAAAACACAAGTCATCATCAAGAAAAGAAATTTTAAGATAATGGGTTAATAATTCAATAAAATGGGGAAATAATGTTACACTTTGGTATTGAAGTCGGGTGATTGAAATGAATTTGCTTTCTGTCTTGTATGATAAGTATGTGTCAACAAGGCTTAAAGGTAAAGCAATGGTCGACAAACTATGTTGTATGGAGAGGGAGTATTGGTCACCATGAATTCACACGTCTAAAAAATGAGAGTAACAACAATAAGGATGTTCGAAATGACTCGGCGGACGTATTAGAGTGATAGGATCAAACAAAGTTATTCTAACAAGATGAGAGTGGGACTCCTGTGGGTAAGATGAAAGAGGCAAGGCCGAGATGGTTCGAGAATGTGAAGAGAAGATGCCTCTCGATGCCCCAAGCAAGGAGGAATAAGAGGTTGGCTATAATGGATGTAAGGAGAGGTAGAGGTAGACCAAAGAAGTCATAGGAAAGGTGGATAAACAAGATATAACTCACTCCAGCCTAATAAAGAGATCTAATAATAAGGACCGTAGATAGGAAAATATGAAGGTCGAGAAGTAGCATATATGGGTAGTAGGCTCTAGGTGTTGTCTAGTTCCACTTTTAGTATTGTTATTGCTACTCTCTTTACTATCTTACTCAATTTTAGTACTGGCATGATGTTTTATTTGCTTCTGCTAATATTTTTTTGGCGTTGATATTGTGCTCTTCTCCATTGTTTCAACAATGACTTATTCGTTATTGTATTTACTTTGCATAATTTGATTTTTATATGCTTACTTGCTCGACAAACCCATCGTAACAACCTCTCTACCTCTCGCAAAGTAGAGGCAGGCTGCGCATACACCATCTTTCCTTCACCCTACCTGGGAATGCATATGATATACCTGTTGTTTGCTAGTTATTTCATCTTTTATTTCGTATAAAATAAGAAATAAATTAATTCATAACGTACACCTATTTCATCTATGTGATTGTGAAGATTATTTTGATCCATTTTTATAACCAAATAATATATAAAATTACTCTAATTTTAATACATAAGAATTTAAAATCCCTCCTAAGTAATTGTACTTGTGTTAGTGTACGGTAATCTGCGAACCTAGGCAATCAATTCATCGCATACATTACATTCACCGTTTGAAGGAGAGTGTGAATACACGACAGTCTGATCAAAATTATCTGACCTATCCGCCGTTAACACTGACACGTGTCATGCACTTCCAACAGTTGCGAATGAACTACCACTGGCAAATTCAAGATATCTAAGGGGTAGTTTGGACATGGTACTGTAACGCCACTACCTCCGTCCTCTCGCAAATCAAACCCTAGCATTGCTTTTTTTGCTCTTTTTTCATCTCAAGATGAAGATTTTCTATACATAAATTTGTGGGTTCTGTCGAATTACCCCTCAAAGGTTTGTTCTTTTCTTGGATTCTTGATTATGTCATCCTTGATTTCGTTGATTTACTTTTGGTTTTGTTTTTCTGCTTGAAACAAAAATTATTTGAATTGCAAGCAGAATCTTTCGTTTCCAGAATTTTCTGTTTCATATCAAATGGGGTTAGCCCTTTATGTTGGTTCTTGCCTTCTTGGTGTTTGCAAATATCATATTTTTTAATCCTACAAGTGGGGTCATGGGGTATGGTGTATGCAAGCTCACTCTATAGGGATGTTGTTTCGGATAGGCCTCGGCTCAAAAAAATAGGAAAGTAAGAGGAAAGGAGTTTGGTGAATTGTAACACGGATCATGAATGACTTGGGAGATAGTGATTTGTTGTCTGTAGTAGTATCTTGTGTAAGGAAAGGTTTAATCTTTTGTGGTTGTGGCTGATTGTCTGCCATGTATAAGTGTGTTCATAATTGTTAGCATTTGCTGAATATTTGTGATTATATTTTCATTGATATCTGACTTTATTTTCTGGGTTGATTTTCTTTGAAATTCATTCATATTTTGATTTAACTTGTATTAGTATTTGTGGATAAAGTTAAACAGAGTCTTTGTCTTTAAAAAAAAAAAAAAAAAACTCAATCTTTGTATGCATTTGGAATTTTGAATTTATATGTTGAGTATTTGGGTTGATGAAACAAAATGCCTATATTCAACTCATACATCCCTTGTAGTTGAGTTATTTTTTGTTTTAATTCATGTTTGGATTTTCTGTTTTTTTTTAAAGTAAGGATGTTTGACTTTTCTGTTTCCAGACAGGGTTTTGATGCATCATGCTAAGTGTTTAGACAACATCAAATAGTGCAAATTAGCACTCTCTAGCACACTATAGTAAGGAGTACACTTAACACATATGACTAAGGAACAATCCCATTACCTTTGTATAAATTGGGGACAAATCCATGAGTTTTGACTGTATTTGAACCTGATACCTCCCAAAGCTCCACCATAACTTGTTATAGGCCATTCCCTGCATTTTTTTGCTTAATTAGGAGTAGAGTATGTTGGAAAAGCTTCGTGCCTTGTTTATATATAGTAGGAGTATGTTTCTAGAGGCATCTTACTACATTTGTCTGTTTTACACCACCTCCCTTTTACCTCTTTATTGCACATTTTAGTATTCCTTCTTTCCGTAAGAACCGTACCTCTTTATTGCACATTTGAGTTTCTTCTAGTTCTTTTAAATTGTAAGGATAAAATATAGAGATGCCATAAAGCCAGAGCTTCTGAGAAATACCTTCGACACTCTGCAAATCACCAATGTGGAATGTAGAGATATGGGCTGATGCTTGAAGGTCGCAGTTCACTCATTCAAATAAGGCCTACATGGCTACACCTATCAATCAGTTCTTTGTCTAGTTGATGTTTTACTTAACTCTTCTTAGGTACTGCTACATATGTTTTTTCTTCCTTTGTCCTATCAGGAATCTTGTTAGCTGGTTTCTGGTAGTCTGTTGCCTACAAAGTGAATGTGTTCATGGAGGACCACTTTTGCATTGTTTTTATGCATCTTTTTATACCTTCTCTAGCATATACTAGCATTTTTTGACTGTTTGGGTCAATGTATTTTGTGGTGTGGGTTGGGGGTGAGGATGCAGTGGAGGTGGAGTGAGTTCCTTTCTTTCTATATATTTCTCGTTTTTCTTCCATTGGTACATTATTCTTCTGCTATTGAATCAATCAACACTTCAATCCAAAGTTAGTTTGGAATAAGCTATGTGAATCCTTTATCCATTTTTCTGGTTAGGCTCATTTGCTTTTAATGCTAAATCCGCCTTTTAAGGAAAACTAAGGATTCTGTTAGTCTCACACTTATCTCGACACTGATAACTAGTTTTATATCAAATAATTGCAATTGCCTAATGGATTTTTGCTTCTACTATCACTAGGTAAGTCTACACTGATTCCTGTATTTAAGTCTTCATCTGCTAATGTCGTCCATAATTGTTCATGGAGATTACTTTAAGTTCATATTTTGCTCTTTCATTACCTTCTCTTTGCAATTTTTCCTATCAGTGGCTCTTACTTGAATATCTGTCTGATTCATTCCTTTTTTTTGGATGTTAAGGGTTCTTATAACCCACCCCAACTTGTTTGAGACTGAAGTATCATTGTTGTTCTTGTGTTTGTCATTTTTCCTTTGTTGATTATGATATTTTGACTTGATTCTTCACCTTATATGATCTTTGGGCTAGTTTTTGATTAGTTACATTTGTCCACCAATGTGATATATTCACTTGCGGCTGTGTTGTGCAGGTTATGGATCATGTAAACAGATAATCGGTTGGCATTCCTGATACTCCTAATAGACTAGCTAAGGATCTGAATGGTAGGAGGTATGTCAATGTAGAGAGTGATTTATATACATCAGGGCGTTCAGGATATGGGAATGTTGCTGCTGAGAATGGGAAACAGCTTAATGTTAATGGTGTTGGAAGAAGGTTATTTATGCGCCCCAAGAAGTATCACTATTTCAAGAAATCTGAATGCCATGCTAATTCATCAGCTTTTGGTATGGGAGATTCTTTGCCTTCTAGAAATGGTGTTCCATCCAAGGAGAAACATAACTTGCATCTTGCTAAACGTGAAAACACCGAATCAAAAAGTCAGCAAGATATCATAGACCTGTCAAAGCAGAGTGGGTCGGCTTGTGTATTTGTTAAGGCTCCTACAGTTGGAGTACAGGATTTTGGTCAAGATGAACAATGTAGATCACGATCAGCAGCTATGAATGAACACTCTCATTTGCACAGACGACTCTTACACCATCCAGCAGTACCAGCAAAGGAAAGGAAACTTCTGATCTAGTTAAACTTGGCTCTATAAAATCCCATGGAGAGAAGGATTCTGCCATTGATGCACAGCTTGGAACTCGGAAGGATGGTTCTGCATCTCTTGTTAACTCACCAAGAGTAATTGGGCAGAAAAGATTGGTCCGCAATGGATGTATATCCCCACATAACATAGCTAAGGCCAAAAAGCCAGCTGGGATGGAGGATCACAGTGTTTTCATCCATGGGCCAACTGATACCAGTCTTACGGCATCATCTGCTGGTACTAGCTCAGATGGTACTAAAGAAATGATATCTAAAGATGCTATCTCTACAGTAAAGGGTAAGGGGGTGGTAATCCATTCTTCTCCTTCAAAAGAACGTGACACTACACATACATCTAGCAGGTATATTTGTTGAACATTGTCTATATATTCACAGGAAAGATACTTTTCATTCTTTTTTGACAGCAGTTTACATCAAATTTACTAGGCTGTCCAAATAGGGACAAAGGACTTGTTTTACATCGTGTATGACATATTACCATAGCGTGCAAGTGAAGATGTCTGACTGTCTAAGCTAACACTTCCTGCCAAGGATCTACACTTGATAATCAACGCGGAACACAGCTTAGCTTGTTTTCATGTATGGATTGATGCGTGATCTGGGCATTCGCGCAAGTGATGCATCTAAATTCAGATCTGCATTTGGACCTATTTGCTGTGTGGAAATTTATTCAGAAAAACTTATTTGTGCTGTGCATAACTCTGTTTTGGCTGAAATATTTTTTGCATAAGTGCTTGCTGAATGTTGTTGTATGAGATATTACTACCTTATGTAAAACTCAGAAATGATATGTGGCATTATTCTAGTCATTCTTATTCTTGTCATTTTGCATTTTTACTCGTAATCATACCTAAGCTTGTGTGAAGCAGTTGTTTTATTCTTGTCCTCTTCTTATCAATGTCATAAAAGTTTGCTATTTGGTTAGGTGATATAAGCTGCTTCACCCTTCTTTCATGCTTTAGAAATACATATTCTTATTCTATGTTGTTAAGAGTTGTGAGTTTGAAAACCTGCTAGAAATTTTTCTTTCAATTCAGTAGCATAACCCCTCTGGGCCTTTACTTGACTGTTAATAAATTTCCAAACAATTAACTATTGTCCTGCAAAGGTCTCATCAGAAACTTTTTCGTTGGAAACCAGTGATTCTTGTAGAGATTTGTTTAGAAGCTTTGACGAATCAGGTGGATGGAGAAGTACGCGTAACCGCAGTTCGAACATGAATTTGTCATTGTCCAATGTGCGCAGGACTTCAGAAAGAGAGAATGCAGTTTGTCTCACCCCAGTGGGATAGGTATAAGAAGAGATGATGTGCAAGTAGTTGTCAAGATTCAGCTTCTATTAGACATCTTTCTGGTGTATCTGCAGGACAGAAGGGATCCTTCCTGACCTCAACGCTACCAAATTAATGGACATCGTGATTGCACCAAACACAGTTAAGAAAGACTAAAGCAGGGACCTGCCTCAAGCAGCCATGGTGACTGTTCTGCATCGGTCTCTGATGATGTTGACGTCATTTTCCTCGCCTCACCTGGAAAATAGGGCAGCACAAGGTTATTCACTGTGAAACCAAAGTCATGTAGGTACAGGCGTAGAACCAGTGAGATTGTAGTGGACAGTCCCTCCTCTACCACACATAAAGGCCTTTCAAAGGGTTGGGCGTGGTAGTAGTAGGAATCAAGATGCTAGAGCCAGTCAAGTAGAAGCTGACGAAAGGCTCCACGGAACTCCAAGAACAGTTGTACAATGAGGCCCCTTCCTTCGGCATTGGCGAGGTGGATCTCTTTATGAAGAAAAAGTTTAGTTGCTCTCCATCAATATTTAGCCGTTTTGCTTACACCATGCTTAGATGTTTGATAATTTTCTCTTCTTCCCAACAGATTGATGAAGATGTAGCCTTGGCTTTAATGCAGGAGGATCTCCTACGTGCTCCCTCTGGATCGCAGAACCAATTATCCGGTCATGTATGTTGGGTTTTACATTTTATCTTCTTATACTTCATCACTTTGTAGCAATATATGTGTGCCATTTAGGTCTAATATCGACATTGTCATCTGACATTCAGATATTTATATATGATGATCATGTTTGGAAAGCTTTATTATGCAGTGTTCCAATTAAGAAATTGATTTTTAATTTCAAATAATCTTGGGACACTAGGTTTTTCTTTGACATTAATTGGTATTGAAACTAGACAGATTTTGCTAGTATTTCATATTTGATGGTGGCATATGCACCCAAATTTATATTCTCAAATGCAAGGTGTAGCATTGTTAGAGGCTTGCTTGTTGGTTCTTGAAAACCTTGAAACTAGAAGATATATAGGGCATTGCGACACTTAAGCTACAAAGAATACATATATCTGAAGAAAGTGATGTATGAAAATTAGAAATTTTGTAATAGAAAATAAAATTGAATTGGCACTTAAACTTCATCATTATTATATAAAACCTAAATCACATTACATTTCCATCACTTCCACTCGTTCTCACACATTGTAGAAAGGTTTGAAATTTTGTACAGAAAGAAGGGGTCTTCCTTCTACAGTACAAGTTATAAATGAAGTCCATCAGTGTCAAAAATATGTATAATTTTTCAGGTTACACCATAAAAGTTAAAGATTTTTACATAAATTTAAATTTTACAAACTAGTGTTTCTGCCTTACATAAACCATCTATAGTTCGTAGCTCTCCGAACTGTCCAGAGTGAGCATACAGGGATAGTGTTTCAAAGTGTTCTGAGCTGCTTGATGTTCCACCCTCCAGCCAGCAAAAGTATTTCTAGCACTCCAAAGAGATTAAGGAACTTTTCCCCATCCTGGTTTATGCATGCTTCACGCATAGTAATCCATCAGATTAGACTACTTTCAGTGGTGCCAAGCTACAGTATTTCTATGGCCATGGTTCCAGATTTGACCAACAGTTTACAGAAAAGTAACCATTGTTCTCTTTTCCAGATCGGTGAACCTGCTAAGAAGAAAGCCCTTCATTCTCTCCATTTCTGTTAGTAGCTGAGCTTACCAGTCAAATTCTCAATCCTATAAAATTTCTGAATCTAATGTCCCATTTCCCCATGAGATCCCCATTAGGTGTAGTAGATTACTGTGCCGAGAAAAACCACCTGTGAGGTTCTTCTCCTTTTTGGTATACTTCTTGGTTTGGTATTTATGCCCTTTGTTAATGGAACTTTATTACTTTACTAAAAACTGTCCAAATTCTTATGAATTCGAGACACCTGCTGTAGCCTCAGAGTATGTGACAAAAAGAACTAAAGACCAGAAGGATTTCCTTTGGTGGGAAAAGATATGTTACAGGTTTTGTGCAATTGTGTTCTGATAATGCTACAAAATGAGAGGATGTTACGGGTTTTGACCAAGCGAACAAGATATGTTGCAGGTATTGTGCACGGGGGACCTTCCATACTCCTATGCCGTACTTAAAGAATACTCGCTCTTATAGAACTTCCATGACATATAATATTTACCTAGTACTATGAAATTGCAATCTCAGATTGTTAACACCTGTGACCATCTTCTTAGATGGCGTCACTGCTCACCACTTCAGCAAGTGGAATTCCCAAGCCAGAATCACCTTCCAATATAAAATCAGTTCTAAACTGATTTAGCTTCCTTTCCACTCTTACAGAAGTAGGGAATAACCTGGCACTATCAAATGCTTTATGAGTGGACTCATACCCAAAATCAAATTGTTTGTTCCAAAGCAGTTAGCTGGATGTCCAAAAATTTTCAAGAACCCCAGCTATAGAAAGCTTCCCCATGCTTTCCTTGAATATGCTTACTGAGAGTTCTCCTGCTATTCACCCCCATAATACTGGTGCGCTGCTTTATTTACTTCAGGAATGAAGAACTCCAGACCAGGATTAGGTGAAGACTGTTTCCAAAGACGTGGTAAGCAGCTTTTTGAAAGCAATTGCTCTCCTGTAGAAAATTAAAGTATCATTTGCATGTAGATTATGAGATATTAGTACTACATTTGCTATTTAAATGGAGTGCATCAGTCTAACCATAGCTATATTCAGCATCCCACTTCCTTCCATTACCAATATAAAAGTGGATAAAAGAGAGAGGGACTGCTTGTCCCAACCTTCTTTGTGATGGAAGAAACCCATTAGCAACCATTAGATAACAGAGAGCTTGATTGGAGAAATGCTGGTTCTTATCTTTTTACCATATCTATCAGCAAATCCTGATTCTTCCATTGTTCCCATGAACACCAATATATGCATGATGTACTTGTGTCCAGGTATTCATTTGCACTCAAAGCAGCATCCATGATTTTTCTGCCATGCACAAAAGCTTCTCAGCTCCTAGATCAATGTATATGAATTTTCAATTCTTAATTGAGGACATTGATAAAATAAAACAGTGCTTACTCAACTGATAGGCATGTTATAACTTCCAGCATATTTTTTTGTATCAAAGGCCATTGCATCAATGATTTGGCACCGAGATGAAGTGTATTTTAAGAATGAAACCGAGCTTTTTAGAATAGAGAGCTTGTAAATGCTTTTGCCAAAAATAGTCCCACATTTTGAACACTCATACTCTCTGGAAGTAGAACTGCCGCAGCTCTGCGCACACTCTCAAGCTCTTCTGGAGATATTTGACTTAATTGGTCACTTCCAAGATAGATTATCATTGAGCTTATCCCTATATCTTATTTTCTGAACTTGAGTGGTTGTAGCGGGAACCATATTCTGTAGGTTTTTTTTAATAACTGTAACTTGTATTATATCACCAAACAGTACTTAGGTAGTTCTGAAAAACCATATACAAAAGGCTCTATCCACTATGTTCTAGCCGTGGATGAATCTAAAACATCTATGATAGATACAGGGTCATTAGAGTAGATCTGATTACACCAAACACAAAGCAATAGAATGAAGTTCAGTTTGATCTTCTGTACCCCACTTTCTATGCTTTCAAAGCACCTAGAATTCCTCTCCTTCCAGATTGTCCACCAGATACAGGCTGGGATCATTCTCCATCTTCTCTTATTCTTTGCTTGTGCTCCTGCTTCTTCCCAGCTTATGAGAGCTTCTGAGACTTTCCTTGGCATGGTCCAGATACTGGTTCTGTTTCTTTTTTGCATAGAAAGCATCTTGAACATAGAATCTGTCTCCTCCTCATCAGGTTGTCCAGAGTGAGAACAGCCTCTCTTGCTAACAGCCACTTGAAACGTGCTATCTTTTGTGGGACTCTAGCTTTCCATATTTGTTTCCATGGCCAGTGGGGTGTTTGGGGAGTGTTTTGATTCATCAGCTTATAAGCCACACTAATCCTGAACTGTCCTTTACTGCTACCTAGCCACCACAGAGGACATCCCTCCTTGTCGTAAACCAGAGAACTGTTCAATGGTACTGAAGAAGTTGGCCACCCTTTGAACTTCCAATCATTGATCTGCTCCCCTGAAGCTGATATTCCAACGTTGAGGAGTCCACAATTCTGCTATAGTCTTCCTTTGGTGCAGCACTAGATTAAAGATATCCGAGAACACCATATTCCATAGTTTTATATGTAATATTTGTCTCTCTGACACTTAAATATTTGGACCTTACCTAATCTGGAACTTTTCTTGGAGACCATATTCCATAGTTTTTATATGTAATATTTGTCTCTTTGACACTTAAATATTTGACCTACCCTAATCTGGAACTTTTTCTGAGGGTTGTTGTGTACTTATAATGTGTTCTCCAAAATTTTTGTAAAAAACGTAAAACACTTGAATGTGCAAATGTTGGATATATAGCTGTGATTGATTGGGTGGTGCAACTATGCAGATTGTTTGTTCTTACATTCTTATGTTTCACTTGCACCATTGACCAGGGATATGGAAATCTAGGTTTTCAGTTTGCTCTTTTAATTTGTTGTGATTGCAGTATTGTCCATCTTACGTGTCTTTCAAATGTTCAATATCACTGATGAATGAAGAAGTTTTTCTTATTAATCTCCTTGTTTCAGAGTGATCTCATATCAATGTCTTTTGAAATGTCCACACAGAAAAAACCTTAATTCCTATCTTCTTTCCTGTATTGATTGTGCCTTGACCACTGACTGAGATTCTCTTTTTCCTCTTTTGTCTTTTATCTTTTGGGATGGGAATTTTTGTTTAGAATGGATCATCAGTCACAAACTTGCAGAAGGCAATCAAGAAATGCATCCAGCATATCTCGTAGAGCTTCTCAAGCTCGGGCGTCTACCTCGACAGGATGGCAAGGTTGAGGAACAGTTTCCCTGACAACCTCGTACTATCTCATCATCTAGAGGAAGAAATTCACTGTTTCCTCCTAACATGGATGTGGACATGGTATTTATTACTTACACTTCTCCTCGTGATTTTGGTCAGGAATATAATATTTGGTCAGCTAAAGTTTATATTTGTTATTTTACATGCTGCTTGTGTTCATTTGGCTACACGTGATGACTTTTATTTTTGGCTGATGACGGCTACACATGATCACTTTGAGTTTCTATTCTATTGACGTTGCTCATTTTGCAATAGGGAAGACTAAGATAATTTTAAGCAGCTGTGTTGTACACTAGCAAAGAAAGTGCTGGGATTGGCAATGGGACAATTGAATCCGAATCTCAGTTTGAGAGTCACTAGTCTATAGAATTATAAACAGTCAAATAGTAAGAGAGGAATAGAATTGTCTTAGGTAATAACACTAAGTGTCTTTAGCATTTGGAGGAAAGAGCAATGAGTAGAAAGGTACTCTCCGTTGCTTCAATGAGAATATACAATTATGTGTATGGATTAAAAATTATTTCTATTATCTGGTGCACCTATGATTTTTTTCTGAAGTGACTTTTCATGAGGCCCATATGGATATGTAGATGTGAATGGACAAATATAAACACTATCTCGCAGGTGACTGGCATTGCCTAATAACTTCACAACTTAAGCGTTGCAGTGACAAATATAACTTTAAGAGATTCTACCTGTGCAATTGAATCTATCAGTAATAGTTCCGCCAAATCTTAG
Organism: Datura stramonium; assembly: GCA_018107945.1. Taxonomy (NCBI): domain Eukaryota; kingdom Viridiplantae; phylum Streptophyta; class Magnoliopsida; order Solanales; family Solanaceae; genus Datura; species Datura stramonium. The sequence continues at coordinate 158,583 of JACEIK010000652.1, forward strand.
ATTATAAAATCCTTGATTAAAAAAAATCTCTGCATGCATTTTAAGTTAAGAGGACATCTCTCGTAGGACCAAAAGCTCGCTTTAGAAGCTCTTTATTACTATCTCCTGTGGCCTGATTGGTTCTTCCGGTCTCCACTCTTCTGTTCGTACTTGCTTTCGAATAAACTAACAAAACTTCAGCATCAAGGAGATGCTCTTTCCACCTAACTTATTAAATGTATCGTTTAACAAAATGATGGAAATGGGAAATGGGAAATGCTCCACTGACCATTTGCTTTTAATGTGTGTCCAATGCGATTCTAACCGAGAATGTACAATTTGCCTTTTCTGAATGCTGCAGAGGATGCATATATTGGAAACATTAGAGGCTTTCAGTAATATGGATGTTGATAGTAACCTCCTTCAGACGCAGCGTGACTTCAATGAGTAAGATTTCTTAAGTTTATCAGTGTTCATGTGTTCCTTATGATACTGAAATTAATTTTTGTTGCATTAAAATGTAAAAAGAGCCATTGGTGACTGAATGCTTACAACTTTCAAATGTATATTTTCCTGTGATATTATTAGGCATTCCTTCCTATATCCTATAAATACAATTTGATCCTTTCTGGAAGTTAAGGTCCAAGGATATGAGTAATTAGAGGGAGAGATTTTCTAATTTTTTGCGAGTATTGTATCTGTGTGGTGTTAGTCTTTGTTGTTTTATGTGATCCACCTTTATATTGGTGGCTTTTGAGCCGAGGATCTAACAGAACCAGCCTCTTCTACATTTGAGGTAGAGGTAAGGTCTACGTACACATTTGTGACTAGATTGGGTATGTTGTTGTGTTGTTGCACCCTTTATACTGGCAGTATTTCCTCTTTTTTAGATCATATTTTTGGTTTGGACAATCTTTTTGTGCCATCTAACATGTCTTTCCCTCTGTTGGTTTAGGAATGATTGTGGAAATGCTATTGGCCCTTGATGAGAACAACCACCAACATGGTGGTTCATCTGCACGACATATCAACAACTTGCCACAGTCAACAGTTCAGGTAACTAACATCTCCTTACAGTATCGAGTTCTTGCCTAAGATTAAGCTGTTGTTTCGCCTTGATGTTCTCCCATAATATTCGAATAAGTGTACATATAACAGTTCCACAATAGGAACATCATTGCAATTGTAGTACTGTTAAGTACAGATGTTGCTCTGCGTGCTGCTTAAAGCCAATGCTGTTTAAACTTGTATGTTGTTTACCCTCCTAGCTCCTTGCAGAATGGGAATCTTGAAGAAGCGTGTGCTGTTTGTCTCGAAACTCCTACCATGGGTGACGTTATCCGCCATCTCCTTGCTACACAAGTTTCACAAAGACGTAAACTCCTGAATTTTCTTTTCCAAGTGTTTTATCGTTGGTTAAGCAACCAAATTTCTAACGGTCATTGAACTTACTGCAGTGCATTGATCCATGGCTGAGGAGAAAAACGTCATGCCCAGTTTGCAAGTGTTCGATAACTTAATCTGCTTTTGAGATGATAGTTGGAATTCATACCAGTTGCAGCTTAGATTCTGATACAATGTTGTATTTCTGTTCAAGGTTGTTCATTACAAGTGCTCTCTTTTGCTATATTGTTTTCTTCAATTTACTTTTCTATACCTGATGTCCTTCAATGCATAGTTTAAGCTTTTATATAACTACGTAAAAATAGACATTGCGATTTTATGAAGTTCCTGATGAGTTATAGCACATACAAGTAGTTGGTCTTGCATAGATGAAAACTATTTTGAAATTCTTACCTTCCAAGTTTCCTTGATGAATGTGATTTATGCATATACCAATTGGCTCTCTAATTGATGTCTCAAGCTGTTGAATACAGAAACTTGGAAGAGGGCATTGGTTTGCTAAATCGACATACAAGAAGATTGTATCATGGGTTCGAATCCCCTTAGAGTACAGAAACTTAGAAGAGTAAGGTGATGATTATTTCAGTTTTTTCCCTGCAAAACTGAATAGAAAAGATTAAGAACTAGGGGTAATCGCTTAGATTCGCGAAAATTCCTTTTGTGCCAGCTCATGATCAACAATGTTATCGCGCATAATCTCTACTACATGTTCCTCGATCTTGAGAGCACTTTTGAAGCGTAATCATGACATTTCTAGTTGACTGTCTTGTATTTTTATTTAAGTTTTTCAAATAGTTGGATGCATTCACCAAATTATGGATGGGCACTTTAATCATTTAGCTATAAATGCCTATTCTATTAGATAGGAACAGATTTGACAAATACCGCTCATTCTTGATGATAGGTGGAAAGATCTGTTAAATGATGAAACCTAACTCTATTTTTCAACAGCAAGCTACGGTCTAATGACCTCAAAATTAGAAGCTCTGTTATTGTGGTATACCAGCCACCTATTTTAGAAATTTTACTTCCCAGCTCAATTAGTAGTTTGATATCTCTATCGTTACTTAAATGGGTTAAATATGCTCTTATTTCCGCTAATTAGATTAATTTAACGTATTAGCCCTTCCCTTCTTTTCAACCCCATTTGAACTAATTATATATTTGCCTGAACCATAGCCCCTCTTTTAAATTTCCAAATCTGCTCAAGTGGGTTTAATTTTTCATTAATTTAGTAAATTCCAAGTTAAGTTTAGTCATCAAGGAGTTAAATTGTAGCCATCTTCCTTGTCTATTTCACTCAATTGTTTGTGAAAGTATCTCAATGTTTAAGTTAAATATTCTACATGAACCAAACTTGCTTCTATCCAAAAATTGTCAATTCATTGCAAGACTAAATATCTATATGAACTACATTCCTCTATTTTCTGCCCCAAACAAAAGGATAAGAAGGAAGGCTGCTTTTAATTATCATCTCCAAAACCAAATGAAAGGAACACAACCGTTTTTCAATTAAAATTTAACAGAAAACAGACCGTGAAATACAAAAGTAATTACCAAATTAATGCAATTTTAGAAATCATTTCTTCCAAGAAATCGTCTCAAAAGCTACACTTTATTGTTCTCTGTAAAATATTATTCAATGAAAACTATCATGTAAGCCTTCTCTCTCTTTAAAGTGCGTCTTTAGATAGAAGGTTGTGGCTTCCAATTTGCCGGGCATTGCATAGCTCATCGCAGGAGTCTCCTCTTTCAAAGACCAGCAGCCCCCATTCCAGTGCCTGTTGCTGAATGCAAAAGAAAGATATGAGAGCCATGCTAAAGGTCTGACCAGGGATTTCATTCCCCGCATTTCCGAATTTGGGAGGGCAGAAAAGAAAGGTTTAATCATACCTATGCACATGGACACCACACCAAAGCGGCAGTCTTTTCCACGACGCTTCATCTCATGTAACAGTGTTGCAACACATCGCGCTCCTGTTTTGACATAAAGAGAGCTCTCTCATGAGCATAATCATTTATGTGAATAACTACCAAGGCTAACAAGTACATCCAGGAAACCGTCCTAAAACCCCTTATTAAAGAGTGGTTCAAATGTAGAAGAGCCCCATTTGTACTTAAAAATCATTGATCTGATAAATTTGTTGTTGAGAGGCTTCGAGTACTCGAGAGATGACGCTTTTACAATGACGCTTTTAACTGTAAATATTATTGTATGAAACAGTCAAATTTACCTGTGGCACCCAAAGGATGCCCGTATGGCCATTGCACCCCATTGACGTTGATCTTCTCTGGCCGAGTTCAAGCTTCTTCCGGCAATAAACATATTGTGATGCAAATGCCTAAACAAGAATCATAGTCAAGAATCTGTACCATGCGTAGTAGACAGAGAGCTGATGATTTTATGTTCCAACACTTCATTTTCTCAAAAGATCAATATCTTCGAGTTCAAGGCCTGCAGATCTGACAGCAGTTGAATTGCAACAGCTGGACCAATTCCCCATAATGGCAGGGTCTACAACCCACGGCAGCAAAGGTCCTGCATGAAAACTGGAGAGATAGCTAGATCTCTTTTAAGACGAATACCAATAATAGATACAAGGATGCAAAAATTATACCAACTTTACCAGACTAAGGTCATGGCAGAGAAAGAATTGTGAAGAAAACCATTAGACGTAAAGGAAACCATAGGATTTCCGAATGTAACGTTACTGCAATTACATATTAAGTAGAATTAGAAAGGGAAGTGACCTGAATACACCAAGGATAGGAAGTCCCTTTTGCATCGCAACAATTCTTTTCATAAGAAGTACAGTCAGTAACTTGGCTAGAGTTCCCTGCAGAAAAAAATTCATTAACCAAAACTCAAAATTTAAATTACATTTCAGACCTGAAGACTATCAAATTACCAGCAGTAGTAGTTCCACTCTTCTTGAACACTGGCTTCAATTTTATTAAGTCTGACACAGAGGCATTTGGTCGTATTCCATCATCAATAGAGATCGTTACTGGTGTCTCATCCCCAGTTTTTGGGTCAACAATCTTTAATGAAGACAGCAGAAACATAAGAGGCAGTTGATACCACGACAATAAATCCACAGCGATTAAAAAATTTAGGCAGATGGTACCTTGTAGCTACAGGAATTATTTCATCTTTGAATTTTCCAGAAGCAGTGGTCAAGAGTGGCCTTACGATGCGAACAACCTAGCAATAGAAACAATGAGATGACAATATGAGCCAGATAGACATGATCATACATTGGTGGGGCTATTCAACTTACTGCAGCCTGGTCTTGTTCCTGCCTTGTCACACCAAAGCCGTGTGTGCAACATTCTCAGAAGTAATACCTCCATTGGAAGAAGACAGTCTTGAGCTTGTGCCATTGTCTTAACCTGAGATCAAATGTTACATGTTATGATAATCCTCCCAATAGAACTCATCTCCAAAGAAAAATAAACCTAACAATATATAAAGATAAGTAAAAAATATGCTTTCATAAAATGAGGACATACTTTTGGGTTGACTGATCCTTCCCAAGCCATTGGGTTTGTGGTCATAGACTCCAGTCCAGCACCAATAATTTGATTTGTGGGGAGGTAAGTTGGCCAAACATTAGAAATGGAAAAGCACGGTAACACACCATGGGATACAGTTACAACACACTTTAGTGAAAAGGAATGGTAACATACCAATGTCATAAAATCCAGCTTTAATAGCTGCAGCTACATCAGCAACTGCTTGAAGGCCTGATGAACATTGCCGGTTTACAGTTCTAACTGGCACAGTTTCTGCTCGAGAGGAAGAGAAATGAGCATGGCATCTTGAAACAAAAGGTCATACATAAAATGCCGAACTTCTCAACATGATGAGAATAAAAACCTACCAGGAAAACCAGCACATAAATGCAGCCATCCTGCACTCGCCGTCTCTGGGAACCTGGGGCCAACACTGAGCCAACAACAATATCGCCAACTTCACTAGGGTTCACATTAGTCTTTTCAATCACCGCCTGTAGTGAAGATTCAAAGGAAGAACAAAAGGTAAATATCTTCAATAATCTTAACATTAATCCACAACTCAGCTTAGTGTAACCCACCTTTAAAACTGGAGCAAGTAAATCATCAGCATAAGTATCCTTGAAGCCTCTCTTGCTTTGCAAAGAGGAGTCCTATATGCACTGCAAGGAACAAGTAAATTATCTCTGTAAGGATATGGCTAATTCATCCAAGAAACCACATGTGTTGGCAAATGAGAAGTTGAAACAAGAACATGAAAATATGAAAAGCAAGAGAGCAGCAAAGCTGCAGCTTGGGTATCAACTCATAAACTAAATCTAGAGATGTCATCACAGCTATAACAACTTACGCAACTATTACAACTTACGCAACTATTACGACATCATCTCCAAATACAGAAGTCCTCTGGTAAGCAGCACTATCTCCAGCAGAGCATACAGATGCCTGGTTGAAAATTGAAAGAACATAAGGACCAATAGATATAATGTATTGCTTTGTACCACCAGATGTTTGAAATTAAGACAACCCTGTTTACCACTCAAGAAAGTAATAGCATCTCATGAAATCTCTGATTCACAGTGAAAGAAGTATTCAAGAACAAGCCAATTAACCAAAATAAGACTCAAAATTACAATAAACATACAACAACAATATACCCAGTGCATTGTGGAGTCCAGGAGGATGGTATGATGCAGCCTACCTTGTGACAAAGGAATATTACAATAAACATATGCCATAAAATTAACTAAACATTCCTGTGGATACTAAACATCTAGTTATCATAGTTTTGAACAGGATCAAACATAATAAAGCCACACATTCACCATTAGGACGTGTATGATTTCACCACCTTTTGTCCCTAAAATAATATATGCTTGACATGGCCGCAGTTTGCTTTGTATCTTAAAATTTTATTTTTATTTTATTTTTTTTAAAAGAAAGTTAAGATTCAATTTCAGAAGAACAATTAATACACCACGGGTGCTATCTTCTTGAAATTGGTCCACTCACAGGGACAATAAACTTAAGGGGAAAGGGAATGCGTTCCTTCGCACAACACAAATCAATTAGTCGGCAAAAGATTGCAACTTGTAGAACTATGTAACCGTTTTCTACGTAGGTTTTAAACATAAGGAAAATAGTAGCTGTGTGATAAAGAGCACACCTAACTGGGACTAAAAGATATCCATGTCATGCTTTCTCCCCCACAGCATTCATTATCATTGAACCAAGGCATTCCAAAAAAAATAATAGGACATCAGATCTGCGTGGTAAATAAAAATTCTATTAATAGTACAGATACCATACAATAGCTGATCTTGTCCCTACACAAACATGAAACAATTAATAACTTCTTATGCTTAGACATTCCCCTATGAATCAAATTGAGTTATGGCCCCAAACAAAACCTAACACACACCGTACTCCACAAGATTTGAACTTTCAAACCAAACATATTTTTAAAAAAACCAATAAAAACCATATAGAAATCTGGAACATAGCTTCCGCTGAAAACTTCAAATAGATCAATATCAACCATACCCACATCAAAAAACGCGATTGTGAACACTCCAATGAACAACCGATGAATACAATAGAATATACCCAATAAACAAATTAAATTCAGAACTGAACTAAAAACATGAAACAAAGCACGTCCAATAAAAAGTGTAACTCAAGAACAAATACAAATCAAAACAAACAAAAATGGAGTAAAAACAAAAACAAAACACAATCTAAGGGCACAGAAATTGAAATTGAAAGAACAAACTCGAATTCAAATCTGGAAAGAACTCACAGAAACAGATGATTCGATGTTTTCCAGGGAAGAAGAAGTCTGTGAAGGACGGAGATGTTGGAGAAGAACCCTTTGTCTCTCAATTGCTTTCTCCATTATTGTTTGATTTGGAAATTAGTTAACTAAAATTGATCCAATACTGTGAGTTGATTTTTCTACTCGGTGTATTTATATACGGGAAGACAGAGGCGGTGTGGTATTGGGATTTGCAAAATGGAGAAAACGTGAATGTTTATCTAAAAATGATAAAAGAACATGAACAAAGATAAAGTTGGTGAGACTATTTAGATATTATTTTTGGGTTTAGGGAGGTAAATGACAAATCTTTTCGCAATTATTTTTTTGGTGGCTTTTTCTACGCTTTTCTAGCGATTGACTTGCACGCCTTCCATTTCTTCTCGTGGACATGACAAAAAATATGTATTTTATATTTAAATACAAATAAAATAAAAAAATTAAAAAAATTAAAAAAATTTCTTATTTTAATTTATATAATTTTAATTTGAATATTAAATTTAAAAATAAAAAATTATGAATCTTATGATTTTAAGTAAAAAATAAGATAGTTTTTTAATTGTGGCTCTTAAATATATTTATGTGAAAAGTTAAATTAAAAAAATACTTTTAATAGGAAAAAAGAGCTTATTCTTTCTTCGAAAAATTCAGGATTAACATTGTAATATTTTTCCAACATCTATTTTCTTTCGTCGATTAAAATCTTCTGTAATATATATAGTATAATTCTTAATTCTTATTTAATTTGAATTATATATTTAAGATACAAATAATTTTAATCTTTTACTATTTAATATTGTGAGATAATAATATGAATATTCGTATAATGTTATAAATATATTTTCTATTTATGGTGCATGTCTATTTTTTAAAAGGAAAGTTAGAGTTTGTAACTTTGGGATCAAGTTAGTTTTCCTATAACAACTGGGTTCTCTATTCATTGTATAAGAATCCCTAATGATCCCTTTAACTTCCTCAAGAGGATCTCATCAAGAGAATAAGAACTTCTCTTTCTCTACATATTCTTGTTCTTTCTTTATTTCAAATACTATCAAAGACGTAGCCTGCCTTGAACACTCACTTTGAAAGATCCGAGGTAAGAAAATTAAAATTTTCTTTTTTAAAGATGTATTACTTAACCATTGTGAGTGATATTCCTTGCGACATTGCTGCTCTACGAATTTACCGCTTCAAAATTTGGAAGGCCAAGGCATTATTTTTTCTCTTTCTTTTAATATGGCTAACCTTTACGAACTTGGATTTCGCTGTCTTCAAAGTTTGGGCAAGAACTACCATGGGTGTTTGATGTTGAAATTATATGGATGCAATGGGTCTTGGAGACACCATTAAAAGTGACAACAAAGTATCAAATCAAGATCGTGCTAAGGCTATGATATTCATTTCCATCATCTTGACGAAATTCTTAAAATTGAATATCTCATGATTAGATCCACTTGTTTTGTGAATACTAAAAGAAAGGTACCCAAAGGCACGATATGACTTGATCCATCAAGACTATAAATTTGTTAATGAGTACAACTCTTCAACATTCAAAATTATTTCTAAGTTGAAACTATGTGGAGAAACTATTAATGATATTGATATGATCGAATATGTGGTAGTACACAAAATTAATTGAGAGCCTGAAGAGCTAATTTATTACTATTTGAAGGAATGAAATTATTGTAGTAAGTCTCAAAAGGAAACTTATAAGTTTTAAGAACATTGAAAAAAATTGAGACTATAAATTATGGGAAGATCTAATATCTTCATGCTACTACAATTGAAGCGGGTTATAAATATTTATGTAAAAGATTACCCGTCGATTTTTTATTTGTAGTACATATAATTATGGGTATGATGATGCCAAAGTAAACTAGAAGTTTATCAAATAGTTGGCATAACCGGTTGGCCATCCCGCTCAAATGTGATACAAAAATAATTGAAAATCCACGGCTATATGTTGAAGACATAAAAGATTCTTCAAGAATTCTCTTGTGTTGCTTGTTCTCGTGATAGAATGATTTTGATCGCCTAAGATTGGAATTATATTCTAAATTTTGGAACTTATAAAAGGGGTGAGTATGGGTCAATTCACCTACCATGTGAACCGCTTATTAATAGATGCATCTCCTATGTATGGTCACATGTGAGCCTCCGATATCAACTTGCAATTGATTTTTGCAAGGTTGTTGCTCGACTACTAAATTAAGAGCATAGTTCCAAATTATAAAATCATGTTGATAATGTCGATTCATATCTATGTTGGTTTAGCAAAAATTGTATGCCTCCAATTATAGCTAAATCATTGGTTATGAGAATGAAACTCAAATAAAATTTGGTATGAGATATGTTTATTTAACATATAGCAACACGTGAATGCATCAAGCCAACAAGGTTTCCCCTATCACAATTGGTTCAGGTCGTGAACAAAATAATTCCATCTAAAAATTTGAATTGTGCAATATATGATTCAATTGCTCCACCACAACGCACAAAGATGGACCCCAAATGAGGCTTGGGGGTAAAATGTTAGTTTTTCTAACATTGGGAGAAGTGATTTGCAAATTTAAAAATTGAGTGTGTGACAAATTATCTAGATCCTCAGAAAAAAAGTGAACTTAAAGTTGAATAGATAATTCACTTGCAAAATATTGCAAATCAATTGTCATATATTTGCTAACTCTATTTTAAAATTCATTGCAAATGCTCCAATGAAAGGTCCTTGAAGGATGGTTCATGACGCCCGGCGTGATAGACCAAAACGGCTTCAAATAGAACTCCTTGAAGAAGGGGAGGAGCAAATGATTAAGATGGCCATAATGTGATAAGGCAGTGCTTTAAGAAAGCACCACAACATAACACTTCATAAAACTTTTGACAAAGGTTCGTGTACCCGAAAATGACGAAAAATGAAGAGATCTCAATAAGTTATGTCGCATTGGAACCGATATCAAAATGACTGATCATACCTTTGATATAATGTAGCGCTCAATATTCTAAATATTGACGAGGATCTTGGATTCAAATCGGCCAAAAGTAATGGACAGATAAATAATTGGTCAATTAAAATACGGTTCAAGTATAATGCCAATAGATATAAATGAATTCTCGTGGCATAAAGATTTTTCGTAAATTCCACATTATTATATAGAGAGGTCCTCTCAGGGTGAATGCAATTATTTTGAGGTTCCTCATAAGTCTGGCAATATATGAAAAACTTGATATGCGGATAATGAAATTATTTTCATGTCTAGAGAGATCAAGGATATATGAAAATCCTTGAAGGATTTAAAGAACGAGAAAATTCTTATTCAAGATATAGTCTCCGCTCCTACTAGGAGACATTGAAATGGGATCAAATACATACGGTATCTAAAAGGACTACCGATATGGGCTTCTAACAATTGCATTCCCGATCTTATGGTTATGCCGGCGTGTGGTATTTATCCGACCAAGACAAAGCCTGACCAATCGCCACGCTTTCATATGTGGAGGCATCACATATTCGAGATCTACAGCGCTTCTTGTAGCTACTTCATCAAATCATGCCGAGATAATAACTATTCATGAAGCAAGCCGAGAATGTGTGTGGTTAAGGTCCATGATACATCTCATTAGAGAAAAATGTGGCTCTGAAATGTGACAAAGTACCCACAATTTTTGTATGAAGATAATGCAAAGACATAGCACAACTAAAGGGAGGATTCATAAAAGGAGATAAAACGAAACACATCTCGCCAAAGTTTTTCTACACACATGAGCTCCAAAAGAATGGTGATATCAATGTGCAACAGATCTGCTCCAAATGACAATGTGGTCGATTTATTCACCAAATCTTTACCAACCGCAACTTAGCAAGACGGTGCACAAGATCAAAGATTCAAGGATGTTCTAATTAGGGAGAGTTAATACGCATGTTACTCTTTTTCCCTTACGAGGTTTTGTCCTAATCGGGTTTTCCTTGTAAGGTTTTTAATGAGACACGAAATGCAGATTATTAGATATGTGTACTCATTTTCCTTCACTAGAATTATTTTTTTCACCGAGTTTTTCTAGTAAGGTTTTAACGAGATATTATCTATCAAATAGACATTCAAGGGGAGTGTTATAAATATATTTTCATTTATGTGAATGTCTATTTCTTAAAAGAAAGTTAAGGTTTGTAATTTTGGGATCAAATAGTTTCTTCTCATAAATAAAAGGAGTCTGGGCTATTCATTATATAAGAATCCTAATGATTCCTTTAATTCCTTATAGTGATCACATCAAGAGAAATAATACCTCTCTCCTCTTCTACAATACCTTTGTTCTTTCTTTATTATTTTAAAACAGATAAATAATTTAAATTAAGACGTCCAATTTAATAATGATAAATAAGACTTAAAGAAGGAGAAAACAAAAGGAAAATGGAACTTCCACCACGCGCCAATAGGGAGGTGATAAATGTGAATGTCTCGAGATGCGTGCCAAGAGGGGCAAAAACGAGTGATATTAAATCAGTTCCCACATCCGTAGCTCACCAATTACGTCTTTTCTATCCAATAACAATGTTTGGCAAAGATTAAACGGCTCTGATTTACCAAATCAGTTGGAAGCTACTGTCAAACCTTTTTGTCCCAAAATTTTATAAGTTAAATATTGTTATAAAGAACTAAATATAATATAAAATGGAATTTTCTTTTAAAAATATATTATTATAGCGTAAATATTATTATAATTATGCTTGATCGAAATTTTTAACTAAAGGGCAATAGTACTCCCTCCCTGCCCCCTTTACATTACTTTTTTGTCCATTTTATTTTTTTACATGCTTCTCAAAAATTATAAATAAAAGATATTTTTGCTGATTTATTCTTTAATATTTTACCAATATTAATTATGAACTAATTTAAATGAAACTTGACATGAAATTTCAAAGAACTTTTTAAAATTTTATAATGTTTATATTTTTTTTTTTTAAAATAATTATAAAATCAAAATAGAAAAAGTTTAACTAATTTTGTTTTGATTTATAAATTGGTCAAAAATAATTATTTTTAATAATATAAACAATAAGGAGTGAGTAGGCAGCTTTTTCTCTTTAAGTTTGATCATTCAGTGTGAAAAGTTTTTGTCCATCTAATTTAAATTAATATTATAAAAAGAGTAAAATTTTCAAATAATCATTCAAATTAATAGAATTATAGTCGCGATCACTTTGTTTTGTTTTATATTAATAAAATATCATTCAATATGTGTATTTTATATTTTTGAAACCAAAATGTGATTAATATGTTAAATTTTAATTTAGCACTTACTATTAAATTATATTAATTTATTTTCAAAATACAAAAGAAAAGTATTTAATTAACAGTAAATAAAGTTTATCATTCAACCCTCACGTGATGATAATTAGAAAATTAGCAAACTATAGCGTAACAGAGGAGGAGCCTTAATTAGTAGGTACATAATATCCTTTCAATATTAATTTAATATATGATATATTTTAAAATAATAAATAAAATAATAATTTTACTATATTACCTTTTAATATAATAAATTTAATACTTTTAGAAATGATATTAAAGAATAACTATACGAGTAAATTAGAAATATCTAATTGATTATTGTATTTTTGAAACAAGGATATATGGCAAGAGAGGAATTTATTTAAGCCGTATTATCAATATTAATAGCATTTATAGATATTTCTTCAAATTAGTCTGATCATATGGATACGGAATTTGAAGAAGTGAAGCGAACCTAGAGTGTATATTGGAATAGGAAATAAGTCCATAAAGGACGTGTTGGCAACATTATCTATTTAGAATTGAATTTTATTTTTTCAAAATTAGAAATAATGTGAAAAGTCCATAATTTTCATCACTTAACCCATTGAAAATGGAATTTGATTATTCAATGAGCAATTTCCATAAACTTATATTCAAGTAAATTTTTATTTTAATTAAATACGAAAAAAAATATATTGTTGAAAGTATGTGCGTATAACATGATCAAAGTCAAAAGAGAGAAAATATCATTAACAAAATTATTATTATTTTTAATTTTTATAATTCAATATATTCACGAATTTTATTGATCAAGAAGTTGATAGTAAAGATCGGTCTTAGTGTGAATATGTGTAGAGTCTTCACGCTGGTAAAGATTTTTTGAACCATGACTTTCTTTACCGAGTATTTCTTAAAATCAATTTTTGGAATGCAAAATAAATTTTAAATATAATAAATTTATTGAGAAATTAAATTTTTGTCTTTGTTTTGAACTTGAATATGGTGTGCGTAGAATTATAGGGTGTTTATAGTACACAATGGAAGATAATAATAAAAAAATCTGGATAGATTACTTACAGATTACTTACGTTTAAAATTTATTTACATCTAAAAATAGGCTTTCCATGATAGTACGAAGATTCTATGTGTATCCACACCGAACCGATCTTCCTATCAACTCCTTGATCAACGGAACTCGTAATAAAGTGGATTACGAATATTATCCTGAGATTTTTCTAAAATTTCAACATTCAATAAACGTAATAAGAAAATGATTTTTTCTCTTGATTTGGTATAAGACTCTCATATACTTTCAATAAAGTATTTTTCACGGAGAACTTTTTCTCGTAATGAAACTCTTTTTCATAAAATTTATATGAAACTTTTTCCATTATCCTTCGTATAACATCACCTATAAACTTTTTTCCAAGATGATAATTTACTTGGGAGTAAAAATTTAATTCCGTAACTAAACTTTTATGACAATTTTCTCATTGAAAAACCTGAATCTAATTCATAAGAATGAGGACTGCCATGAGTCCTTTTTATATACTTGCATAACTAATTAAATTCTCTAATTTAATTATCGAATAATAAAATAATTAATCAATTAATAAAGATAGGAACATTCGTTCGTGTGTGATCCCATAGGTTCATTACTTAGTGGTAGTGAATTCATCATATCAACATACTAATCAAGGGTGATGTCTAGTAATGCTCCTTAACGACCACATAACATGAATTTTACAATTTACTCTCAATAACCTGCAGAAGAATAATATAGTATTTCCTTTTGTCTTTATAACCCCGGATCACCTGAGGATATGGTCTAACTATCAATCCAAATAGGTGGTCAACTATGTGTGCATGTCAAATTATAATCGATCATTGAATGACCTAAAAATTATTTTCTTCTTTCATTCAATTGCCCTACCCAAAGTCTTGATTAGTCATTTACAATTCATGACAACATAGAAAATTCATTACCAAGAGTTGACAGATTCCATCTTGATCGATCATTAAACAAACATGTAGTTATATTCAATATCCTTTCAACCATTTTCGTAGTGCCATGGATGTCGTTATCAAAGTACAATAAATAACTTGTCAATTACTATGATGATCTCAGAAAAAAAAAATCTTGCATCACATTTTTCAAGATAATATCCCAGTGACAATTTATGGTAATTTTAATCATTAGGAATTATTCAATGAGTCTGTTCAATGATCATATCTCTATATGCGTCATCTATGCATGTGATTTAGTTAATGAGATCTAACTAATCTTTATTTAATAAAGACCATCACATACATATTGATCTAACCGGATCAATGTCCAATTAATAATCCCGCGATCAAAAACAATTTAGATTAAGTTAAAAGAGACTGACTTTCTCATTATCATGATATGGTGTTAAGTCACAAAACTTAATCAAGGACCATATCACATTAGTCAAATGATATTGTCAGAAGCCATAAACTGGTCACAATGTCATAACCAGTGACTTGAAAAGAACTAATGAAGGACTAAAACTTTTTGCAGTTTGCACAATTGCATGTGAAGTGAAACACAATTACAATAACAGAGGGATCAAGTGTAGTAAAACTTATCAATTATGCGTCCAATGTTCAAAATGATGTGCTCTTCATCATTTACACACAGAGGAAGCTGAAAGTTTTAACAGAAAGGACAATGACTATTCTTTTTTTTTTTTCCTATAACACTATTCTTTACACAGGCATGGGCTGTACAATTTCATGTTCTTACTCGAGTCTTTGGCTGGAGCGCTAGTGACATGGCACGCAGTCTGTTTGTTATCTCTGTGAATGATGGTCTTGCTTCTGGATCAGGTGACCAGCACTCTTCCATCAGTTTTCCCCACTCAGGATCACAACGTTGTGGGACGGGTGGTCTGAGTGTGTTATTTACAATGCCACCTTCATCCACAATTTATAAAGTTAGTTCAATCTTCAAGATTGCACAAAAACTATTAAATTGTCATGCAGCAGAAGGAAAAATGTACTATTCGTTCATCTTCATGTGCGTGGAATTTTATCTCACAACGGGAAAAGAAGAGGAAAGAACAAGTACTCCCTCCGTCCCAAAGAGAATGATGAGCAAGGTCAATGCATCTAATTTCTTGTGAGAATTGAGATATTGATTCCTCAAAATTTCTTGAAATAAAATTTACATAGTTAGAAACTACATATATGTACTATAAATCCTGACTTGTTATTGTGAAAACTATTTTGAAAATGTGTAAAGAAATGTAGTTGAGAGTTTTAATGAAGTTCCGGATCACTTGAAATGTTTTACGGTATACTGCAAGTTGTTTATCATTGTTATTGTTGTAATCAGTTTCTTTGAAGTTTCACTAAAGGATGGACGATTTTGGTAGTGCAGAGTACTGATGGTCGACTTCCAGACTCTAGTGAAGAGCATGAACCCTGCTTTTTTAAGGGATAGACACGACAAAGCAAATATTTCAATCACCTACTCTACTCAAAAGAAGTGAACAGAGAAAAAGAGAAATTTACTTGGAAAGGAGGTGAAAGATGCATACAGAGAGGAGAAATGGCTCCTTCAAAGGAGTTTTTCTTTTTTTTTTTACCAACACCGTCCCATATATACTTATATGACTTATAGCAATGATTAGATAGGTATACCACAATATAAAGCATGATCAGCAAACGGAATTTCTTCTATGCTCATCAGCTTATGGAAGGCTAAACCAAATTGTCAAAGAAGGAACAATAAGAATGCGACCTTGGAGTTATTGACAGTGCAAAAACATGTTCTATCATCCAAAGGCAACTGCAAGCCTATTCTTAGAATTCCATAATTAGGCATTAAATTAGCTAGAGTACCATCTAGAAGCTTACCAATAATAGCACCACAGTGCAGGTTTGCATAAGGCTCCTCTCCTGTCAAGATCTCCCACATTGTGATGCCAAACGAAAACACATCAACCTGCCAAACGAATTAATGACATTACATCATATCTGGGATAAAAATGTTCTTCATGGTCCAGTTTGAAGTTAAAGCATATTAAAATAGAGATCTTACCTTTTCTGAAACCCGACTGCTGTTTCCATTCAATAGCTCCGGTGCCATCCATGGAAGCGTTCCTCTAACACCACCCGAAACAAGAGTATTTCTCTTAATCCGTGATAATCCAAAATCACCAACCTGAAAAATTAAGTGTCAGGGTACATGTTTAGAAGGAGATTTGTTAACCAAATCATCTTGAAACTAACAGGTTGCTATAGACATGAACCACTTTACATCTTCCAGACTTAAAAATAAATTTGCTGGCTACTGTCTACATGCCAGATAAAGTAACACTTTGAGAGTAGCTTGGTATTTTTTAATCAAAACAGACACACATTTGACCTTTACCTTGCACACAGGGCGCTGTGGATCTCCCAAATTGACTAGCAAGTTTTCACATTTCAAATCAAAATGAACAATATTTTTTAGATGCAGGTACTCCATGCCAAAAGCAGCATCTAATGCAAGCACAAGTTTTTTTCGCCGATCAAGCGCTCTGCAAGAACTGAGTAATTCCATGGGTCATATTCTGGAAAAAGACAACTAGTTTATTCGATCAAATTCTTTTAATGCGACTAGTGTCATGGGCAAAAATTATTGAAAATACAAATAAAAGCAAATGAGAAGCAGCAAACTCACCGATCCTTCCTAGCCAGGACATGCCTTAGTGACCCATTGACCATATATTCAGTAACTGTAGCGATCGTTCCACCAGGTCCATCTGGAACCACCCCATATAGTGCCACTATATTTGGATGGTGTAGTTTAGAGAGAATCTTAGCCTCTTTCCAGAATTCTTTGATCTACAAAAATAATTAGACCTTTACCAATAGAAGATAACTAGAAACATTTTTCTTCTCTTTAGAATGATTAACTCGACAATGAATTAGTCAGTATGGTTGATTTCTTTATGAGTAACTTCTCTTAGTATGCTTTAGGAATGTTATCTTTCCATCCATATCTAAATGTAACTTGACTCTATGAATCTGAGTCGCGCCTACCAGTCGTTCTTGCTCAGATGAACTCCCAGCAAAACAACTTTGTTTAATTCTCTTGATAGCAACATCTGTTCCCCTCCATTTCCCATGATATACTGTTCCATATGTTCCAGATCCCAATTCTTGTAGCTCTTCAAGATCACTGTTTTTTATGATCTGCGAGCAGTAACTCACTGATTTTAGTTCAAATTGAGAAAAACCTATCTGTAAGTGAAAATCTTAATAAGGCAAAAGAAGTAAATAGAAAGTTCAACTTTTCCATTAATTGAGTTATACACATAGCTACCTATTGCAGTTTATGACCACAAAAAGCTTAAACATTAAAATGAAAAAATAGTTTTTGAAAAATTAAGTGCGTATTTTAACTGTGCATAAAAGGAAAGACACTTCCAGAATTCTTGGAAAGATCACTCTCATCTGGATTTTATTGCCTTACTCATGCTTTCTTGTTTATAAAATTTGAATGGGAAGTGAAAAATACGAATGTTATTCTGCAGACTTGATCATGTACTATTATTCATATGTGGTATCTGGAGCAGTCTATTCCCAGGGGTGGAGCTATGTAGAACGTAAAGGTTTCAACTGAATCCATTTCGTCCAAAAATTATACTGTGTAAATAAGAAAAAACGACTTCTTCTTTGGTCATACACAAACGTTTAAACCCCCTTGACATAAGGGAAGATTCTAGTGTAGTGGCAAAGGGGTTTCAAAAATTGCTTTAGATTAAATGTTCAAATTCCAAATGTGATATTATAGTATTATTTTAGTCCCTACATAAATTCCTGGCTCTGACTACTCCTGCTTCATTCACTATGATATAGTAGGTAAAGTACTGAACTTGAAAGATCGAATGCATAAAGACAGAAGATATCAGACATTGTGCATCAGGAAGCATATTTATTTAGCAAGAAGGGATAGGAAAAGTAGCATTCACTATACATCAAAAACAAATATTATATTTCATCTTTTAATGGAATTAGCTTTGGACCTGCAAGCCATAGATTCCGGCCTCCTTTTCAATGATCGTAGAATCAGAGACAGATTCTTCCTTTCCGTTAGAACCATTTTTGCCATCCTACAGATTCATGAACTGGTCAAGTCATTTCAAAAACCAAATGGGAACTGATGCCAATGACTCAAGAAAGATATTATTACCTCATAATCAGATTCTTCAAGAACATTCTCGATGTCAGTCTCTTCTTCAACAGATGGAAGCCCATCACTAGGTTCATCTTGCACGAGTGGAACTACTGTTGAAGATAAGGGTATATCAGGAGGCACACTATCAGTTACATCTTCCACAATAACAGCAATTTCTCTTAATTTTCTGTCATAGGAATCATCTGACTGCTGCAAATGGAGAAATGAAGCATTCCCAGATGCTGCCTTTTCATAAGCAATTCTATCAGCATGTCCCTTTTCCACAGACTTATGAGGACCATCCACAAGTTTCTGATGGAAAGGGACCTCATGAGTGTAAGCCACATCTATAGCTGAATTTGGAATTGATAGATCACTAGTAAGGGGATTTCTCCAATCCAAATAAAAATTAGACTTCTCAGATGAAAATGGCACAGATTGTGTGTTTTGGAGGTCATTACTATCCTTTATTATGGAAGGATGCAGCTCATAACATATGCAGGAGTCTGTTACATTGCTCGTTGTTGTAGCCACAACATGATGGTCATGTTTGGATCCCTTCTGGTCCTTGACGAGACATCCAGGCGTTGAAGGACTTAAGTTGTAATTAACATATCTCCCTCCAGTATTATTTGTTGAATATTCATGAAAAATAGATGGTAGAACAGTTTTTGTGCCTCCATGGGCTTGAGTATAAGGTGCTGTTGTTTGAAATATATCGTCATCCATGTGGTGCTGTTTGGAAATGATTATTGAATTCTTTTGAGGGATAGGTGGTGAAGAAGTGTGTCTTTCCACTTGATTTTTGGGATCTGATGGTGATGTGTAAACACTAAGTTCTGACTCTGAGTAGCATAGAATTTTTGGCAATTTCAACTCATGTTCCATGGCATTAACAGTTGGTATATTGCTTGCATTAATCTCAGACTTGTTGAAAGAAGGACGTGTCTTCTTTATCCAATTTGTTGTGCTTTGACTCCATTCAGCATACTCTTGGCTGCGTTCCCTGGCTTCTATATTTGGCTGATTCTCCTTCTTGGAAATTAGGTGATTTTCATCTCTCACCTCATGCTCTTTCGTTGACCATTCTTGTGATGAACAAGACATTGCAAGTGATGGAGATTTTTCTGGTAGAAAATCTGAAGGGGATGAGCTTATTGATTCTTCTCTGGATAAATTGAGCCTCTCTCCCAATCGTGATTCAGTGGCATCTTGATGCATGCTGAAACCAGATGTAGCTTGAATATCATATCCAGGAGACATTCTTATATCTTGAGAACGGTTTAGCTTTTCTGTATGCATATCCTTTTTGTTTGACATTAGCCTCATAGAATCCAACTCTGTTTGACCAAACTGTGCAGAAGACACAGACTGTTTACTAGGGTAATTTGTCCTTGGAGTGGTCTCAAGGGGACAATTATAATAGTAGCCTGTGGTATCAACATGATAGGAATTTTCATATAGTGGTTCCTCTACTGCATATGGACTACCAGCATCAGGAAAGTCAACAGTTGCAACATTGTCATATAAAAGGACACGGGAACGGTTAGGATCTTTGATCTGAAATGTCGCTGGAGATAAAGGAGATGATTGAACATATGAAGTAGAGGGGACCTGAGATATATTAACATAAGAAGAATTGGGATTTCGGAGAAGAAACTTCACATTCATGGAATTACCTCCATTACGGTTCTCAAACGGGAGAAAAGTTGGGGTATCTCTTTGGCAAATAGGACTAAAGTCCAAAGCATTTCCAAATTGATTTGCTTGGTTTGCAAAGCTCTCCTTGCTAGAGCTTCTACGATGACCTGGCTCAAGCATTCCATTTACTGCAACAACGTACTGATAGTCAGCTTCACTTTGCTGTAATGTCATTCCTTCAAAGGAACAAGGGCCCTCAGAATCAGCAGAAGGCACAAGAAATAACCGTAACCTTTGAGAACCTTTTCCCAAGTCGTGATATTCCTCAATCATGTGCTGAAGATCCTCATCGGATGACATGGATACAAGTGCATCAAGATCTTCTTCAGGAAGCTGATACTTAATTGTATGAGGTTGATTACAAATTGCTGTTGTCTTTTCGACAAGCTCATTGAAAGTTAGGTTCTTCCTAATTGATATAATTCTCGTCTCTCCAGCCACATATCTTAGCTTCCCATCATTCGGCCTTGGTAAGATTCTACCCCCATAGCTGCAGAGTAACCTCATCTTTCCATTGCCACAACTCTCAGGAATTCCTGCCTCGGGGTTATGGATCTGATGTGAATGAGGGGACTCTGATGCATGAATGTCTCGACCAGTTGTGCAAGGAGCTATTATATCTCTATTCCTCCCTTCTGAGAATCTCGATGGTTGTTGTCCACTGGCATTATATTCCCTGTTACATCTGCTTGTTATATCAAAATAAGTGTTCTTTTCACCTTCCGATGCATATGCTATCCTAGGAGAATAATCCGAAAACTCAGCACCACAGTCAGAATCACTTCTCTTTATCCCAAGGAGGTCATGAGGCTCCTTAGATACAAAACGGCAATTTTGAGATAGATTGGACGCACCTCTAAAGGGCTGATTTTGTTCTGTATCTCTTATTATGTTTGCTTTTCTTGGTGTCAAACTTTTCCTAAGAAACTCTTCTGAAAACTCTTCACCTGTCTGCATGGATACATTATGTCTTTGTCTGTCATCATGATTCTCAGCACACGGAACAACATTGTCAATGTTTTGGCCTGGAATTCCACAAGACTCACTAGTCATGGTCTAAACTTAGCTGTACAATACCCTCTCCTATACTTTCACCTTTACTTCTCAAACGTTTAACCAAATTCATAACCATCTGTACAAGAGCATCTCGAAACTTCTGCTACGAGCTCATGACCCCAAAATAAATTAGTTTATGTACAAACTCAATCCAAAAGGGTATTGTGGAATTAGCCTCTATGCTTCCAACACTTCAAATACCACATGAGAACCAACTGAACAACCAGAAACAAAAGGTCATTCACTAAAAAAATTTGGTCAACCAGAGCCTAGATTTCATTACAAATATTTTTCATATTCACAACACAAATGTGTCTCCTCTTTTTTTACCAGAAACTACTATACATACCTAGAATATTACCCACAAAATATTTTTCATATTCACAGCACAATGTGAGCCCTCAGCAACTATACATACCTAAAATACAATTACCAACAAAAACTCATCAATTATCACACAAGAAGGGACAAAGTTCACCAATCACAAAAGAAAAATCTGACACACCACCAAGAAAATTTAACAGTTTCAATAGACATTAAGACAAAAAAGCCAGCTAACAATTGAAAAACACAATCTTTTTTCAAACCCCAGAAACATACAATGCAATATGAACATTCCAAAAATTTACAAATGAGAAACTTCTTTTCTTTTTCTATTTTGAAATGGGTAAAGGATAAAAATCAGTTCTTTAGCCAAAAAGTACCTTTTTTTTTGTTTTGTTTCTGTTAGGTTATTGAAATTGAACCTGGTTTTGAGGCTTGAAGATTGCTACTTTTGGAAAAAGGGGTTCCAAAAGACGCAAAAATGGAAAATGAAAATGGTTTTTTTTTTTTTTTTTTTTTTTTGATATGTGAGGTAAAGGTTGATGATGATGAAGAAGGGGAGAGAGAAGAGGGGATGTTCTAAAAATGCAGAGCTCTCGGAATATCAAAAGAGGAGAAGTGGGAGAGCACCATTGCTTAGAATTACGCGGCATCAACTTAGGACCCAACTATATTATGAAATATCCCCTCACCTCACTTCTCCCCAACCACCAAATAGCCGTCACATTTCATTTATGTTTTAGCATCCAACACAAATTTTAAGAATATTAAAAAGAAATATTTAATTTTATTTTTACAAGATACATATTTAAATTTGAATAATTAAAAACTTAACTTTATATAAAATTTTTAAATTAATTCAATATTATATTAATAAAATATTTTTTAAAAGATAAAATAATGGTAGATGATGGTAACAGCTAGTGTTGTGGTTTTGGATGTCGATTGAGAATGATGTTGGCCAAGTGTTTTAATGATGATTTTGGTGTGTAGTAACTAGTAGTAATTAATGATCGCAGTAATAGTGGTAATGATTGATTGTAGTACATCAATGGGTACTGTGGCCGAGGATGGTGATTGCGATGATGAATGAGGCCTACGATAAGAACAATGACAGAATTTGATGGGGACTGTTGTTGTAGAGACTTGGGATATTTTAATGATATTAATATTTTATTACGATATTAATAAAAAAATATAATTAATTGTTAAAAGATCTGAAGTATTAAAATTCAAACTTCTGAATAACAAACAAACTTTAATTAATAAGTGAAATCTCTAAAAGGTTAAGATTCTTAATTAACTGGTGTGTTGACAATAAATTATCTCTAACTAATTAAATGCTACAAAGCAACCATGCTGATCTATTATAAATATTTTACTTTCCGTCAAAACTAACCTATATAATTAGTCAAATATACCTATATAATTAGTCAAATATTTGATGGAGATCAAGTAGGTATTTGATCGTGAAAATTAAATATTATTTATTGTTTAGAACTTTAAAGTTAGAATCGTATTTGATTATATTTTTTTGCAAAGAATATTTGAAATTTGAATGTATTTTTTAAAAATGTGATTTATATCCCCTATCCCCTCATTTTTAAAAACTAGCAAAATCACTCAACTTAACTAATTATCAGTCAAATCTGCTCTAAAAAAATAACATCTCAAAGTACACAATCACATAATGTCATAAATTAAATCTCATATACGAACTACTGCATACTATTATAAAGATTTTTTCACTTTATTTAAAAAATTTAAAGTTAAAATTGAAATTGCGTTTGTTTATAGTTTTTACAAATAATATTTAATTGTGTTAATGTACTTTTCATAAAGAGCATGAAATATAACTAAAACGGGATCATTTTTGTAACAATAAAAATTTAGGATATAGTTTGAAAAGAAAAATATAGTAAAAGTGAAAAAGGTAAAAGTAAAAATAAGGTTTTGAGTGTTCTCCAAATTCCAAATTCTAACTTGAATATTTGAAATCTTCATGATCAAACAGACAAACACTGTTTTGCAAATAAAGAGAAAAAAAATGAAAAATTCTCATGACCAAGCAGGTTCAAAACATACTTTAAGGACTTATTTGAACCTGGTCCCAAAAGAAGAGACTATTTTTGTCACTTTCTCTTAACAAAACTTCGAATTCTTTAGAATCTCATCTCTTATAAATATTTTCAAATTTTGATCAATTTATATTCTATTTGAAGGAGGAAGCAAAACTATCAAATCACACTCGAGAAGCAGAAAACTTCAAGGCGAATCACATTAAAATTACAGTCAAGTAGAGCATATCTACAGATACTTATAGTACAGCCAGCTGCTGTACATCTTTTTGTACAGATGATACCTTCCACCACAAACCCCAGAAAGAAGACAACAAAAGCAAAGAGGCCATGCAACTATAACCGTAAACCAAAAGACCGGAAAACAATGCAGAAGGGGGCTAAACGAGACCATCCCACAGGCACTCATTGCGAACCTTGCTAGACTTTAAAAGGCGCTCCACGTCTGCTGGAGGGTTCAAACCAAGTTTCTTGGCACGCTCCCACCTGTCCAGTCTGTTCATTCCCAGGCATGGCCCGTAAATCATGTTCATGTCGAATTGCCTCAATACTTCCTCACTCTGATCATAATTATCTGCAGATTTGGCAATAGCAAGGGACACAAAAGCAACCTCTTTCAGACCACAAAATATATTAGAAGAAAGGAGCATTAACATTCAGAAGTTAAAATTCCCCACTAAATTTCTTGCAAGTTCATATAGAAAGAGCAGAGAGAACCCGTGTAGCGTCTGTAAATTGTACATTCCTAATTTTGCTTCCGAAGCTATTAAATCCAAATGGTCACCAATGACATAGAAACACCTCTCAGTGGTCATTCCCTTTGCATCACTATATGAAAACCTTCCATCACAATACCTGCTAAACTTATATAAGGGAAGTTGCTAATGGTGATAGTTCCAAGTACTTTAGTATAACAGTATTTTGTGCCTGGTAGACAGATGTTTCCGTCCTTCAGCTTGAAAATATCATTCCACAACCCTTCAGGCACATTTATTTTTATTTGAAGTACAGGCAAGTTCCTTTCTTGCTAGATCATATAGATACAGTGACAAGCCAATTTCCGCAACCATGTTTTTAAGACATCTATAGTAATGATTAACGATTAAAAATGAGAAACTAACAACATTGACCTCTCCAATCCCCTCCCACCCTGAAAAAGAATATAGCTCATTGTTCCATGGGATATTATTTTGCCCAAAAATCTTGACTAATTGGTTCTCTTGAATCACAAATTTCATATACGACGTCAGTAATTAATTAGAAGTATGAACTTCTAATGTTAGTATAGCAAGGCATAGGCATAAGGACTAAGGCAAGCGTTCAACAAGAGAGATGCCAGTTTTTGAGTGTGTCCAACGTCATTGAATCCACAAAAATATAGACATGTTTCCCTACTGAAAATTTTTGTGTAAGCACACTCTTCAAACATTTTTCAATTATTCATCAGGAATATGGCTTATAATATTTGAGAGGAAAATAAAGTACCATAAATAAGATATTCAAACAAAACAAAGAAAGAACTTTTGAGATGAGATAATTGGCTAAAAGTGGAAGAAACAAAATACTAACTATTCTAATCTCACAATAATCAGATCTTGAGAACTGTTACTGTATTACCTTGGAGTAAACCTCCTTATACTCCCTTTTTTACCAACTGACTACTATGCAGAAAGCTTCTTCTTCTGCGTCTTCTTTTGTTTTCAACAAAAGTGCACCTCGACTATACCACCTTACTTACTGAATGACTGCTATACAAAAAGCTATTGAGTACTCCTAGTCCCTAGCCAGTCAGTACTGATACTAGAAAAGCTGCACCCGCTGATAAAAGTTGGAACTTGAGACTATCTCAACCCCAAAAGCTAGCTCAAGAGGTGAGGGTTGACCACGATTATATAAAGAGACCAATTAACCCTCCCTGAGCCGATGTGGAAATAGACAACCCCGCACGCCCAAGACTGAAGCGCAGTTGTTGTTGTCCCTCGACGTTTTAGTCTCAGAATAATTTAGTCCCATCATCCATTGAAGGATGATTCAAATTTCTACAGTGGATTCGTTTGTGTTTTTGGTTTGCAATTAAGGTTTAGAGAATACCTAGTTGTAGGAACCCCTAATTTGTAACAAACCAGAAGCAAGAGTCCACTAAAGGGCCAAAAGGATCACCAAAACTCAAAGCAAAAGCACGTGTATAAAAGAGAACTCCTAATTTACCTCAGAAAAAAAAAAGATAACACAAAATTCAACAAACCCTAATACCAAAATTAAAAAGTACCCAATACGCAACAGAAGTTAAAATCGAAAACGGGTAAAAGAAATTGAGGTTTTAGATGGAAAAAAAAATCTCACCTTGCAAATCGAGAGAGCCATGGGAGATGAGTGCCGAGGGCTGAGTAACATTAGAGCCAATAGCTGCAGCGTTCTTTGGTGTGGTGGATTTCTTGGTAGATGTTGATGATTTTGATTTCGATGGTTTTGTGATGCCACTGCTCTTCTTCTTTTGCTTGTAGAAACCTTTCATGTCTGATTTCGACGCCATTGTTTTTTTTCTCAGAGATTTTCAAATTTCAAATTTTGAATTGGTTCTTGTGGAGTATTCAAGTCGGAGAAGAAGATCTGTAGTGTGTTTTGAGTTGGATTTTGGGCCAAATATTTGGGCTATATTTGCCTGTATCCTTTGGGCCTATTCTTCGAGTCCACAAAAGATTGATGGATATCATTGGGTGATTTGCAAGAATGATGTCCATCAAAGGTAATTTTGGATTTTGGATCCCACTTAACAAATATCTAACAAAATGACTTCTATTCCCATCGAGCATAAGTTATGAACATAATTTAGTTTTACCTATGAATTAATAATTCATAATCTTCTATTCATCGAGCATAAGTTATGAACATACTTAGTTTTACCTATGAATTAATAATTCATAATATTTTTTAATATAGTGAACTTATTTTAAATTGGCTATACTTTTATGCCTTGTATACAAAGTTGTTTACGTCTTTCAATTATTTATAAGTCAATATAATTGAAGCCATGTCTAATAGACAAAACGTGAATACATAAACATCTTAATTACGTCCTATAAGAAAATTCAATCCTATATCGATATTAAACTTACGTTTGAATTTAAAACAAAAGCTATTTTAAATTATTATTAAAAGATTTTTGTTAAGCGGACTAAAAATTCAAATCACCCTTATAATTTTTATTTTTTGTAATTTTTTGGATATTTTCGATTTTAACTTACCATTAACTATATTACATTTGCTGGTGTTATTCAATTCTTGAACTTAATATTTAATCTTTCGTAAAATCAGTAATATTGATACCTCATCTCATATATATTTATTGAACTTCAAATCGCATTTGATTGACGAAAAAAAAAAAAAAAACTACTTTTTAAAATGGTAAATTTAACTATCATATATATATATAGATATAAATATACATATATAGTTGTTTTAAGACTATTAATTTACTTAGATTATATGTAGTTTATTTCACTTTCTCTCCTTGTCTTTCACTCTTCCATGTAAGACACAAAAAGAAAATGGAACAAGGAGGGCCAAGATATAATAAAAATATTTAAATTTAGTTTTTGACTTAAAACTTTTTTTTTTTTTTAAATATATAAATCAATTTTGTTAATGGATGAGAGTTAGTTTCAAAAGAATTAGTATAATCTATTGAAATGAATGACAATTTAGGTAAGGATATAAGTCATATAACAAAATAACTAAAGTTTCACATAGACATATCCAAGTAACTTGGTTTAAAGATGAGTTATTAGCTATTGCATATTAATATCGTTGAGTTATAACATATTGATTGTATTAAGAATATCAATTTTTTTCCTGTTAAAAAATCTTATATTCATATAAAATAAATATGAAATCTAATTACGATAATCTTTATAAAGTATACGAGAGAATAATAAAGCGCAAAAAATTAATAACTTTTGAGAATTTATATTCAACTAACTTTATTTTTTAGAATTGAAACATTGTTAATGAATTGATCTATTTTATTTTAATTGTTAGGATAAAATTTGCACCCAATTAAGAAAAAATTAAAAAAACAAAAAAAACATGTAATTTAATTAAAATACAAAAATAAACACATAATTAAAAATATTTTTAAGATAAATCTTATAATTAAAATGAAACGGGGGAGTAGAAATTAATTTCCCAATAATACTAATCATTTTTATTGCATCATCAAGCCCCTTTTCCATTTCTTTGAAGACAAATATTTTTACATCTGGCTCTTTCTTCTCTACTCAACCTTAGCGATCTCTAGAGCAGTGGCCGCACCTTGTGCTTTTCACTACCAGGTTAGCTCTTCTTCCTCTCTCCCCCTACCCAAACAACCACCCCTTTATTTGTACGACTCCAAATTCTTCTGTGTAGTTTGAATTAACAGCTGAGTAAGAAAAAGGGGGAAAAGAATGGTAAAAGTTGTTGCTTTTACTTCTGTTTTTCTTGTATAGATATTTGGGTAGATGTTTTAGCTGAGTACCCTTTTGTCTATTGTGTGTTTGAGCCAAAATTTAGTCTTGGCCATGATTGGTTAATTGGTTCTTGCATTTTTGCTTATATGGGTCGTCTAGTTGAAGAGATTTGAATAAAAAAGAGTGGAGTATGAGTCTTCTTTTTAAGTTCGGTTTGAAAAAACCAGTGTACTTAAAACGCTGTTCATTTGTGTGATGTTTTTTGTTGAATCTTGCTTCTTGTTTGTTTCTATCAAAAGTTTTGAACTTTTAGTTTGGTAGATTGTGATTGTATAAGGAGCTACTAAGTTTTCCTAACCTCATGCGCGATTACGGAAGTAAAGTTTACTAGGTTTTGGATTCTGAGTTGATTTGCTCACATATACTGTTGAGAGGCTTATTTCTGCATTTTATATCTTCAGTTGTGGCATTTTTTATTTCCTTTTTCTATCTATGGAGAAGGGTTATTTTTATTATTAGCATAAAAGAAAAATACTTTTAACGTTTATTTATTCTTACATTGTAGTTGATGTACTTAGTATTATAGTGATTGAATTCAAGCTTTAGTTTCTATAGGCAGGATGATGCACTTTATGGAGGTGAAGAAAAGATAACATGTTCTGTGCGGTCACATGAAGATATCATCTTGGTTGCTGAAGCTGAAAAGATATTATTATCATAGTTCTTCCCAGTTGTTGTTTTTGTTGTCTTATATTGGCTCTTAGACTGTTACTTAAATTTTCTCCATTTTGAAGCTTATTTTTGACTAATTCCCTGACTAATTTGGGATTGAGGCTAAGTAGTTTCTTATTGTTGTTGTTTTTTGGGGCTAATTCTTCCCAACTAAACCCAATTTGGCCAGTCATAGTGGCTCTATACCTTTCTTAGTATTTGTTTATGGTGGTGTCTTCTGTTTCTGTTTGAGCGTCTATATCAAATTATGCCCTGTTCATTGGTTTTTTTTGAGAATGTATATTCTTTATTCTAAGATAAATGATCTAATCTAGGGATTTACGTCAACCTCCTTGGCTGGTTGTCAATCTGTGTTGAGATTTGCTTTGTATTGCTGAATTGTCCTCCTGCATTTGCTTTCCATCTGTTATAGGTTTAGCCTTACCGGTATATAGCTTGGGCAATGGACGTTGGAGGAAACTCCTTAACATCTGGTGCAGATGGAAAGAAGAGAAAAGTGAGTTATTTCTATGATCCTGAAGTTGGCAATTACTATTATGGTCAAGGCCACCCAATGAAGCCACATAGAATGCGGATGACACATGCTCTTCTTGCCCACTATGGTCTATTACAACATATGCATGTTCTGAAGCCGAATCCTGCTAGAGATAAGGATCTCTGCAGGTTTCATGCTGATGATTATGTTTCTTTCTTGAGAAGCATAACCCCAGAAACACAGCAAGATCAGCTGAGGCAGCTGAAGAGGTTCAATGTCGGGGAGGACTGTCCAGTTTTTGATGGTCTTTATTCCTTCTGCCAAACCTATGCTGGAGGTTCTGTTGGGGGGGCAGTTAAGTTAAACCATGGACACTGTGATATTGCCATAAATTGGGCTGGTGGATTACATCATGCCAAGAAATGTGAAGCGTCTGGTTTCTGCTATGTGAATGATATTGTGCTGGCCATTTTGGAGCTACTCAAAGTCCATGAGGTTGGTTTCATTATTTCTGTCCTTACTTTTCCAAATGGAGGTTGATTAAGTGATTTAAATTCTTAGACAAAATTGGTCAACACACATTTTCTCACTATTCACTTACTTTTCACACGTTGACATCTTGTCAACGAGCTATGTTGTGATATTGTGATAATCAGCCATCTAACCATCCCATGGCTATGCTATTTTATCATGTAGTCTTCAGGAAATGACTTTAAATAAGATAATAAGTCTTATTGGATTAGGTTAGTGAATAAGTTGCTCAGACTTTTCACTTTTGGTGCTGCACCCGTGTCAACACGACATGGGTGTGGGATGCGTACCGGATTTGGTCATTTGATTTTGGTTACTTTGACCAAAATCAACGGAGAAGTTCGAGACAAATACAATTATTTTTAATTAAAACAAAAGCTAACGTGAAATTGAAAGAAATGGAGTACCTTGTATATAGAAATTTGTATGTCGGTACTTTTCCTTAGATTACCTTTATGAGATTCTCCTCTTGATTAATATTTTTTCCTTATAATACCTTGTAAATTTTCCATATAATGTCTTATAATTAAGAAATATAACTATTTTTTTTAGATATTTAAATTATTTTTAGCCGAATTGCTGCACCTGTATCTGGATCCTTATCCCCGAATCTTAAAATTTAGATCATGAAGGATCTGACCTCTAGCTTCGCACCCGTATTGGACACCTGCACCCAAGTCTGAGGAACAACAAGGAACTTATGAAATAGGAGGGATTCATGATGTCATCCTTGAATCTCCTTGTTTGAAAAGCAGCCTATCTATAAATATGCTGGTTGTATCCATTTTATAATTGCTTGTAAGGAGATTAAATTATATTTCAATATGATCATCCAATTTACCGAGAGTTGACCCCAAAAGAGAATTTCAACTTTTACATCTTATCCTCATAATTGTTGGAATACTAATGACAGTAAATGCATGATGA
The DNA here is from genome assembly GCA_018107945.1 of Datura stramonium. Classification (NCBI taxonomy): domain Eukaryota; kingdom Viridiplantae; phylum Streptophyta; class Magnoliopsida; order Solanales; family Solanaceae; genus Datura; species Datura stramonium. The sequence continues at coordinate 189,531 of JACEIK010000652.1, forward strand.
GGCAATACACCAAGTATACTCTCATTTTAGCTTTTCCTAGTTCTACATAGCTAATGGTGCCACTGAGAATTGGTTGCTAAAGGCATCACATTTTTCATTTGATAACCGAAGCTTCTCTCGTTTGTTGAAATATTCATTGAAGTGTGCTTCTTTATTGTTGTTGTTGTTGTCTAGTTTCTTGAAAGCTTTTTTTTTGGTTGCCCAACTATCAAAATATTTCTTGTGTCCTTTATAAGCCAAAGCAATCAGCAAGGTATCTAGACTAGAATTTGCATATTTTATGTATCTTTTTTTTTTTTTTTGGTGGTGGTTATCAAAAAAAGATACATAAAATATGCAAATTCTAGTCTAGACCCCTTGCTGATTGATTTGGCTTCTAAAGGACACATTCACAAATCTTCTTAGACAACAAATTAAAGATCTACTACTGATGACCGCTTCAGTTTCTTGCCCATCTGGAAGTTCATCTCCCATGAAGCTTCACATGGATAGACAGACTTATTGGTTCCAAGCAAGGTGTTTACCGTCCCCGAAATTTTCTGGTACAATAGGAAGGGGCAGAAAACAAATTTACGTGCTACTCTCAAGGGTAGGATAAATTTGTGTTAAAGCTGATAGTGTGCAATCCTACACCTTTGCATCCTAACAAAATGAGGGAAATGACGTTATCCTCTCGTCCCTTACATTCCCTCTTCCTTCCATTTCAGTTTAACCCACTATGACATGGTCTTAGTAGCTTTAAAATTATCAATGGAACATCTCTTTTTCAACTTCAAAAAGAATTATCAATGAAACAACGTGGTGTTAGCTTTACAATTTTTTTTTCTTCTGGAAACTGGTAAAGTTGGTATTAGCTTTACAATTATTAACTAAATGTCAATACATATGCATGCATCCAGCACATTAACAATCATATTTACACTCCTAAGCTGTAAAAGTTCTTCATTGCTAATTTGCCTTGTTTATTACTGTTGCAGAGAGTGTTGTATGTGGATATTGATATCCATCACGGTGATGGTGTGGAAGAGGCCTTTTATACTACAGATAGGGTCATGACAGTTTCCTTTCATAAATTTGGAGATTACTTTCCTGGTACAGGGGATTTACGTGATATTGGATTTGGAAGTGGAAAATACTACTCTCTTAATGTTCCACTAGATGATGGAATTGATGATGAGAGCTATCAGTCCCTCTTTAAGCCAATAATGGGCAAAGTGATGGAAGTTTTTAAGCCTGGTGCTGTAGTTTTACAATGTGGTGCAGATTCCTTGTCTGGCGACAGGCTAGGCTGCTTTAATCTCTCTATTAAAGGTCACGCAGAATGTGTCAAATACATGAGGTCTTTCAATGTGCCTCTATTGTTGCTTGGTGGAGGTGGCTACACAATACGTAATGTTGCTCGTTGCTGGTGTTATGAAGTAAGCAATTCGTTTAAACTATCCATTTGCGCATACATCTAATGAGTGATGATTGAATTAGGCTGTCTTTTCTTCTTTGCGGTATCATTTTGATTGTGAATATGTTTTGAATGAAGTAACCTACCAAAAAGAGAAATAAAAGAATGATTTCTTACAATAGTAGTTTGACAACATACATCCCCATCCCAGAAAGTAGAACAGAAAGAAAGACCATCAGGGATAGGACGATGATTAGAATCTCAAATTTAACTTGCCAAATTCCGTAGATGATTCAAAAATTAAAACAACAACAACCATGCCTCAGTCCCAATCAAGTTGGGGTCGGTTATAGGAATCCCCTGTTCTTCATTTAAGCTCATTTCGTATCATCATCATACTAAATAAAATTTAAAAATTTAAAAAGTCAATAAAAATCCTATATATTACCCATGAATAGGGATGTTCATGGTTCTGTTTGGTCGGTTTTTGGTTAAAAACAAATCCAAGGCTCACATTGTTATGATGTTTTTATTTTATGCCGCTAACTTGCTACAACATGCGAATTCAGTAAATGTATGTCTATTAACTTGAGTCCAACATGTTTTCCTCTTGCAGTTTGATTTATACTAGAGTGAGTATAAATGGATACTGTGGCTTTTACCATTTGACAGCCTCAATGTTTCAGTATCCAAAGAATGCTAGGTTCTGAAAATGAATGTTATTCTCCTTTTATTTTAAAGCAGATGTCTATTATAAGGTCTGCCTACATCTTACCCTCCTAGACCCCACTTGTGGGACTATACGGGGTTTGTTGTTGTTGTTGTTGAGTTGAAAATGCATGCTCGTTGGTAGTAGAAGTGGGTAGCATGTGGGGCACATATTATTATTTTTAGTTTTTTACTGTAGAAAATTGAAAAGGAGACTACTGTGGAAATGGTAGATGTTCGGGCTTTAGGAAAATGGACAGGAGTTCTTATTTTAACATGTGCAAGTGGGCTTCTGAATCACATTAACTCAACCCCCAAAATATGAGACACAAGAAGGGGGAGAGAGAGTTAGAAGAAGACTATTGTGGAAATGGTAGATGTGTGTGCTTTAGGGAAAATAGATGTCCTTATTTGATAACATGTGCGAAGTGGATTTCTCTCTCACTTTAACTCCACCTTCTACCATGTAAAACATACACACACCGAACAAGGGGTTTTCTTTTTTTTTTGGG
>JACEIK010000652.1:215312-237979 GCA_018107945.1 Datura stramonium
TCACTTGGTGGTTGCATGGATAACATAATATTGTCCCATTTTTCCCTTCTAAAAAGTACAATATTTTAGGCCAAAGCTCAAAATTTTGTAATAATTCCCAATTTTGACTTTTGCAACCAATTGTCCTTCTAATATTTTGGTTAAGCTTACTTAACTTTGCAATTGATTGAGATGTTTATTTTAATTTGCTCGTGAATATTTATAAATTTAAAAATTAGAATTTATTAATAATTAAAGAATTAAAAATATAATCTTTTTTCATATTTACTTCGAATTAGATGCTTACATTATAAAATTGTTGAAATTTGAAAATAATTTTTTTCCCCATCTTAAGTTATCAAAGCAAAAACAATCTAATTTTGAAGTTTTCCTTTTGTATGTTTGTTGTTTCTCTTTTTATATATTATCCTAATGATTTGAATTGCCGGTTAAAGAAAAAATTAAAAGGAAAAAAGTTGGATTAAGCATAATGTTAAACGTAAATGTTAATTAATGTTAAATTAGGTTATGATTATGCTATTGATAACTAGTAATAACAACCAAAAATGGCATATTATCCGTGAAAAGAAAAAATTCTATCTTTTAGAATAAAAATAATGTAATAGAATTTGTTTTGTTTGTTGTATTAATTGAATAAATTAAACCTTTTCATGTGATAATTTAATTAAATAATTCACCATTTTTATAAAATTGCGAAAATTTATTATAAACAGGATTTAAGAAATAATTGATATGATCATTATATTTTTAGCATTATTGAAAATAATGGAAAAATCGAGGGTCAAAATTGATGAATTCCTTTAAAAAAAATTTAAAAAAATCGATGCCAATCAAATGAACTATACACTGTCGGTTTGCTCTGAATTGGTTTTACGAAACTAACAGATAGAGTCAGTTAAAAATAAGGGACAATCGAAGAAGTCTACTAATTTCAATAAATTAAAAGTCCACATAGATTTTTTTAAAAAAAATAGAGGGACTCCGTCAGGTTTTCAAATATACATAATTTATTTTTATAGCTAGCTACTTGAAATCAAACCCAGTTATTTACTACGACATTGAATAATTCTATCACTCATCCACACATCCTCTTTGATGAAATATTTTCATTATTTTTATTCATACACCAACACCAATTTTATATTTTAAAAACCGATCTAATACCTCGATATTCGTAAAAAAAATAAAAAATCCAAGGACTCGATTGATTTTCTTTTTAAAGAATAAAAAAACTTTCTAATAGTTTCGTGCACTTTTACACAAAATAAACCCGATAGACATTCGTCGATTTTTTTAAAAAATAATATAAAAATTAATTTTTTTTTATAAAAAATAAAAACCAACCAACTGAATCGGTTTTTCCTCAATTTTTTGATCCGACTCAGTTTATCAATTTTCTTTAATTGATAACTTTAATAGTGTAGACTGTATACAAACTTTATTCCTATCTTCGTAAAAATAAAAAAAAATTATTTCCAATAAATCCCCCGCTCGACAAAAAAGAAAAAAAGTCGATGCATGATAGCAAGAAATATTTTTAAGTAGCCGTTTGTCTATAATTTGTAGAGTTTGCAGACAACTCACGTAACATGCAACTCAAAATTAAAGTCAACTCGTAGATAAATTAATTTAACATTTAGCTGGAGATACATATGAGGTATTTAATTTCCTAAATAAATTCAAAACAATCAATCATTGGTAGCATTTATATATGCATCCACCACATATTTTTCCAATTCACAATATAATTACAGATAAAATTAAATAATTAAAATTAATTATAAGTTTCGTCGTTAAATTATTCATAGCTAACATCTTTTTTTAAAATAATTTGTTACAAAATATATAGGATTAACGATAAATTTTATCCTTTACTAATTACTATTTCTTTTTTAGTTGTTGAGATTCAGGTTAGCTCGTATGCATCTCGACTAACTTGTTCAGTACTTACTATCTTCGCTAACATAGGGATCTAACTAATAAATCAGACAAATGAAAACGAACAACAGTAATAAGTACAACAACAATCATTATCGCGTTTCAATCTCAAATAAATCAAGTTTAACTATCGTTACTAAACACGTCTCTCAATTTAAGCTCATTTTATATTGTGTGCGAGATTCATCATAATTAATTAGTTTTACACTAATTATCAGTTTACCACAAGTCTACAACCCTCCGTCTTTAATTCAGATTTGGAATCGACAACGTAATCAAGCTCTCGTGCGCAGTAAGTTCTACGTCTAAACACTATAACCATACAACAACAATAACAACAAACACATATTAATCTCACAGATATTGAGGACCGAAAAGAATAAGACGTAGACAGACTTATCCTTACCTTCGATTGATCCTCGACGATTATTCTTCTTTATACGAACTTGAAACCGATCACGTGAATGAGTCCACACAAAATAGAGTTAAAAACACTATAACTATATAAAACTAAAAAATAAATAAACTGAGAATATTACTAGAAAATAAGCTGAAAACATGGCAGCAAAAATTCATGAAGATCCAGACAAAGATGAATTATAAGATACTAAATTGATAATTTTTTTTTTCTTCCAAACCCCCTAAACTGAAAAAAAATGCCTTAATTCACACGTCAATTTTATTTTTTTATATTTTTAACAGTCTGTTTGACAACAACAGAACTCAATCACCCCCACAAAAATTTCCTCAATGAACTCCGCCGAGACTCCCGCGGATAGCCCATAATTCTTTATTATTATCTTTTTTTGCACTCAAACTTTCTTTAATTCTTTTTTTGGTCCCCTTTTTTTAATAGAATGGCAAAGAAATTCCTTTTGTTTGGAATATTTTGTTTTTAAAAAAAATAAAAATTAACGCCGTAGAATCAGGTAATCCCCGTGAATCTTGTTCCCCTTCTCTCAGAATGTTGGTACTTTGAGGTCAAAACACCACATTCCGTCCCAACGGTACGGCATCTAACGGAACCTAACCAACACTGTCACTTTGGCAATAAGAGTTTCATGGTTAGATGACGGGATAAAATTTTCATAAATAGTTATAGTGTAGAGCATAATTACGAAAGGGAATTATAGTTTTTGTATATACAAAACATAACTACGGTTATTGTGGCAGGTGAAAGAGTTGTATTCAAGTGACGGATATTAACTGTATCAGTATATATAGTATTTACTGAAAATGAAAAACGCGCGAAAAAAATGTATCAGCACACATGTGTATTATGTATTTGCTACTAAACCTAAGATATAGCAAGCTACGTGATTTTTTTTTAAACCATAGCGATGTATCATAACTAGAGTAAATACTTGTCACGTCGCATAATTTTTCCTTTGAAATGATATTCCTTCAAATCTTCGATCCCTTTTAAGTGATTTTTAAAAGGATAAAAGAGATAACAATATTCTTTTATCAAATTTACCCTTATGGCCTTATCTAATAAATGATTGAACAAATTTCTAAGAAGTTTTTGGGGAGATGTAATTGATATTTTGGCAAACTAAGTTATTTATAAGAATAAAATAGTAAAAATATATTTTAATTTTCAAAAATAAATAATTTTTTAAGAAAAGTGTCCAAACTTATAACTATCACTTTTAAAAAAAAGAAGAATTGATTAATTTGATTTGGTTTTTTTAATTTATAACTTTTAAAAAAAAAGAAGGAAGAATTGAAAATTCTAATTGGTACAATTATTATTAGAATTGGCGTATTAATCACTAGACAAGATTGTCATCTTGAGGAATACATGTAATTATCCCTTTGTTGTTAAGAGATAATTATGACATGCAAGTGAAAATGAAAAACAATTTTTTTCAAAATATACATTTTTATTTTAATTTGAAAGTTAAAGATATTAAGTTTTGAATTGTGAAATTATATGTTTTAAATTTTAGAATTTAAGTTAAAATTAAAAAATAAAATAAAACGAAGAAAGTATAAAATATATAAAATAAAATGTAAAAATATACTTTTTTTCATAGACAAAAAAGAGCGTCTTATCTTACCATATTACTGTTAACTAATATAGTGTTCCTTGTATCATCTCATAATTTTGATACTTACAATTAAATAAAATCCAATGAAATAAATAAACATATCACAATTAATTTCAGATAAATAATTAGGTACATGCAATCATAAAAGGGTGCTATTAACTAATATAGTGTTCCTTGTATCATCTCATAATTTTGATACTTACAATTAAATAAAATCCAATGAAATAAATAAACATATCACAATTAATTTCAGATAAATAATTAGGTACATGCAATCATAAAAAGGGTCATTTCTTAAAAGAGGTTAGAAAAGAAAAGAAAAGAAAAGAAATAAGTAACTACTTACTAGCATTAAAGTTGAAAAAGGGAAGCCCAACTTTAACTTAAGCGGTTAGTGGCGGTTACTGAGGTGGTTACTGGTTTGGTTAAATAACCTTAGGACAGAAAAAGCAAAAACCAAACCCACTAACCATAGTTAGTAAAGGTGGATTTAGTTGATAAACGGCCGTTAAATTTAACGTTTTCTGCTAACAGGGTCTATAAAAACCACCTCAGAGGCCGTTACGTTGGGCGCAGTGCACCTTCTTCTCTGACTCTCTTTCTTCTTCTTTTCTTCTTCTTCCTCTGCTCTGTTCCTTTTTCCGATCCCATTGTGTAGTGAGAGAAGGAGGAAAATGGCAATGGGTTCGTTGGTATCGAAGAAATGGCTTTCGTTTAGCCTCAGCTTTATGCTTCTTCTGTTGCTTCTCGTCGGAGTTTACGCCGGTGTTCAGAGTAACGACGGGTCCGACACCAGGTCCGTCGAATTTCTCTCTCTTCACTCTAAAAAGCGTCTGAAGCTTCGTAGGAGTTTTAACAGTGAAGTTCTCGTAAAAAGTAGAGTGAATTTTGGCTTCACTGCTACTAAATTCATCTGCATTTTCGGGAAATTTAACGAAATTGGTGTTAAATGGCTTCTCACTCTTTTTTCAGTGTTTTGCTTCAAAGCTCTTGGAATTCCAGTTTGTTGGATTCTCCATTGTAATTTTGGGATATTCTCAACAATTTTCTTCTTTTAGACTGTTCTCTACAACCTCTGTTCTTGCAGGTTCCGTAGAGAATTCTGAGCAATTTACTGTTTCGAGCTTTCTTTTCGTAATTTTGTGATATTCTCCTTGATTTCTTCGTTTAAACTGCTCTAGAAACTCTGTTTTTGCAGAATTCTTAGAAAATTCAATGAGTTTTACTTTTTAAACTGTTCTTAACCTCTACATTAACACACAACACTATAGTTTAAGCTTTTCCAGGGAGAAGTTTAACTATATTTTACTTTTTGATGTTTAGAACAAGGCCTGACAAACACTACATTTTGGTTTTGGTTGAACAGGACTGTGGAAAAAGAGCAGTTGCTGAGCTCTGAAAACTCAACAATGGCGGCGAGGTATGCAGAAACTAACTCATCGAGTCGACTCAGTATACGTGATTAATCTCAGCTGTAGGTTTTTGGTTCCAAATGGATTCATTAAATATCCACCGTCGGATCTCCTTAATAGACTCACTGTTCCGATCCAAGAACATTGTATTTGAAACAATCTCAGCCGTTGAGATCCCTTATTCCCTTAGATCTGAACCGTTTAATCCGTTAGACATTCATTTCCCATTGGATTCCTCTGCTCTACTACCAGAAAATCTTCATTGGTTCCTTTAAACTGCCTCTCTCTCCCTAACTCGTATTCCCAATACCACCCCTGTTAGACTCCCTAATTTACAGATTTACCAGGCGGCAATAATGAGGATAATGGGCATTTTAGTCATTTCTCAGTTTTTCAGTTGCACTTCATTGACAGTTTTATCATTTATGTATAGGTATAGGGAGAGAGTAGTGTATGTATAGGTTGTTTATACTGCATTGAGCAGTGTAAATAAAACACGCAGTGAAAGTGTACTTTGTGTCACCACGCCACTTTTTGCTGCGTGAAATAGTGGATAAATGTCTGTTGTGCCTTATGTTGTAGCTGCAATTCCCAATATGCCCTTGTTTTTCCCTTGAATGGTTAAAGGGGTTGTTTGGTTAATGATTTTTTGTTTTGTTTTTATATATCAGTTTGGAAGAGGTTGAGGAGAAATTAAGCAAACATGCAGTGGATGATCCAGAAGAAGTTGTCGCCATGGTTGCAGAGTAGGTTACCTTTTCCTTCTATCTCTTAGAATTGGCTTTCTTTGTCCCTAGATTTAATTATTTGCTTTTTTCAGAAGAAGTTTGCATTAACTCACAATAAGTTTTGGTTGTTAGGACTTAGAAGTAGTTCATCTTTTGTGGTCCTTTAAACGACTCCTCTATGGCAGACCTACTCAGTTTACCCCCCCACCCCTTTTATTTGTGGGGGTGGGAGGGGGCTAATGAATCTATATTTATACTATTGAAAGTGTCTTAAAACACAAGAAGTGTGTATATTCTGTTTATTGTCTTGGCTACTTTTAGTACTTGGAATAAATACTTAGACATTTCCAGCATTAAAAATGTATAGACTCCTAGATGTATATGTTTTTGTGGCATTGTAGTAAGATCTCTACTGTCTCCTTATCCTTTTTCTAATTAAAAAAATATTTTTTTTGGCAATAATATGGGAAAGTCAATTAAATATGATATACATCTTTTAACTCGATCAATAAGCCAATATTGTCTTTTTCTTCATCCCTTACATTTTATTTATTTAGATGTACTATCTTCTATTTTGTTGCTTTTTAAAGAAAAGGAGAAGTGTTTCAATGGGTGGTCTAGATTATAATCTTAAACTTTAATGTCGGTATTGTTATTAGTTGATTGTGGTTGCACATGGGAGTTGTGACAGTTTTCACTGCTGCATGTGCATGCAAGAAAATGTATATCAGAATGACAGAGCAAACTGACTGGTGGACTATAGTCACTCAGATTATACTGGTTCCATGACTCTTTTATCTTTTTTCACGTGGCAGCATTGCCCATGTCTTTGGCCTCAAAAATTATTGTTTTGCCAAAAATAATTAAAAAATTAGTCCTTGTGGAACGACAAAATGCTTTAATGGATTTTCACTGGCTCCAAACTTATGGTCCCTACATATCTAGCCGTATAATATTGCAAAGGAAATATGTGTACCTAAGATAATTATGTCCACCGACGCTCTTAAAAGTAACCACAACAGTATTTGATTTTGACCATCGTATTTCCATTCCTAGGAAAAAAATGAAATCCCCTGTTCTCTTAAAGTGACATGTTGCTAAGATACTGTTTAATGAATTTACTGTCAATGGAAGATGAGTATGAAAGATTTCTGTGTGTTGTTAATTAACTATGTTTGGGTGTTAAACAGGAGCATTAGGAACAGCACTGAGAGGCGAAAACTTGGATATTTCTCATGTGGGACAGGAAATCCTATTGATGACTGCTGGAGATGTGACCCCAATTGGCAAAAGAACCGCAAGCGCCTTGCTGATTGTGGCATTGGATTTGGGCGCAATGCCGTTGGTGGTCGTGATGGTCGTTACTATGTTGTCACTGATGCTCGTGACGATGACCCTGTTAACCCCAAGCCCGGTACGCTTCGTCATGCCGTTATCCAGGAGGAGCCCCTATGGATTGTGTTCAGCCGTGACATGGTCATACAGTTGAAACAGGAGCTCATTATGAACAGTTTCAAGACCATCGATGCCCGTGGCTACAATGTTCACATTGCCAACGGCGCTTGTATCACGGTCCAGTTTGTTACCAATATTATTATCCATGGCCTCCACATCCATGACTGCAAACCAACTGGAAATGCCATGGTGAGGAGTTCAACAACCCATTTCGGCTGGAGGACAATGGCTGATGGTGATGCTATTTCTATCTTTGGCTCGAGCCACATATGGGTTGATCATAACTCACTCTCTCACTGTGCCGATGGTCTTGTTGACGCTGTAATGGGCTCAACTGCCATTACTATTTCTAACAATCACTTCGCCCATCATAATGAGGTGCTTTTAATTGTTGAAACTAATTTTAAAGATTTTTATCTCTGCTGTCCAGAGCTGTAGAGCTAACTTCAGGGGCTCTTTTTGTTGATGCAAACAGGTCATGCTATTGGGCCACAGTGACTCCTACACTAGAGACAAGCAGATGCAAGTAACAATTGCATACAACCACTTTGGAGAGGGTCTCATTCAAAGAATGCCTAGGTAATTTCTGCTCTTGGACTTGTTATTTCAAGAACTCGTAATCACCATTGCTTAAAATTTATCCAACTATACTATACTTGAAAATCCAAACAAGTTGGGATTGGCTAGGTAATTACCATTACTTGTGTCAAACAAAAGATCAGAATTTCCTTTGAGGGGAAGGGTTAATGATGTGAGAATTTATGAAAATTTGCAGGTGCAGACATGGCTACTTCCATGTAGTGAACAATGACTACACTCACTGGGAGATGTATGCTATTGGTGGAAGTGCTAACCCCACCATCAACAGCCAAGGAAACAGATACCTCGCCCCAACTAATCCTTTCGCAAAGGAGGTAATTAAAAGCCAAAAACTGTAGATATGATTGCTACTTCATAATGTAGTGAATTAACAAAATTACTAATTTGATTGAATCCCAGGTGACAAAAAGGGTTGAGACAGCAGCAAGTCAATGGAAGGGCTGGAACTGGAGATCCGAGGGAGACTTGATGCTTAATGGTGCCTATTTCACTCCATCAGGTGCTGGAGCTTCAGCAAGCTATGCAAGAGCTTCCAGCTTAGGTGCCAAGTCCTCTTCGATGGTCGGTGCCATGACTTCAAGTGCTGGTCCCCTTGCCTGCCGCAGAAGCCGCGCTTGCTAGTACAGCCAGCTTCGCTCTTATCATTTATACAGATTTAAAGAAAGTGTCCCTTTTTTCCCTTTTTGCTTTTTCCACTGTTAGATTTCCATCCTTACTACTAAAAAGCACTACTACTCCTATAGTCCTCCCAAATCAAAGTTATATCCCATTGTTTGTCAATCAATCCATTAATCATCTATTCGATTCCTCCTGGCAAGTGTACATTTTTTACACTGTCAATTCATCTATTCCTGTCTCAAAGCGTTGTGCAACCTCGGCCTGATTCCAATTCAAGAAAAGTCAATGTCTGTTCTTGAAGCAGGTGCAGAAGCGTTGTCCATGCCCAGTTTCCTGTTTTTTTTTTTTTCAATCTCAAGAGTCCTCAGCTTCCTCATCCATTGGTTTCTTCTAACCACCACCGTTTGTCAACCCTCATTCTATCTTTGTGATGCTGTCTTGAGTCTTTAGTCTGCAATATTGTGCTTTGGCTATTGTGTTTTTGCCTTTTTTTACTATAGGAGTGAATTTTTTTTTTCCTTAGCTTTTTGAGTCATACAAGCTATATAGTGTGAATTGTCAAAAAAAAATTGTTATTGGAAGGGAAAGAAAAAAAAAGAACCTTTCTGTTTGAAATGAAGCAAAGTTACTACCTTTATGTTACACCTTTTACTTTCTTGCTTTGTCATTGTCAATGCAAACATTAAAATCATCTTGGTTGTGCCTTTTTGTTGTGTTAATATCATATAGGAGTATTATAATTTGATATCAATTACACTTGTCCAAGTTTTGCTTTTCATCATCTGCTGGCAGTTGCCATAATGATAGCATGTGCTTAAGAGTGCAAATCTAATTTTAGTTATGAGTTTGTCTTTTGAAGTAATGATACCGGTAAACTTTGTAGATTTACTTGCCTGATGGCTTGTAAGTGGCTAAATCAACTCCACTTAAGCATAATCCAAATATTTAATGATGAAAAAGATCTTTTGTTCACATGGGGTAACTTTTCTTTAACTTTCTATAATTGGATTGTACCGACATTGTTGGAGAGATGATGCAATATCTCTAAAAAAAATTAAGATAAAATATATAAAAAGAGGACTTTACATGATAAATTGCCGAAAAGTTGCTTCAAATATCGTCATATCAAACAACTATACCTCAATTCCAAGAAAATTGAGATGGCCTAATTGTGTCCATGTTACTCTATTCAAGCTCATCTCAGTACAATATTAAGAGAAGAATTTTGACAAAAAGAAAAACAAGTTCAATTGTTGTGTGAAAGGAATGGTGTACCTAACATATTGCTACATTGACTTGATTAGACAATAAGCTAAAAGAGTCTCAATTTCACATTATGGGAGGAAAGGAATTAAACTCAACAGGGCTCTCTATGCATGTGAGGATGGACCCCATAGGGCATGTGACCTATTCTTTAATTTTTCCCCAATTGAAGACACTGCTTTTGTAGGGTTGAAAGAGGGGTGGGTGTCTTCCAATATTATTCTTAATGAGATGACCAACTTACCACATGTATACCCATGTTACATGTTATATACAGATTGAAATGTAAAAAAGAGATAAAGCCCTAATTTGGAGCTGTCACATTCAATACAATTGTACACCCCAATTTTAATCCATGTTCAAACACTTAGACATGGTACATTGTTCATGTCAATTACGATTACTGAGTCCCAAACACTTTTTTTTAAATGTATTTTTCTCCTTCCGTGTAGTGAAACACATAATCTATATATTTTTATTACAAGGATTCATCATGAGTTGATAAGTTTTATGCTGATTGTCAACATATAACTCTAGATAGAAAGGTTTAGAGATCGAGCATTAGGATAAAAAATTAGTAGATAGACGAGTGGTATAACACCTTTAAGGGGCAGAATTAAGGGGTCAGTCTACTCTGCTACTTCTCTTTTTAGTAGTATCATTACTTAGTATGCGAGTAATGTTTACCTATTACTTCATTGGTTGTCTATGTCTTGCCACTGTGCTACCGATATATTTTTTCTAACTTTTTTGTTTGTTGCTATTTTATTGTTATATTATTCTTGCAATTATGTTTCGATAAATGTTATTCTGAGCCGAGGGTCTATCAGAAACAACCTCTCTATCGCAAAGGTAGGGATAAGGTTTGCGTACATTCTACCCTTCTCACACCCCACTTATGTGATTACACTGAATATGTTGTTATATGCTAGTTGTCAACCTGTCCAGTAATCCTCTTTTATCCGAGTTTGAGACTAACAATATGAGCAAACCCCCCACAAGCATACACAAAATTAGTAAAATATAAAGTAGATTTTAAAAGGAAAATTCTCCTAAGTAGTTCCCTAATCACAGGCTTAATTGTTTCATGAATTAATATGAAACTTCCCATTTTATACAAAATTGCTAACAAAGATTAATAATGTGTGGTACAACAGAAAGACCTTTTAGCTGGACAAAAGATGGATTAAATGTCAGATTGATTTGAGATCAAGTGGTATAATTAATACCCATCTTTTTTGTGATAAAAAGCAATATATATAAATATAGAAAATAGACAAGATCAAATTTGGTTACATGTTTTGGTTAACCACAATGATTATGCTGGTGAGTTGATTCCAGCCTGAGAGGAAAATGATACCAAGTAATTATCATAGTTGATAACACCACTTATCATTTTCTTCTTGTAACTTTGGATGCCTTCCAACTTCTGTACAATATGGTACCAATTGTTTAATTATAGTTGCTGAAACAACACTACTCTTTCTATAATATGAAAAGAAAGGTCATCTTGGACAATTCCAACCTCTTGAGCTAGCTTTTAAGTTGAGTTAGATCTAAGATATAATTTTCATAACATTGTATCAAGTCAGATCCGTTTTTATTCGTGGTTTACCCAATGTTCACTCCAAATGTCCAGTCCTGAACGGGAATGACTGTTATCACCTCATATGGTCATCAACGATTCTGATTTCATGCTAGTTTTTGGGATTGACTTGAAATAAAAAGAGAAGTGCTAGATCATAAAATCTATTAACAACAATCATAAGTTCCAAAATTTCAGGTATCTCATCCTTCATCGTATTTTACCTCGGAGGGTAAAAGAAGCTTACACTGTTATCAATTATAGCTCTTGAGCAAGAATATGAAAATTATGTCACTACAGAGGCATGCATACACCCTAGTCTTAGGCAGTGGAGTCCGTCTGGAAAGTGTATCGAGCCTCAGCAAAGTGTGATTTCACTAGTTCAAGAGCCTTACCCCGGTGAGAAATCTTGTTTTTTTCTTCCTTGGGCATCTCAGCATAACTGCAAGAACAGTTCTATCATTAGTGTTCTTCGTATCAGACGTTGAAAAAGAAAACATTTAAGAGGAAAAGATTTACGTCTGGTCATATCCATGAGGTTGAAATATCGGATCCCATCCGAAATCATTGGGTCCCCTTGCTGGAACTATCCTTCCCTAAAGAACCATGTTTGAAATGTAAGTGCTATTGTTCACATAGTTAAACAATGGAACATTAGAAGAAAAATCAATCAAGTTTCATGAGTTCTTCATTTTAGGATAGGATCCAAACTTATTGTCTTTATAAAGATGTTAATGCAGGGGGATTTTTGGATTATACTCTAAAGTCTAAAGTATGCAAACAACTCGAGTGATAACACATTCAGAATAAGTATCATCAAAAGGTTAAGGTACAATAGTGGAGAAAAACAAAAAGCAAGATTGCCAAACAAAAAAAAGAGTAATTTGAGATGTAAGGAGTGGGATTTTGAGAGAAAAGACGAAGCCAAGATGACAAGAATGCTTTGTCTTGCACCAAATAACCATATTCTTAAGCAACTCCATTCAGAAAGTGGGTTGCAGCGGAATCATCAAGCTTATCAAACAGCCAAGTTTAAGGTTTCTACTGTACTCTAGGAGAAACAGTCTCTTATTTCACCTAGGAAATGTTGTGTCTGATAAAACATGGCAAGAAATTCACTGGAAACTCAGAATTGCTGTTTCGCATCTTGGGCCTAAGGAAGAGAGTCGGGGAGCTTCTACACATGCTCATCTCCTAGGACTATTTTTCATCTAAAAACAAGAAGAGAAGGTAAAAGCACTTTCACAAGGAACATTGTAGAGCGAAAAAGAAGCACCATGGTACGAAGATATAAAGGAACTACTTTCTATTTTCTCTTCATAAGTACACAAATAACCATAACTCTGGTACTTAATATAAGACAAAATAACCAGCACTATGTATATTACTTGGGAAAAATACTCATGCAATAGCCCCCGAAGATCATTCTAGTTTGAAACATAATCTTGATCAGCAGGAAGATCAATGAAAAATTTGACCATGAAGTCTAAAGGAAATATTTATGGATTACACAGGCAAATACTTACCAGTGTCTTTCCAACAAAAGTCATTGGCTCTGTATTTGGCCCAAGAGCGAGAGAAAAGATACACATAGCATATGCTGTTTTATCCTCATAAGCCATCAATAAGTTGTTGAGACCTAGAAAATGACGGTGAAAAAGTAAAAGTAAAACAGAAAAATAGAGCGATTTCACAGAAAAAAGAGAACATAAAAGAATAAGTTCCAAGGCATTGTATAAGAGGGGGATAAAAATACAAGCTGAGCAATTACCTTCATGACCAATCTTTTGCAGAAACCACTTGCTGCAGAACGTAATTTGGCATGCCATCCCGACATTAAGAAACAATTACAAAGTATATTATGTCAATAGAAAAAGACAATAGTTAACGAGAATTAAAAAATAACAGCATATGCGAAAATGACAAAAATGTATTTGGCATGTCCATGACAAGGGAGTTATAGAACATCCTATTAAAATTTAGAATGCATAGGATTCCAGAAGGTAAGTCAAATCCTTGGACAGAATTCCAAACTCTTAGTAAGTATTCGTTAATTTCTAAAATTGTCTCCATTTTAAGCGTCAGACTTTGACTGGTCAAAGGTACTAATGTAAGGTTTGAACTTTTATTGAGTATCAAAATAAGGGTTAAATGAATTGGAGATAAAAGAGAAATCTTATAGAGTAGAAGTGTCTCTCATGGCATATTTACGTTAGCAGGATAATATAAAAAGTGCAGGAAAAATGTTCTCCATCAAGGTAAAATGATATGAGCAGGGTACATTCTCAAAGGTAAGTTCCACAATTTCGCGTGCCATCGCTGTCCATAAGCAATTTCAATGTTAAAGGTTACCTAAACCTCCAAATATTATTTAGTAGAAGAAAGAAACGATTTGGGCAAGTCCTGTCAAAACAAGATTCTGCCTAATAAACACTGCCTAGCCATTGTAGCAAATTCATTTTCCTCCTCACAGTTATGCAGTTTAAGTTCATCCAACAAGCACTCATGGTCATTTAATGGAGAATCAAATTCTCATGTTCTTCTAGCTTCATGGATGAAACCTGGACCAATAAATGGTAACATGAAACATGCTGGGTAAAATTCTAATATCCATCAAGAAGATTGACCTATGGAAACATAAGGCTTTCATTTTGACGTTGGAGCAATAATCTCTAGGAACCTATTTCACAAGAATGGACCCAATTATTAGGCGGCAAGTTCAACTTTTCAAGATATTCAATGAAGGAGATTAAATGTTTCGTGTTTACTCCCAGATCAAAAGGGTGAGCTTCAGACTTGCAAAAGACTGCACCTAAGTAACAAAAAGCCCCCAGTGATTCCCAGTAAGCTAAATTTTTTATACATTTCTGCCACAAACATTAATTCCAATCCCCATCCCCAAAAGACCGCCACAAGAAAAAGGAAAAAAGAAATACAGAAAGTTGAAGATACAGCTAGTCGATCAAAGTATAAAATTATTTAAATGCGAAAAACTTGCACGAGGAAAAAATAGAAGGTTGCCTACTGCATAATGAACCAAAATGTTGAGAGAATTTCGGGTAAACAGATTATATGTTTGACATGCATACGAGCAGAAATTCGTTCAAAGGGAAAGCATAAGTACCAAAGACTTGTTTCATCAGCACAATTGCACAACAACAACATACCCAATATAATCCCACAAATAGGGTCTTGGGAGGGTGGGTGTATGCTGACCTTACCCATACCTTGTGGGGTATCAGCACATTGTGTCATCATAATTTTCACACATTAAAATTTCATTGTATGTTGCTTATTCATTCTTAAAAGTAGAAACCCTGTGTGCGTCTCCTATAGTTTACCTTTTTACTATTGAAATAAGTTACCTACCTTAATACCCAATACCGGAATCTGATCTAGACAGATTTCTAAGTAAACACGGAAATATTGTCATAGAAAATAATTCACTTCACACCAAACACGTCATAATAGTATAATGTGTGGTTGGGAGATTGAGGAGATTCTTTAGTGATAATATTGAGAATTAAAGGTAGAAATTAGTTACATGTTGGTTGAAGCAAGCAAGTTAAACAAGAGTTAGCAATTGTAATTAATCACGCACATCAATGTAAGTTAATTTAGCCCATTTGGTGTAAACTATTTTCCTTCACAAAACATTCACCAACTTAACACAACCAAACTTTAGAAAATGTTTTCATCAAGGAAAACATTTGTTGTTAAAAGAAAAACGTACCAACTCATAATTCCAAGAACAATAAACATAAGCATGCCTCGAGTAAGGATCTAGCTTATAATTAATAAGAAGTCTAAAGAGCTGAGATAACTTCACTTTAATAAACCCAATATTTCACACATGGTAAAGTTTATTAGTTCAATTCATCTGTGAACAGAGACAAATTAACTATAGGCTTCATATTGGGGAAATGGCACAATGGTTTACAATATAGTTAGAAGTGCACTTAGCAGAATTGCATAAGATGAATCAAGAAACATCACTATATATCATGACAGATATTACAGGAAGCATATATAGAAGAAGAAAGCACTTAAATCAAGAGCAGAATCATAAGAGAGGGGATGAACTTACATGTAAGGCCCTGCAAAAACAATTTCAGCACCTCAGTTCATTGTCACAACTCTAATAAGCACATATACAATATTGAAGCATGTTTATGTTTGTTAAGTACCTGGGAGACCCTTAAGGGCGTTGAAACAGAGACAAGTATCCTCAACTAGCACTGGTCCATTCACCTAAGAATTTTTCTAACTCGGTCAATTTCCCAACCATACACAAGCAATAAATTCAAAGCTATATCATACATGGGGAAAGGAAACTACATGAGGAAAATTATGAAATGACAACAAGTGTTATATGCATCCCAATGAGTGGTGGCTCATGTATTTAGCACCATATTACAGAATATTGGAACATTAGTGTTATATCACTTGTCTCATATCATGATATCAAAATATCAAGACAATTGCAAATGCTCGTGTCAAAATGAATACAAGATACCATAAGGGTTCTATATCAATAGAACCTTGATCTAAAGAAGAAGCAGGAACAATATGATGACAAATGTCAAATCAGAATCACCGTTAGAGTGGTGAGCACAGCTACGGGTACCTGTGCTATTGGGAGGTAGCAGCTACCTGGTGGAATATTCCATGAATACAAGATACCATAAGGGTTCTATATCAATAGAACCTTGATCTAAAGAAGAAGCAGGAACAATATGATGACAAATGTCAAATCAGAATCACCGTTGGGGAGTGGTGAGGCACAGCTACGGGTACCTGTGCTATTGGGAGGTAGCAGCTACCTGGTGGAATATTCCAGGTGCTCCACCATTATCTCCCCCACCTCCCCCACACCCCCACCCCACCCCACCCCTACAAAAGTCTCAGGAGTGGATCAGTCCTACTACTCGTGCTTGGTTGAAAGGATCACTGAAATAGATGCTCTAGAGGATTAACATTATATGCAAGATAAGAACTTGAAGTACTAAACCGGATCAGAATAACTTTGGCAGACACTGACTCAGCTAAAATCTAATAAGGGAGAAGAGTCACCTACATGAAATACCTGCTTTCGCTATTGCATACAAACAGACAATACACACACAAAAACGTATGTATATATAATATATGCAATGAAGCCAGGGTGTAGTACCTCTTTGGCAGCAATTCTTGCTTTTTCTTTGGAGATATCTTCAGGCTCACCTTGAAGTTCTGGCACTAAGATAAAATTTTGACATAAAGGGGTTCAATGTTTCAACAGCAAAGATTGAAATTAAGCACAAGTGATACATATAAAATAAAAAACATTGTAAACTTACAGTCAAGCTTAAGGGACTGAAAGGGAATAGACTGGCCAAGAATTGCCCTAACTTCCTCCAACTTCTTAGCGTTTCCAGTAACAAACGTCACTGACCGCGGCAACACCACCCCTGAACCCACCGTCCTCGCCGCCGCCGCCATTGTCGCTTTCTCCCCGGGAAAAAAAAGAATTGCACGTTCAAAGGATGAGATTTATGGTTTATGGGTTTTGGGAGTGAAAGCTTATAGTGCCAACAACTCAATTAAAAATAAATATTCTAATCAAAGGGGAAAATGTCCAAATATAATCCATATTACCATTGATACATGGATTAATTTAAATTTATCACATTCAAAAGAAGAAGGATATTTTCTATAATATTATTGAGTTAATAGTCAAACAGGTATCTAAAGTATTTGTTGAACTATGACCAAATATTTAATGGCAGTTCACGTAAAAAAACTCGCACACTTAATTATTTATATATGAAATTCAAAAAATCATAATATCATTAATTGTGTTTTTCACCTTTCACCTCATTTTTCATTTCAAAAATGCTTTCATTAATTATTTTCAGCATAAAAAAGTTAATCTAATTTGAATGATTTCTTTTAAAAAACATCAAATCTGAAATTTAGTTAACCTTGTTGATAGATAGATTTCTCTAGTGTCATTTTTGTTTATAAAGCTTGATTTAACTAGAGCAGTTTATGTGCCTTTTAACCCAAAAAGAAATAAAATTAAAACTACTAGATAGGCTGGGTACACATATAGAGACCAATAAAAATGGTGGTTTAATTTTAGCAGCCCATCAGGCTTTTGTTAGGCCTGGTCGACACCAGCCCGTTATCCTTCCACTGCACAGAGTGAAAACTGTTCGTTGCTCTGTGAAACCACCTCACGCAGTCCGCCCCAACTTTAGGAGCCCAGCAGAGCCCATTCCTTCGATTGAACCACAAGGCCCAACTCAGTGCTTGGATTGGGCAGGCCAGACATGAGGCCCACCAGACCCTGACCTTTATGGGACAGCCCAACATTCCACGATATTATTGCCCCCACTTGAGTTACAAGCCCAAATTATTGTAATATAGTCCTTAATAAATGAGCGAAAATAGTTGTTCATCGATGATGTGGGAAAAGTTTTCATGAATTATTTAGTCCCATATTCCTACAAAAATAGAAAAGAAATAATAACTCCAAATCTTTGATAGAATATAAAAGTTTTAGAACAATTATATTTAAGAATGGTGAAACAAAGTAAAGATTTTATAAATGTTATTTTTGACAAGAGAGATTTTCAGTCGACGATGAATATGTTATCAGTCGACGTATTTACTTGCTATTCTAATACTGATATCAATAATCTGACCTTTGACATCGATAACTATCATTTATTTACATTCGTCTAAATATTATATTAGAAAGTATTGACACATGTTTAATAATTACAATAATGATAGCATACATGTCTAGGATTTTGATTGAAGATATGATTTGAATTAGATGATAATGAGTAGTAATATACTTATGGAGCAGTTGGCACATTATTTTAGAGGTGTTATTTTCAAAGAAGGAATTCACTAAGTTTTGCATTAGAAGCCTAAGAAAATCCCTAAAAAAATACGGGAAAGAGAAAACTTTATAAATAGTTTCAATTTAGAGTATAATTAAGAAATATAATTATAATTTTCATATTTACAAAATATGGCTACAATTATTGTATCAGACCAGGGCAGGCGAGATATAAACTATATGATCGGCACATACTATATCTAAATTTGAAAATGCGCAAAAGAACTATATATCAGCTGAAAATGCGCAAAAGAACTATATCAATACATATTGTATCGTACATGTATTGTGTATTTGCTAAAAAAAATCTCGTAATTAATAATATTTCATGATTTTATGAGATTATAACTATGTATCATAAATATAATCTAAATATTTATAACGTCGCTTAATTTTTCCAATGTTTTTTTGCATAGGATTCGTGGCCCATTAATTAAAGGTCCAACAACTAGCCCAAATATGTAGTTGACTGGATGATTATTCTCAAAGAAAGTGTTTAAAAAAAAAAAAAAGAGGAAGTCACATGATTTGTCATATAATCATGTGATTACACCTAATCCACATTTAATATACCTTTTTTTCTGAATATATATCTTTCTTTTGTTTTCCTAATAATTGAAGAAAAGAATCAATACAGCAGACCAATGTTCAAAGTTTTTATTTTTTAAATTAAACAATGTCTAAGTGAAGACTAAGAGTCAAAAAAATAAATTGATTAACAATTAACTATTAATCTCGACTTAAATACTCTTTACAGCTTTCTGAAAAGAATTGCAATCAAGCAGACAACTTGCAAATAGCTCATGTAGGTAGCTTGCAAGAAGCTCCCTAAAAAGCCTTACAACAACTTTCTTGGAGTTGCAATTAAACAGATAACTTGCAATAACAGTTTAACTTTCTTACATCCGTAAATAAGCAAATAACTTGCGGGGGGCCTCAGCTCGGGAAAGGGAGAGTGGTCGAGTGGTCAAAAACGGCAGACTGTAAATCTGTTGAAGTTTTTCTACGTAGGTTCGAATCCTGCCTCTCCCACGCGAGCAACGCAAACATGCGGTTTGCAACCAGCTTCCTAAAAAACTTTAATAACAACTTCTTTTCTTCCACATTCCTAAAAAACTTTAAGCAACAACTTTTTTTCACCACATAAATAGATACTTATACATCAGTTTTCGGAGAAATTAAATCTCTATCTTCCCGTTATTTTTTTGACTACATCTCTTATTATTATTAAAAGTAAAGATTTTTTTCACTGTAAATCAGTATGAAATTTGTGTTATAAGATATAATTTTTTCACTCATTTTTTATCAAATTTATTTACTGAAAAAATACATGATGAGAAATAATTTTTCACTTCAATTTTTTTATATGAAAATATTTTTTTTTTCTCATAAATTATTAATGAGTGTAATCACTTGATATTTTTCTACGAGAAATCCGTGAGAAAATTATAAATTATTTTTAGTAGTGTTAATAAGAAGAATATGGAATACTCATTTTTTTTTAATAAGGCTAAGTGTGAAATGAGTTCAAGGGGTTTAAGTTTAGGATGTTGACAGAGCAAAACGTGTAAAGATTCCAAAGAGGGAGAATTAGTTTCCCAAGGCCACAAAACACCCCCCCTTATTTTAAGGGAAAAACAAAAAGAAACCTCTTTCCAGCGCCGTTTATCTTTTTGGGACCTTACTCTCCAAATCCTTTTCTTTATGGTCTTACTTGTAAATTCTAATTACCCACACACCACTAACCTATATACTCTAACCCATGCTTCTTCTTCTTTTTTTTTTCTTTTTATATATATATTTAAGGGAAAAACAAAAAGAAACCTCTTTCCAGCGCCGTTTATCTTTTTGGGACCTTACTCTCCAAATCCTTTTCTTTATGGTCTTACTTGTAAATTCTAATTACCCACACACCACTAACCTATATACTCTAACCCATGCTTCTTCTTCTTTTTTTTTTCTTTTTATATATATATAATAATAACTCTTTAATTTTTTTATTTTTTTTGTTTTTTTAATTAATTAAAATGTAAAAAGGAGCAATAATAATAAAATTCATACATATGTGAGATTAAAATTTTTGATAATAATTATTTCTATAAATAATGACTAATTATGAAATTTCATCATCTTTTCTTTTAAATATAAAATATTTAAAATATATTAATTTTTAAATTTATATCGCAGTCACTATGTGTAAAAGTTAATATTATGTATGTTAAAATGGGGAGGAGGTGGTAAAGGAAGCGGTTGGAGAATAAAATTCATATCTATTGCGTGAAACTCACATAATTATTCCTATAAAGAGTGTTTTGTAGAAAATGGTTATTTTTTAATATTTATTTTATACATATATATATATATATATATATATATATATATATATATATATATAATAAATATTAAATTTCTAAATATTAAAAAAAACTAAAATTAATCAGCTATAAGAGTCAAAAAATAACAAATTTTAAAAATATCAAATTAAATTTAAAATTTTAATTTATAGACTCAAAAATTTTGTAATCATACAAAAGCTATAACATAAATTATTTTAAAAAATAGTTCATTTCCTTTAAAATTTCTCCATCGATTGAATTATATCACACTTGTTAAGTAAGAAATACTTGAAAAAATATTAATAACTTAATTAATTAACTATTTAAAATTTTAAAAAAACAAAAAAAACATGTAATTTAATTAAAATACAAAAATAAACACATAATTAAAAATTAAATATTTAAAAATACAAGTCAAATACTTATTGATAACTTCTAAATAGAAATAATAGAAGAAAAAGAAGAATAAAAAAATAAAAAGTATGTAGTTTAATTGAAAAGGATTTGGTATGTTGAAGAATAGTGGGCATAAAATAAAATTTGGTGAGATTCTTTAAGCTCACGTGAAATGCCCTCAAAATCTGGAATTTGTTTGCTAAAGCACATATCTTACCATTTCACTTACATCCAATTTTTATAATTGCTCACTCTTTTTTTTTTAAATCACATTACATATAAGAATTATGACAAAATCTTTTAGCCTAATTGATAAAATTAATAAAATTAAAGTCATATAATAGTTATTTATTATAATAATATTTTATTATATAATTTATATTTTTCATATTATATTTTACTTCTATAACGATATTCTACCATAACAAGAATGCATTCAAAAGATAAAGAAGACACTCTTTGTAAAAATTTATCCATAACAAAGCCACACTCAAATGACATGTAATGATATTTTATAAGAAATATATTATAAAAATAAATATCAAAATATTTATGATAATCTCCGTTAACGCTAAGCACATACTAAATTTCAATTACGAATATATAAAATTAAAAAATATATTAAAATGGCATATCGCTTATAACATAACTTCACGAGAAAAGATTATAAGTATTTACCTTTACATTCATACTTTAAAAGAATTTTTATTAAATTAATTAATAAATATATTCATTTTTTTCATACATAAAATCGTTAAACTAGATTTTTACAAAAGTATATAACAGTTAATTAAGATATAAATATCAAATTTTACTACATGTATATATAATATCAAATTACTATAAGAGTCATAAAATTTTTAAATACAATTTATCACTGTAACAAAATTTAATCGTATCATGTGATTGAGAGATTATAAATTTAAAGTATAAAAAGATATAAGATATGGCTATGTAAATTAATTTTTATAATTCAATTTTCTTTAAAATTTTAAATAAAGTTATAGGGAAAATTTAGTGGGGTGGTAATTTGAGATAAGAACTCTGTGGGCACTTTGTTTGTATTATTCTCTATTTTATTTTTTTCAAACTTTTTTGTTTTTGGTTTCCACCTTTTGATGTTCTTTTAGGAGGCTAATGGACCCCACACATAATAGGTCCCACTCTTTCTAGATTTGATTTTGACTTTGGTCTATATATGATAACAATCAATATGTACGTGTGGGTGGATCTTCAAAATTCTCATGTCCTTTACCTAAATTTCTTCATCTATTTTTTTTTTTTTGGGCAATCATTGTTTTGTGTTCATAGCTAAATTTGAGGAAAATAACTATGTAGTTAAATTTTCCCTGCAGCGATAACGTTTATCTGTAAATTTTATAATTATTAT
>JACEIK010000652.1:269764-282364 GCA_018107945.1 Datura stramonium
ATATGAGTGTGAAGTAATTATATATTTTTACGTGAATATTTTTTTGTATAGAAACTCGCCTAAACAATAAGTTAATAGTCAGTTTAGAGATATGTTTGAGTCAAAAGAAAATCTTAAGGGTGTTTTTTGATCAATAGGTGAAAGTTTGTATATTTTTAAGTCAAATTCAAAAGGTTAGGGGCATTTTTATTTAATTATTTCTCTTAAAAAAAAAAAAAAGAGAAACAAGTATGACCACAAAGGAATTAAGTGTTTCGAAATTAAACTTGTGGGGAGGTTTATGTAACTTCTACTTTCACCTTTGTTTATTTCTCTTATAGATAGCTTCTAGAAGAGGCAAACAAACAAACAGACAGACAAACGAAAACAAAGGTGAAAGTAGAAGTTAGGCAGTGAAGAGGCACATGTTTTTCTTAAATTCCTGACTTTTTATTGTTTCAAAGTTGATTTGAAAATATTGGGATTTGAGTAAAAACTAATATTTTTATTTCTATTTTAATTGTTTTGAATAAAATTTACATATTTATTAATAAAATTAATAAAAATAATAATTTGACTATTATAATTTTACTAATTTTTAAAAACATATCATGTAATTTTTTTACATTTTAAGAATAACTTGAAGTACTAATGAATATAATTGAAAAAATACGTTAATTATAACCAATTTTGAAATTTTACTAATTTTTTAAAAACATATCATAGTAATTTTTTTTACATTTTAGAATAACTTGAAGTACTAATGAATATAATTGAAAAAATACGATTAATTATCTCTTGAATTTTGAATAGAACGAAGAAAATATTATTTAGGAAATGTCTATTTGGCCACAATGGTCATAATTATCCATTCACATTATAAATTCGTTTTTTATTAAAACATTTTTACCCTTCTATCCCAAATTTAATTTCTCATCTATTTAAGAGTAATTAATATTAATAGTATCATTCATTGGTAATTAAAATAATAATATTTTTAATAAGTGGTGGTTTAGCTTTTTGATTTTGTTTCAAAATAAGTGGTGTTTTACATAATCAATAAGACATTAATGATGTATTCCAATTTTACCCTTATTTAAATGAAGAGAGTTTTACATAATCAAGAAAATATTAAACTGTTATATCTTTTTCAAGATATTTATTAAGGGTAAGTGGGTAAAACTAATTCATATGCATCGGTACTTCTTCCTTTTGCTAGCAAGAGATATTTTTATTTATAATTTAATTCATATGCATCGGTACTTCTTCTGTTTTGATAGTATATACATTTTGATAAGCGAGATATTTTTATTTATGATTTAAGTCGTGGATCGCGGTACTTCTTGTCTCAAATTATCTGTCATGATTTTAAAAAAATAGTTATCTCAAATTATTTTTTATTTTAGAAGTTCAAGAAAAATTTAATATATTTTTTTAATTTTATCTTTAATAATAATTTTTTTGAAAATTAATATGTAATGAGAAGAGATTACATCTTACGACATAAATAAGGATAAACTAGTGATAAGAAAACCTCCCAATTAATATTTTTTTAGTGGGTGTAAAAGAAAACACACAGATAATTTAAAAATGAAAACGAATTTTATTTTTTATTTTTAAAAATATAGTGTGCTAAACTTATGTTTTAGCATATTATTGTCTTATTTTTTCTAACTTATTAATTTCATAATTTATCGTAGATTATTATTTTCATCTAATTTTTTGATTTATTCTAAAATAAGTGATTTTTAATAAATAAAAAATGTAGTATTAATAATTTATTTTTAAAATTAACAAAATTATAAACTTCAATTATTCAATTAAATATTTAAAATTTTAAAAAAACTTCTTTATATTTTTCTACACATATATTAAAAGATATATTTAATAAAATAATTTATTTAATTAAAACATAAGTGAATTTTTTTTTTAAAAGTTGAAAATAAAAAATAAACTTACATAAAAAAAATAAAAATATTTTTAATTTTAATAGTTTTATAATATTTTTAAACGATCTTAAAGCTGTACACATACACACACTCTTAGAGTGTGTTTGGTATAGAGGAAAGTAGTTTACGAAAGGTTTAAATCTTTTTATATTTGGTTGGATAAAATATTTTAGAGGAAGTATTTTCTTTTAAAATAAGTTTCTAAAATGAAAAAAATGACCATCGGCTTAGAGTATCTCTATTCGATTATGTCCATAGTAAACCCTTTGCCTAAGAAATGGCGAACCGCCCTTAGAAGTAATTTCTAATGAAAGTATGAAAAATAAGTTTCTTGGGGACATTGTCTCTCTCATTTCATACAATACCCCACACCCTTGCCACCCCCAAACCCGATTTTCTTTTCCTTTTCCCATCAATTTTTTTGGGATATTTTTGCCCTTCTCTCCCAAATTCAGATGCCTTAGATCAATTTATATTTATTAATTATTTTTTCCCAAACCCCGATTTTCTTTTCCTTTTCCATCAATTTTTTTGGGGATATTTTTACCCTTCTCTCCCAAATTCAAATTCTGTGATCAATTTATATTTATTAATTATTTTTCAACATATGAGAAACTCTCCCAATACATGGAGAATGAATAAATTTATAGTGAATCCTATATCTATAAATACGATTGTAAAATATCTCAATATCCCTGTATGTACATTTTTCGAAAATGTGATTCTAACTTTAAGAACTTTTAAATGTTCATCTACAAACTGCAAGTAGGGAGGGATTTTTGTGTAGTTTAAAAAGGGTTCAGGTTTGTCCCTGTTAGTAGTAGACTGGATATAGGGGCTCAATCCTGACCCATCAAGTTAGACTTTTTATGTCTGCTTTATTGGTTTCCGTTTTTTTTACTTTTTGTTAGTGGTAAAGGTTTAAAATGGTCGGGCACTGTAGATGAGGGTCCAGATTGTAATAATAACAATACTGGAGAAACAAACAATTCTAAATTTTTCATTCAAACACAGCTTTGAGTTGCAACAAATAAATGAACATTTATTGTATAATTAGTAACACTTAGCCTTATGCTGCTTACACATATTTATTTCAGTGTTTTAGTCTGGTATTATTCCTTCCCCATTACATCATATCCGGAATATAATATGCATACATACCTTATTCGTATCTTACAGAGGTAAAGATAATCTTTTTTAAAATTTTCCACAACATACTCTGCACAATAAAAAATAAAAAAATGGTTATTTGCTTGGGCAAATTCCCTACATTCCTTACCTACTCAAGAATATGCCATTCACTGCGGTAAATATTACATTTATTTTGAACTTAAAAAGACTGATGGATCTTCTTAATTATGAAACCAATCTTATCCTAGCATGGCTACATATTCAATATTTATGTTTTCCGAATCATAAAAGTAATCATTGTTTCTGTTATGTTCTTGCTTTCTTTCAAATATATTATGATTTTTTCATTAATGACAAAGTTAAACTAGTTGTTACTAAGAAATCAAAGTAAGAGAGGTACGTGTAACTTCGTAAGAAAGGATAGTATTACGAAACCCGAGGTGAAGGAACGTCTCCTCCGTCTACTCTCTCCGTTTCAAAATAAGTGATACTTTCGGTTTAAGCACGCCCCTTAATACTAACTAGTCATATTTTGACATAAGCAATTGAAAAATGTCTTACAATAAAATATGATATTCTTTAAAAAAAATGAGGTTCAATTAAATCTTCTTGTCCCTGTGGCTCCGCCTAATTGATTTTGAGTATGAGTGTAAGGAAATAATTTTAACACAACATAGATTGGGAAGTTCTTGGATTGATCTAAGCTTCACAGTGGCATGGGCATGCTTTTTACCCATTCAATTGTTTACACTTACAACTTATACTCTGTATGCTTACCTGAATTGGCTCTGAAACATTTTTAGAATCGTATGATGACGAGGCTTCAACAGAGAGAACAACATCCTTTCCAGTATTACGATTGAACCTTTCCCTTCCCAAGTGTTGTTTCTCCAATTATTCAATCTCATCAGTCATCTTATATTTTTAGTAGACGGACACCGGGAGATTCCACGTTCACGACATATTCGCTCAAATGTGGAGACACTAACTGTAAAAACAAGATGTCAAAACAGGATAACCACTTTTTACTGCCACCTTAGAAGAGAGGTCTTATATCTTCACAATCACTAATAGATGAGAGCAAACACCAGAAAAGAAGCTTATTCTGAAGTTCCAAACCATTAAGGCTTTCTGCAGCCTCTCTACGTTTCTTTCCTAACTGCTCTTTAAGGTCACTCCTACACCAACTGATTCACCAATTCTCCACGTCTTTTTGGATTTCTTATTCTTGGATTTCTTATTCGTTTTCTGCTTGTTGCCTTATCCAAAGATGGTAAAGTCCTGACCTGAAGGACCACTATCCACTTTCCTCTTCAGGTTTACATGTTCTGTGATGCACCGTTGTTGAACTGAATCAGGCCGTGCACAATCTCCTCGACTTTGTACAATATGATCTGATGGAGATTTGGCATCTAATTGCATAAACTGTCATTTTTAAACAGTAGTTCAGATAATCATTCTTCCAGTAAACATAGATTGGGAAGATGAAGCGTTTTCTGCGTCAGAAAATCGGACACACAGAGGGGAAGCACTCCTTTTTCTTTTGGCAGACAGCCACAGGAAACCATGCTTCCTGCATATTTGCAAATGTATAGCAAGAGCAAGAATTACGGTTAAAATATCTCAGAAAAATGGGGGGGAAGCTTATTGCATAGATGATAGAATTCTGACAAACAAAAGATAATCAAATTCTAAAAACTACATCCTATTCTGAGCTTACCTTGAAGGCTTGCTGCAGTTTCTTCACTTTTTCCCCCCATTTTTCCCCATAATGCTGTTCAAAATCTTGTGAGCTAATCAATCTAGCTGCACTCTGTGTTGCAATTGACTTGTTTGTTTGATCGTAGATATCTGCAGCAGGAGATACATCCTCTCTTCTGAAGTTTCTTCTGTGTGAGACAAGCTCCGTGCACTGTAATCCCTGTAAGCACATCATGTTGGGGAGCTCTGTTTCCATAACTTCTCCATGACCAATGTCTTTTAGCGACACATTTAACCAGAAGTTTGTAGCTGGACTTAAAAGAAGAAACCATCTTTCTCTGCTTTCCAAATTAAAGCATTACAATGACTTTATGTTCGCAACTAGCATTTGCTCAGTACTCAGGTTGCATCCAATCAACCAACATCTGCAACATGTTCCATAGATTTGATAAATATTATAAGTTGCCAATATCATCAGGTTTTGCTATGAAGTGGTTTTCCTCAGTAAAAGCAGCTGCAGCAAAGGAATTCCCATATTATAAGTTACCAGCTAAGCTAGAAATTTCACAATTTTCCCAAATTCGTTTTCAAAAGCTGATTGTAATTTGATAAGCATTTCAGTTAAAAATATTCAACGTGCCAAAAACGATCCCAGTAAAAGAAATCATAGAGAAATTTTCCCCTTGAAATCATCTAACTACTTGCATTCTTGTGTCTGCAATGTTATACCTAGAATTCAATTTAGAGTTCATGGAGACTAACTTGACAATACATACTACAGTTTCTTTGTCTATTACGCTGGTGGAGTTTGAATGAACTGGTGCATCTATGTGGGTTACCAAATTGTGATGGTATGAGTGAAGCAGCTTAAAGGAGGATTAAAGACAGAATATGGAGAAGGTATACAAAGAGGATGAAGATGCTTACTCTTGCTGCCCATGTTGAGCTGTTTACAGAGGTCTTCAGATTGGCTGCTAGAAATGACATGGCCTCCCAGATTGATTGGTCCATGAGGGACCAGGCCTTCAACTTCCCCATCAAATTGCATCTGACATTACCGTTTTCAGACTTCCGCCTGCTTGCCAAAGTCACGAAGACTGTAACACTGAATAATCTCAGAGAGGTTGAAGCTATTAAAGCTCTCCAAAATCTCATGTGGCCTACGTTATCAGGGCACTGCACCTTCGCTCTGTGTACTCTATGTGCCTTTTCAGCCAAGGGAGCAACATCTGTCATACTACATGAGATGAGGCTCCTAATCATAGAGTACATACCCACAAAGGAGAGAGTAACAGGTAACAAATAACTTATAGAAGCTTATGTGTTTTTCTTCTTCCTATTTTTCTTTTTACATTCTCTTTGCGGGGGAGGGTGGGCAGCCTAATCTCCCCAGACAGAAACAGCACCCGCAACATCAAAAGATGGAGAAAGCAAAAAGGGAAGGGAATTGACCACCATTTTTATGCATTGTTGTGGATATTGATCATAGGTTCTTTCTATATCCACCTACTTGGGGGCAATATGGAATTAAAACATACAAAATAAAATTAAATTTACTAGGAAATCTAGATAAAGAAAGATTGTATCTTAGCCCATTGATCAACTAAGTTGTTCAACTTAGTAGTAGCTATTCTCCTCCCCTGGATTTTCTCTTTGGTTCTAGCAGCTCTTTCATCTGCCAAAGAAATCAAGTGCTTCGTCTGCTTGAATTTTTCATGCATCTGTTCAGTTAGCCCTGCTTTCTCTTTTAACACTGCCTCCAATTGTGCCCTCAATTCCTTCTCCTTGCTTTCAAGTTCTCCATACCTAACCTTGAGACTCTCTTCATCTTTCATCGAATTCCCCACCAGATCTCTAATTTTTTCCAAGTCCGCAAAGAAGTCTTGGCTGCACATTTGGGATCGAGAAAACTCTCTCCAACTATGCACAAGATCGGAACATCGAACTTGAGTTCAAGTATTTGTTTGGCTTGTTCTTCTGGAAACATAGAGAGGTTGTCTGCTAAGACGGACAATGTTTTTTTCATGGAAGCCTCATTCTCAGGGTTGATGAGATCTTCCAGAGGTAACACAATCAAATAGCTGAAAAGCAGCTTTATGTCCTGTGTAGTGTTTTTGTTGGAGGAAATGGGGTTCAATGACTGTGTTGATGTAGATCCAAGAGAAAGTTTAACACCCGTACAAGTAGAATCCAATTCATTCACAACATGATCTTGATAACAAGTAAAGCTCACATTATATATCCAAATTACTGTTGAAGCAAAACCAGATAGATGGTTACAGAAGACAAACTTGCTCCAGGAACTTCCTCTTGGTTTTAAGAAATGTATACATGTTATATGTTTCTCCTCTAGCTTTAGATAAAAGGACAGCAAGGACAAGGTAAGAAGTCAAAATGATGGCTGAGAAAAGTAATAGTGAGTATGCTTACACTGACTGACTCTGGGGTGGGATTGTAACCCACACCAATGCCTTCAATAGTCCCATTTAGTGAGGCGACGCAAGATGATTTCTTTCTAGCACTATCTACCGCCAGTCTTTCGGGAGCACGGTTCAGTGTTTCAGAAGGTTGTTTGTTAAAATGAATCATCTCGTCCATACTATCTGCTTCTCTTTCTGGTTGTCTTCTCCTGTGCCTGGAAATATCAGTCTCTCTGTCCTCCCCACACATCATAAGATTTTCTGGTGGTTGAGGCATTCTTGCCAGAGCATTAAACGTTGGATTTCCAGAGGAGAGGTATCAGTTCTTCGCTTATATTGTCGCGATTTGTACGTAATTTCTTGCTCGGCTGAAGCTCTCCCTGGGCTCATACTGTTTTCTTTGGTGGTTTCACTGTTTCCTGGCATGTTCTGGTTAAGTGATAAATTAGCATCTTTGTGCTGAAGGGCACTCACTAAAGCATTAGTAGATTGGGAAACGGAAGCATTTTCTCTCATTTTTTTGGCAGTTGGCCACCGTGAAAGTCCATGTTCCCTGCATAGTCGCTTAAACGTTGAGACACAAACTGCAGGAAAAAGAAATTTAGATAAAAAGATAACATCAGCAAGATACATAAAGGGATGGAGTGCTGACTAAAGAGACTCGGATCTTACCTCCAAGTCTGGGTGCAGCCTCATAGCGTCTCATGCCATAACACCGTACAAGGTCTTCCAAATAAATCGATCCAATAGCACTCCATGGTGAACTTGATTTGTTTCTTGTCTTTTGATTCTTGGTCCGAGTGTCTACAGTAACTCCTGGACTTCCATGACCAGCATTAGTACTGCTCTCATGTGTCCGCGATAAATGGAGCAACATTTGTTGTCCATTTGATGAATGTTGAAATACCATAGAATCTAGATATGGAGATAGGTGAGATTGTTTTTTCTGTAAAAACACATAAATCGTCGGGAAAACAATCAAAACAATCTGGTTTAAGGAGATTGAAATGCACCTTAACACAAAAAAAAAAAAGAGACTGAAATGTACATCCCAGACAAAAACAGAGCAAACAAATTATTCTGCCGACAAACATCCCAATGAAAGATACTTCAAGGCAAAGAAACACATATATGACATACTAGCATAACAAAGTTACTCTTGAAGCAGAACTGTGCAGATGGTAAAGACAAAATTGTTCCAGGAATTTCCACTTGGTTTTAAGAAAGGTTCATGTGTTATATCTTTCTTGACCACTTTTAGATAAAAGGAGAGCAAGGACAAGGTAAGTAGTCAAAATGATGGCTGAGAAAAGAAATAGCGAGTATACTTGCACTGAAGGTAAGCAGTCAAAATGATGGCTGAGAAAAGAAATAGCGAGTATACTTACACAGACTGATTCGGGGATGGGATTATAACCCACTTCAATGCCTTCAACAGTCCCGTTTATTGAGGTGAAACAAGATGATTCCTTTCTAGCACTATCTACTGCCTGCCTTTCGGGAGCAGCATAGTTTAGCATTTCAGAAGGTTGTTCGTTAAAATCACTCATCTCATCCATACTATCTGGTTCCCTTTCCAGCCTTCTCTTCTGTCCGGAAATAGAAGTCTCTCTGTCCTCCTCACATATCATACCATTTTCTGGTGGTTGTGGAATTCTTTCCAGAGCATTAGGCGTTGGATTTTCAAAAGAGAGGCTATCACTAAATAGTCTTGATCTGTACAACTGGTCTTGCTTGGATGAGGCTCTCCCTTGAGTCATATCGTTTTCTTTGGTGGTTTGACTAAGTCCGGACATGTGCTGAAGGGAACTCAGTAAAGCATTTGGAGATTGGGAAACTGAAGCTTTTTCTCTCGTTTTTTTGGTGGATGGCCACCGTGAAATTCCGTGGACCCTGCACAATCTCTTAAACGTAGAGACCCTGACTGCAGAACAAAGAAATTTAGATTTAAAAACAATATAAAATCAGTGATATAAGAAAGGGGATGGGTCTCTGACAAAAAAATTTAGGATCATAGAAACAAGATCCTTACCAAATTAGAAGTCAATGCTTACCTCTAAGGCTTCTTGCAGCCTCTCTGAGTCTCATTCCATGACGCTGTGCAAGGTCTTCTTTACAAATCGATCCAGCTGCGCTCCATGGCGTACTTGATTTGTTTCTTCTCTTTTCATTGTTAGTCTGAGTGTCTACAATAACTTCTGGACTTTCATGACCGGCATTCGTACAATGCTCATGTGGTTGCAATAAGTGGAACAACATCTGTCGCCGATTGAATGAACGTCGAACTACTGTAGAATCTAGATATGGAGATGAGGAAGATTGTTTTCGCTGCAAACAACATGAACCATTGACACAACTTTCAAAAGAATTTCAGGTTGAAGGAGATTGGAATGTACATCCTTGACAAAAACAGATCAAACAAACTACTCTGCTGATTAATGAAAGGAAATTCAAGGCAAATAAACCCACATATAAAAAACCAAAACCAGAAGAAATCCTGAAATGATTGATTAGCTTTTTTGAAACGATCAAGAAGTTAAAAAAAACATCTTTAAGACTAACCTTGCTGGGAACAGGACATCTTTGACCTTTGAAAGGAAAAATAGCTTTCTGTGGACAGTGTACAACCTCAAACAATCCAACAGGTGACTTTTCAGTAGGTATAAACAGGCTAAGGGACAAAGTCCCATGAAAACGGCAAGGTTGTGCACAACCAGGCGAAAAATGCTCCGTGCGATAGGAGAACTTGAAACTTGAATTGCAGTAAGATGACTTAACGTCAAAAATACTGCCTAAATTTGTAAAAGCGGCATGCAACTCCTCCGCATATAGGTGCAAAATATAAACTACCGAAGACACCCTACATGGGAAGCATCCATTGCAGTTCCCACAAGGAATGAAGAACTGGCAACTGCCATATCTATAATCTGTAGCAACGAAAAGTTCATTTCAGAATCTTCACAAGCAATAAGAGATTGGATACTTTGGCATTGACTCTTTGTAGATGAATAAGCTTGCAAAAGGGAACAGTGCATAGTTGATCTCATCAGGTTTCCAGATGAAAAGGCCAGTTCGACTTCCCTCAGTAAGCGCAGCTGCAGTAAAGGAAAAACTCCAAATTAGAAGTTCTCAACTAGGCTACAAAATTTCATAACAATTCAACAACCATGGTTCAAACTGAGGTAAGGTTCTGGCTCAGTTGGTGATCCACCCTCACTTCCTCCTTCCAATAGATTCAAAAAAAAAAAAAAGATACTCAAAGTCTCTTAAAATCTAATTTCATTTTCTTACAATACAATCAAAGAGTACCAAATACAACAATAACATACTTGGTGAAATCCCACAAGGGTGGTGTGTACGCAGACATTACAGGCTTATCCAATCTTGTAAAAGTAGAGAGGTTGTTTCCGATAGACCTTCAGCTCAAGTAAAGCGTATCAAAGCACGTTTGAAAAGGAAATTGACTAATGAAGAAGCCAAGTTGGAAATAATGGAGAAAATGACAGTAGCAACAACAAATAATACAAAAACCGAAGCAAATAAAATAACACGTATTAATAAAATAGAAGAACAAGATAGTAGGAAAGCAATAACAATAATACTAATAAGCAACAACAAAAACAACAACATACCCAGTATAATCCCACAAAGTGGGCTCAGGGGAGGGTAGAGTGTACGTAGACCTTACCTCTACCTCAGAGGTAGAGTGGTTGTTTCCAGTAGACCCTCGACTCAATGATAAACAAATCAAAGCAATCCAGAAATAAAAATAATGGATGGAACAAGGCATGTCAAACATCATTTGAAATAAAAGTAATACAATACATAAGGTTCAAGAAACAGTAGATACTAATATGGGCGGATTTGCTAAACAACACTCTACTCCAACCTAACCTACTACCCTAATTCGTATTCTCCACAACCTCCTATCTAGGGTCATATCCTTTGTAAGTTACAACTGCATCATGTCTTGTCTAATCACCTCTCCCAATACTTTTTTGGCCTACCTCTACCTCTTCTAAAACCATACCTCAACAACTTCTCACACCTCCTCACTGGAGCATCGGGGCATCTCCTCTGCACATGTCCAGATCATCTCAACCTCGGTTCCCGCTTCTTGTCCTCCCACCTTGTCCCGAATATCCTTATTTCTAATCATATCTCTCCTAGTATGACCACACATCAATCGCAACATCCTCAACTTTCATCTTCTGAACATAAGAGTTCTTAACCGGCCAACACTCCGCCCCATACAACATAGTTGGTCTGACCACCACTCTATAAAACTTGCCTTTTAAGTTTCGATGGCACCTTCTTAACACACAGGACTCTGGATGCGAGCTTTCATTTCATCCATCCTGCACTTATATGGTGAGTGACATTCTCGTCAATCTCCCCATTACCTTGAATAATAGACCCAAAATACTTGAAACTTCCTCTCTTTTAAAAAGCCTGTGTATCCAGCCTCACTTTCACATTAGCCTCATGCCCCACTTCACTGATGCACTCTAAGTATTCGATCTTGGTACAACTCAATTTGAACCCTTTGAACTCCAATGTTTGTCTCCAAACCTCCATCTTAGCGTTAACTCCTTCACGCATTTCGTCAATCATAACTATTTCATCTGCAAATAACTATTTCCACCTGAATTTGCCATGTCGATGTATCCAAACTAATTTCAAATCTCACCTTATGAAATTTTTTCTAACCTAGTAATCCTTTACATTAGTCTATGAATAAAATCACTAAATTAATTATGTTACGAAAGAAAAGAACACTGTCTAATAGGTATCAGTTGAAAAACGGAAAACAATTGTATTTTAATGAAATTACTTACAGAGATGCAAGTGATTGCTTATTTCCAGATTCTTTAACATCCAATTTTATTTTTCAAATATGGAAAAAAATTTAAATTACTTTCTCTCGTATTTTTTAGCTTACTTCACGAACCCTAAAAGTTTGTTGTAAAACATTAAAAATTTAAATAAAATCGATATTAGATACAAACTCAGTTCTAAATATAAGAGGCCCGAAAAGAATCACTGGAATCTCTGTATTATAACATCCAGAATATGTTGATCTATCATGTTTCTCCATAGTTAAAGGGTGTAGATTAGTACCTGGCTCGTCCCTGTGATTTTTGGTTCATCTTTCTGGAGCGAAAGCTCATCACATTTCATATCCGTGTTGAAACAGCTAATCGAGACGCCCCTTCAGCCAACCGAATTTGTTCAACTCGCAGTTTTATGCGGCCAATCTGGATTTCCACCAAATTACCTTACTTTCCTTTACTCCCTAGCTTTCATTTTTATTTGTCAAAACTTTAAATTTTGCACCTTTTTAAAAATTAAAAATTTTATGATTTATTTTACCACAATAACTATATTAATTGATATAGTCTAAGATTTTAGACATAAAT
>JACEIK010000652.1:299310-313613 GCA_018107945.1 Datura stramonium
ATATATATACACACACACCTTGAAGGATTTTAGCAGCCTTGAACTGTGTTTGGCACAAATTTCACCATATTAAATACAAGCTAAATTGTCTATTAGATAACTAACTACTTGTGCATGTAATTTTGTTAGTGGTAAAATTAAAGGGTTCAAAATGGTAGATTGTAGTAATAATACGAGCGAAGGGCGAAAAATATATTTAAAGTATTATGGTATTTTGTATTTTATATTTGAATTATTAGGTGTGTGAGCTTTTAATTTGAATTATCATCAAATGTTTATCGAAATATACCTAACTATCACATGTTTACTTTATCTACCTGAGCGATGATGAAATTTCAAGTAGGAAAAGTGAGCAACTGATAGTTGAAGGGTGTTTTGATAAACATTTGGTGATAGTTCAAATAGAAAAAATAAACATGTGATAGTTTAAATAGAAAACTCAAAAACTTTTGATGATGATGATAATAATAATAATAATGGAGAAAGAGCGAATTCTAATTTTTATTCAACATGTTTATCACTAAAAAAAGTCTCTGAATTGAGCAACAATGATCATTCTGTTACCTAGAAAATTAATTGTATAGTTACTAAAATTTAGCTGGCTCAACTCAGTGGCATAATCGCACGTAGTAAAAGAACGATTAGCCGAACACTTTTTATTGAAAAATTATTAATAATATCATATTGCAAACAATTATTATATGCTCAAGGCAAATAACTGATAAACATAGTATCACTAAAGTTGTTGATACGCATATTCAATTTAAGGCAGAGCAAAATACCAAAATTAGATTTTGTGAATCATTGTATCATTAAATATTGAAATCTATTTTGCTCTTCAATTGGCTTGTAATTCGTTTTGAAGAAGTTTATTGATGTCATGGGTCGCCGAAAATCATAAGCTAATCCAAATATACTCTTTAAGTCATCAAATATTGGATTGAATAAAACACGTTAAGAATATCGTTTATAAGAAAGTATTTACGTTAAATACAATTATATTATGTGTTGGCATCAAATTACGTCAAAATTTCTCTTATTATATCTCATACCTTCCTAAATAAAATTTAGTTATTCAACTATACAAATTTAGACTATCATAATAATTTTGCATCGAACAGTTAAGCCATTCGAATAGGATGATTGTATATCAAATTCAAAGTTATACTTGTTCTCCTCAAATTTTCATCTACTCAAATAGTTACAAACATATTGTAATATTATGTATAGCCTCTAGGGGTTCAATCCTGACGCGTCAAAGTTAACTTTTCTTCCCTATTTTTACTTTAGTGACTCTTCTTTTTTAACTTTTGTTAAAGGTAATTGGTAATGTGTTCAAAAAGGTCGGGCACCGTAGATGAGGGCTCAGATTGTAATTAATAACAATACTGGAGAAACAGACAACTCTAAATTATTTTTTTTCAAAAAAAAATAAAATTGATAATCGGGCGATGTTCGAGCCAGTTTGCATGCACCTCGACTAATTTCACGGGATACTTACTACCTCCCACCAGCAACAGGTACCAAGTAACTCTGTCTACCAAGGTTAGAATAGATAGAAAGAAATCAACTAGTATTTCGACATAAGCTTGCAATGGAAAAATGAACTCTCTATTACCTTGAAAATTAATTGTATAATTACTAAAACTTAGCCATACGCTGCTAACACATATTTATTTAAGACTGATGGTTCCTCTTAATGGATTTTTATCCTCTACCTAGCCCTGAATAGAACTCCCTCTGCCTATCCTTTGGTTCACCATCATTTCTTTGAACAAAAGCTAGAATTATTGCTACTAAGAAATCAAAGTAAGAGAGATACGTGAAAGACTAGTATTACGAAGCCAGAGCTGAAGCAAGGTCTTTTACAGTATAATTAGTAGTATTAATTTTTATTTTTTTTTATTTTATTGGTAACTAAAGAGTTTTTATTTACCAAAAGAGGATAATTACAAAGTAGGAACAAAGGAACCTAGTTCCTGGACATGGTCCCAGAAACCAGTAAACGACATAAAGCACCTACACAAAAACATAACCATCAGTTGGATTCTAAAAAAGGAGATACAGTCTAAGAATACTAAGGGATAGTAATTCAGTATGGCAATTCTTTTTTCCAGCTTGGGTCGTACGCTCCTCCGGACGCCACTTGATGGGATTACACTGGGCTGTTGTTGTTGTTGGTCGTAAGCTCCCTCTAATCACAGTTTCCTGCACTATGTGCCTTGTAAGAATCTCAGGTGTCTTGTCGCTTGCTTTGAAAAATTCTCGCATTTCTTTCATGCCATACCAAATACACAGCAGCAGCCAGAACAATTCTCATCATCCCGTCCTCAGTATTCTTCTTATTTGGTCATCTTAATATCCAAAGAATTTCTTCCTGCCACCTCTGAGGTACTCGATCTACAGCCTGCCACAGGAGCAACTTCCTCCATATAGCAGTAGAAAATGGACAGGCAAAAAAGAGATGATCGATGGACTCCTCGACCGTATTACAGAGAGCACACAGGTTGGTATCGACCAGCCCCCATTTTAGGAGTCTTATCTTTAGTATAGAGCTTTCTATTCAGGGCTAGGTAGAGGATAAAAATCCATTTAGGGGCACCATAATTATTACAAATCACGCGTCTCCATTGCACCTTGGGGAATTGGCCTCTAAGCAGTAAGTACATCTTTCTTACAGAGAACGGCAACAACATACTTGTCTCATCCAATCCAGCTGCTGTCATAAACTTTGTGGCCTTAAAAATCTTCTGTAACGTCCATGAAGCCTGTTTGTGTAAACACATCCAAACATTTCCCCCTTTTATGTAATAAGAGCGCACCCACTTGACCCACAACCTGTCCTCCTTGTTGCATAGATTCCAAAGCATTTTACACACTGCAGCTTTGTTCCAGGTCTGTATATGAAGAATGTTTAGTCTCCCTGCTGACTTGGGCATACATATCTGTTCCCAAGAAATCAGTGCTTTCCTAGAGGCTGAAGCTCCGCCAGTCCACAAAAAAGTTCTGGA
Source organism: Datura stramonium (assembly GCA_018107945.1). Classification (NCBI taxonomy): domain Eukaryota; kingdom Viridiplantae; phylum Streptophyta; class Magnoliopsida; order Solanales; family Solanaceae; genus Datura; species Datura stramonium. Next base: position 302,322 of record JACEIK010000652.1, read on the forward strand.
AATAGTCTCAATAGCCTTGATTACCTTTTTAGGCAAGATAAACATTTGAGCCCAGAATGTTTGAATTGAGAAGAGTACTGTTTTTTACAAGTTGCATTCTCCCAGCATAAGACAATAGTGTTGCAGTCCAATGCGTGACTCTCCCCATCGTCTTGTCTATAAGGGTTGACACTGGATTATTGATAGTCTCTTTGTACTAAGAGGCACTCCAAGGTATCTAAATGGTAGGCTGTCTTTGGAAAACTTGAGCTTGCCCAGAATTTCGTCCTGAGTATCCTGATCAATTCCTCCACCAACATTAGAAACCAATCCAGATACAACAGAGAAATTAATGAAACAATCATAGAGCTTAAGTACTGAAATAGTGTCACTCCTGCAGAAAAGAAGCAAGTCATCAGCGAACCCAAGTTGAACAATCTTGAGTTTGTCACACTTAGGGTGGTATTAATTTAATACCAACCTTTTTACGTCAAATACTAACTGGTCATATTTTGACATAAGCAATTGAAAAATGTCTTACAATAAAATATGCTATTCTTAAAGAAACTTCACACCAACTCCTACATAGATTGGGAAGGTGAAGCACTCTCTTTCTCTTGGTAGACAGCCACAGGAAACCATGCTTCCTGCATATTTGCAAATGTATAGCAAGATCAAGAATTATGGATAAAATATTATCTCCATAAAATGGGGGGGAAAAGCTTATTTTTATAGATGATGGAATTCTGACAAACAAAAGATAATCAATTCCAAAAACTACATCCTATTGAAATTAGAACTCTGAGCAGCTTACCTAGAAGGCTTTCTGCAGCTTCTTCACCTTTTTTTTTTCCCTTTTTTCCCCCATAATGCTGTTCAAAATCTAGTGAGCTAATCAATCTAGCAGCACTCCGTGTTGCAATTGACTTGTTTCTTGTGTTTTGAATGTTTGATTGATCGTAGATATATATATATATCCTCTCTTCTGAAGTTTCTTCTGTGTGAGACTAGCTCTGTGCATTGTGATCCCTGTAAGCACATCACTCTGCGGAGCTTTGTTTCCATAAATTTCTCCATGACCAACATCTTTCACGGACGCTTTTGACCAGAAGTTTGTAGCAGGACTTAAAAGAAGAAACCAAAATTTCTCCATGACCAACGTCTTTCACCGACGCTTTTGACCAGAAGTTTGTAGCAGGACTTAAAAGAAGAAACCATCCTTCTCTGCTTTCCAAATTAAAGCATTACAATGACTTTATGTTCACAACTAGCATTTGATCAGTACTCAGTTTTCATCCAATCGACCAACATCTGCAACATGTTCCATAGATTTGATGGATATTATAAGTTACCAATATCATCAGGTTTTGCTATGAAGCGGTTTTCCTAAGTAAAGCAGCTGCAGTAAAGGAATTCCCATATTATAAGCTAACAGCTAAGCTAGAAATTTCAGAATTTTCCCAAATTTATTTTCGAAAGCTGATTGTTTATTCGATAAGCATTTCAGTTAAAAATATTCAACGTGCCAAAAACCATCCCAGTAAAAGAAATCATAGAGAAAGTTTACCCTTGAAATCTTCTAACTACTTGCATTCTTGTGTCTGCAATGTTATTCTAGCTAAAATTCAATTTAGAGTTCTTTGAGACCAACTTGACAAAGACATGCTACAGTTTCTTTGTTTATTACATTGGTGGAATTTGAATGAAGTGGTGCATCTATATGGGTTACCAAATTGTGATGGTATGACTGAGTAGCTTAAGGAGGATTTAAGACACAACATGGAGAAGGTATACCAAGAGGATGAAGATGCTTACTCTTGCCGCCCATGTTGAGCAATCTAGAGAGGTCTTCCGATTGGCTGCTAGAAATGTCATGGCCTCCCAGATTGATTGGTCCATGAGGGCCCAGGCCCTCAACTTCCCCATCAAACTGCATCTGCCTCTAGCCAAAGTCATGAAGACTGTAACACTGAATAATCTCAGAGAGGCAAGCTCTGCAAAATCTCATCTGGCCTACGTTATCAGGGCATATGCACCTTCGCCCTGTGTGCTCTATGTGCCTTTTGAGCAAACGGAGCAACATCTGTCATACTACATCAGATGAGTCTCCAAATCATAGAGTACATACCCACAAAGGAGAGAATAATAGGTAACAAATATCTTATAGAAGCTTGTGTGTTTTTCTTCTTCCTATTTTTCTTTTTGCATTCTTTTTGTGGGAAGGGGGGCAGCCTAATCTCCCCAGCCAGAAACAACAACCCGCAGAATCAAAAGATGGAGAACGCAAAAAGGGAAGGGAATCGACTACTATTTTTTATGCATTGTTGTGGATATTGATCATAGGTTTTTTCTTTATCCACCTACTTGGGGACAATATGGAATGAAAACATACAAAATAAAATAAAATAAACTGAGGAAATCAAGATAAAGAGAGATTACATCTTAGCCCGTTGACCAACTAAGCTGTTCAACTTAGCAGTAGCTATTCTCATCTCCTGGATTTTCTCTTTGCTTCTAGCAGCTCTCTCCTCTGCCAAAGAAACCAAGTACTTAGTCTGCTTGAATTTTTTATGTATCTGTTCAACCATCCCTGCTTTCTCTTTTAACACTGACTCCAATTGTGCCATCAATTCCTTCGCCTTGCTTTCAAGTTCTCCATACCTAACCTCGAGACTCTCCTCATCTTTTACCGAAGTCCGCAAAGAACTTTTGGCTGCAGGTTTGGGATAGTCAAAACTCTCTCCAGCTATGCAGGAAAATAGGAAAATTGAACTTGAGTTCAAGTATTTGTTTGGCTTGTTTTTCTGAAAACTCAGAGAGGTTTTCTGCTAAGGTACACAATACTTTATTCATGGAAGCCTCATTCTCAGGGTTGATAGATCTAATGCAATCAAATTGCTGAAAAGCAGCTTTGTGTCCTGTGTAGTGTTTTTGTTGGAGGAAATGACTCTGTTGATGTACATCACGCTGCTTCTTCTTCTTCTTCAAATCTCCATTCACCATTAAGATCGTGAAAGTTCTAACCTCCAAAAAAGAAAATCATAAAAATAATTTATATGAGCCCGCCACGTTTTCAACATCTTTCTTCTTCTTCATTGAAAATTTCATCCTCGAAAAAATAAAGAAAATCATAAAATGGAAAAAAGCAATTTGATCGGATTGCCTCAGGAAGATCTCGTTAACCCACAGAATGAGGCTTCCATGGAAAAAGTATTGTCCACCTTAGCAGAGAACCTCTCTGTGTTTTCAGAAGAACAAGACAACCAAATACTTGAACTCAAGTTCCCTTTTTTGCAAAAGTGGAGAAAGTTTTCTGGATCAAAAAATGTACAGCCAAAAGTTCTTTGCTGATTTGGGGAAAACTAGAGTATCTGGTGGAGATTTTGGTGAAAGATGGAGAGAGTCTCCAGGTTTGGTACGGAGAACTTGAAAGCAAGCACAAGGAATTGATAGATGCAGCGTTGAAAAAGAAGACACAGATAATTGAAAAAGGAATTTATTTTGAATTTTCATTTATCATTAACTTCCACCAACAAAACAAAGGGAAAAAGCAGTAGATTTTCCTTTTTTTTGTTCCTGTTTCTTTTAAAAAGTAAAATTGAAGGAGAAATTCGACAAAAATAGACAAATACAATTCCTGGTAGCTTTGTTGGGACGTGCCTTTGTTACGCGGCCTATATAATTATTATAAAGGATAAAATGATCATTAAGCTTTTTAAAAATATATTTATTATTATTACTCATTATTTATGTAAAAATAATGAGAGTATGCAAACGAGCGATACACTCTCCTTTGGAAATACGGCAGACTGCGAAGAATGGCTCAACCATCAATCAGAGTCGGTCAGTGTAAGTCGAGCTTAAATTCTTCAAAAGGTAACAAGCCAAAATATCAACAACCACATAAACAAGAATTTCATTCTGCTTTTGATTTTTTTAATTTATTTTTAAAAAAATAATTATTATTACATGGGACCCACGTTTTCACCATCTTCCTCACACTTCTTTTTCTTCATCAAATCTTCATAAACCAATTAAGATCGTAAAAGTTTCAACCTCCCAAAAAAAATTTTAAAAAAAAAAAAAGACATAAAAGAAATTCATATGAGCCCCACATTTTCACCATCTTCTTCTTCAAATCTCCATTCGCCATATTGTAAAAGTTTCAACCTCCATATAAACAATTATATAAGCCCATCACGTTTTCACCATCTTCTTCCAATCTCCATTCACCATTAAGACGCTGAAAATTTCAACCTCGAAAAAAGAAAATCATAGAGTCGGAAAAAGACGGCTTCCCACAGACAATGATTGTTCAGCATCTCACCATTTTGCTTCGAGAGTTATAATGTGTGGTCTACTTGTTGTCAGGAAACAGAGCTGCTTTTCAGCAATTTGATTGCGTTGCCTCTGAAAGATCTCGTCAACCCTGAAAATGAGCCTTCCATGAATAAAGTATTGTCCATTTAGCAGATAACCTCTCTGTGTTTTCAGAAGAACAAGCCAAACAAATAGTCGAACTCAAGGTGGATTTTCCTAATCTCGTGCATAGCTGGAGAGTGTGCAGCCAAAAGTTCGTTGCTGATTTGGTAAAACTTAGAGATCTGGTGGGGATTTTGGTGAAAGACGGAGAAAATCTCCAGGTTAGGTACGGAGAACTTGAAAGCAAGGAGAAGGAATTGATGGCACAATTGGAGTCAGTGTTGAAAGAGAAGGCTCAGATAACTGAACAGATGCATGAAAATTCAAACTAATCTGATGCCTTAGCTATACCAAATTCTCTACTGAAGTCAGAAGCAACACCTGCAACATCAAATGATGGAGAATGCAAAAGGGGAAGGGAATTGACTACCATTTTTTATGCATTGTTGTGGATATTGATCATAGGTTCTTTCTTTATCCACCTACTTGGGGGCAATATGGAATTAAAACATACAAAATAAAATTAAATTTATTAGGAAATCTAGATAAAGAGAGATTGTATCTTAGCCCATTGATCAACTAAGCTGTTCAACTTAGTAGTAGCTATTCTCATCTCCTGGATTTTCTCTTTGCTTCTAGCCGCTCTTTCATCTGCCAAAGAAGCCAAGTGCTTAGTCTGCTTGAATTTTTTATGCATCTGTTCAGTTATCCCTGCTTTCTCTTTTAACACTGCCTCCAATTGTGCCATCAATTCCTTCTCCTTGCTTTCAAGTTCTCCGTACCTAGCCTTGAGACTCTCTTCATCTTTCATCGAATTCCCCACCAGATCTCTAATTTTTTCCAAGTCCGCAAAGAACTCTTGGCTGCACATTTGGGATCGAGAAAACTCTCTCCAGCTATGCACAAGAATAGGAAAATCAAACTTGAGTTCAAGTATTTGTTTGGCTTGTTCTTCTGGAAACATAGAGAGGTTGTCTGCTAAGATGGACAATGTTTTTTTCATGGAAGCCTCATTCTCAGGGTTGATAAGATCTTCCAGAGGTAATGCAATCAAATTGCTGAAAAGCAGCATTATGTCCTGTGTAGTGTTTTTGTCGGAGGAAATGGGGTTCAATGACTGTGTTGATGTAGATCCAAGAGAAAGTTTAACACCCGTACAAGTAGAATCAAATTCATTCACAACATGATCCTGATAACAAGTAAAGCTCACATTATATATCTAAACTAGTGAACTTATTCGCGCTTCGCGCGATTATAAATTCAATTTGTTAAATTTAAAAAATATCTTATTATAACTTAAGTTAATAGAAGATACAATTTTCATATACAAGTATACATATATTATATATAATTAAAGCCTGAATGTTGAAGTTCATAATTATTATTAGTCCGCAAAATCATTATTACAATTACAATAGACACAAAATAAACCATAACACAAATCAAATACAATATTTCAAACCATACCTTTTCTTTAAAACAATTCAGAAGTTGCATCATTCACCCATGAATTTTTTCAAAAGAATGTATTTGTCAATTCAAATTAGCTAAACAATATAATATATTCATGAAATTGAATACGAAGGTGAATGAATTAATAAGTGTATTAGTAGAGGATATGTGTACTCAATGATAAATAATTTAAGAATTTGAAAAACTCACATAAAAGAAATTGTTGTGTTATAGGCGAAGGACATGTCAGAGTTTCGGGGAGCAAATCTTTTGCAGAATTTTGTTTTTGACTTGAACCTATCCTAATGCTACTTGAAATGATATCCATTAGACTAGTCAACTTTAACATATCTCCATTCTTCATGGAGGAGATGAAAAGTTGTAGTACTAAATAATTAGACATTTAAGTTTTACAATAATAAATAAAAATAAGTGAAGTAGTAAATTTTTAGGAATTTAATATTTTACAATAAAGAACAGAAATAGATGAGGGGAATAATAATTAACATATTTATTTTTGTATAGCAATAAGTAAATAGAAATATAGAAGAAATTGTTTTAAAAAGTGAGAAAAAAATAAATAAATAAGATCTTTAGCCAAAATTTGGTGACACCTTACTTCTCTAATGTCTAGCTTTATATTATATATAGATTAGTGTTGAAGCAAAATCAGACAGATGGTTACAAAAGACAAACTTGTTCCAGGAAATTCCTCTTGGTTTTAAGAAATGCATACATGTTATATGTTTCTCTTCTAGCTTTAGATAAAAGGGTCAAAATGATGGCTGAGAAAAAGAAATAGTGAGTATGCTTACACTGACCGACTCCGGGGTGGGATTGTAACCCACGCCAATGCCTTCAATAGTTGAGGTGAGGCAAGATGATTTCTTTCTAGCACTATCTACCGCCTGTCCTTCGGGAGCACGGTTCAGTGTTTCAGAAGGTTGTTTGTTAGAATGAATCACCTCATCCATACTATCTGCTTCTCTTTCTCGTTGTCTTCTCCTGTTCCTGGAAATATCAGTCTCTCTGTCCTCCTCACACATCATAAGATTTTCTGGTGGTTGAGGCATTCTTGCCAGAGCATTAAGCGTAGAGGAGAGCGTATCAGTTCTTCTCTTATATTGTCGCGAGTTGTACGTCATTTCTTGCTCGGCTGAGGCCCTCTCTTGTCTCATACTGTTTTCTTTGGTGGTTTCACTGTTTCCTGGCATGTTCTGGTTAAGTGATAAATTAGCATCTTCGTGCTGAAGGGAACTCACTAAAGCATTTGGAGATTGGGAAACGGAAGCATTTTCTCTCATTTTTTTGGCAGTTGGCCACCGTGGAAGTCCATGTTCCCTGCATAGTCGCTTAAACGTTGAGACACTAACTGCAGGAAAAAAAAAAATTTTAAAAAAGATAACATCAGTAAGATACATAAAGGGATGGAGTGCTGACTAAAGAAACTAGGATCTTACCTCCAAGGCTTGCTGCAGCCTCATAGCGTCTCATGCCATAACACTGTACAAGGTCTTCCAAATAAATCGATCCAACAGCACTCCATGGTGAACTTGATTTGTTTCTTGTCTTATGATTCTTGGTCTGAGTGTCTATAATAAATCCTGGACTTCCATGACCGGCATTAGTACTGCTCTCATGTGTTGGCGATAAATGGAGCAACATTTGTTGTCCATTTGATGAATGTTGAACTACCATAGAATCTAGATATGGAGATAGGTGAGATTGTTTTTCCTGTAAAACACATAAATCGTCAGGACAACAATCAAAACAATCTGGTTTAAGGAGATTGAAATGTAGCTTATCACAAAAAGGAGGAGATTTAAATGTACATCCCAGACAAAAAACAGAGCAAACTAATTATTATGCCGACAAATGTCCCTATGAAAGACACTTCAAGGCAAAGAAACACAAATATGACATACTAGCATAACAAAGTTACTCTTGAAGCAGAACTGTGCAGATGGTAAAGACAAACTTGTTCCAGGAATTTCCTCTTGGTTTTGAGAAATCTTCATGTGTTATATCTTTCTTGTCCATTTTTAGATAAAAGGAGAGCAAGGACAAGGTAAGTAGTCAAAATGATGGCTGAGAAAAGAAATAGCAAGTATACTTACACTGCCTGATTCGGGGGTGGCATTATAACCCACTTCAGTGCCTTCAATAGTCCCGCTTATTGAGGTTAAACAAGATGATTGCTTTCTAGCACTATCTACTGCCTGCCTTTTGGGAGCAGCATAGTTTAGTATTTCAGAAGGTTGATTGCTAAAATCACTCATCTCATCCATACTATCTGCTTCTGTTTCCAGCCTTCTCTTCTGTCTGGAAATAGAGATCTCTCTGTCCTCCTCACATATCATACCATTTTCTGGTGGTTGTGGAATTCTTTCCAGGGCATTAGGCGTTGGATTTTCAAAAGAGAGGCTATCACTCAACAGCCGTGATCTGTACAACTGTTCTTGCTTGGATGAGGCTCTCCCTTGAGTCATATCGTTTTCTTTGGTGGTTTGACTAATTCCTGACATCTGCTGAAGGGAACTCAGTAAAGCATTTGGAGATTGGGAAACTGAAGCATTTTCTCTCGTTTTTTTGGCGGATGGCCACCGTGAAATTCCGTGCACCCTGCATAATCTCTTAAACGTAGAGACGCTGACTGCAGAACAAAGAAACTTAGATTTAAAATATATATTATAATCAGTGATATAAGAAAGGCGATGGGTCTCTGACAAAAAAATTTAAGATCGTACAAACAAGATCCTTACCAAATTAGAAGTCAGAGTTTACCTCTAAGGCTTCTTGCAGCCTCTATGACTCTCATTCCATAACGCTGTACAAGGTCTTCCTTACTAATCGATCCAGCGGCGCACCATGGCGTACTTGATTTGTTTCTTCTCTTTTCTACAATAACTTCTGGACTTTCATGACCGACATTTATACTATGCTCATATGATTGCAATAAGTGGAGCAACATCTGTCTTCGATTTGATGAACATCGAACTACTGTAGAATCTAGATATGGAGATGAGGAAGATTGTTTTCGCTGAACCGTTGACAAAATTTTCAAAAGAATTTCAGGTTTAAGGAGATTGAAATGTACATCATTGACAAAAACAGATCAAACAAACTATTCTGCTGATTAATGAACTTCAAGACAAATAAAGCCACATAATAAAAAAAACAAAACCAGAAGAAATACTGAAATGATTGATGAGCTTTTTTTAAACGATCAAGAAGTAAAAAAAACATCTTTAAGACTAACCTTGTTGGGAACAGGACATCTTTGACCTTTCAAAGGAAAAATAGCTTTCTGTGGACAATGTACAGCCTCAAACAATCCAACAGGTGACTTTTCAGTAGGTATAAACAGGCTAAGGGACAAAGACCCATGAAAACGGCAAGGTTGTGCATGACCAGCCCAAAAATGCTCCGTGCGATAGGAGAACTTGAAACTTGAATTGCAGTAAGATGACTTAACATCAAAACCACTGCCTAAAATTGGAAAAGTGACAGGCAACTCCTCCGCATATAGGTGCAAAATATAAACTACCGAAGACACCCTACATGGGAAGCATCCATTGCAGTTCCCACAAGGAATGAAGAACTGGCAACTGCCATATCTATAATCTGTAGCAATGAAAAGTTCATTTTTAGAATCATCACAAGCAATAAGAGATTGGATACTTTGGCATTGACTCTTTGTAGATGAATAAGCTTGCAAAAGGGCACAGTGCAGAGTTGATCTCATCAGGTTTCCAAATGACAAGGCCAGTTCGACTTCCCTCAATAAGCGCAACTGCAGTATAGGGAAAACTCCAAATTAGAAGTTCTCAACTAGGCTATAAAATTTCATAACAATTCAGCAACCATGGCTCAAACTGAGGACAGGTGCTCGCTCAGTTGGTGATCCACCCTCTTTTTGAGTCACCCTCAATTCCTCCTTCCAATAGATTCCAAAAAAGAAAATATACCTAAAGTCTCTTATATCTAATTTCATTTTCCTACAATACGATCAAAGAGTACCAAATACAACAACAACATACCCGGTGAAATCCTACAAAGGTGGTGTGCATGCAGACCTCACCGGCTTACCCAATCTTGTAAAAGTAGAGAGGTTGTTTCCAATAGACCTTCGGCTAGTAAAGCATATCAAAGCAAGCTTGAAAAGGAAATGCACTAATGAAGAAGCCAAGTTGGAAATAATGAAGAAAATGACAGTAGCAACAACAAATAATACAATAACCGAAGCAAAGAAAATAACACGTAATAATAAAATGGAAGAACAAGATAGTAGAAAAGTAATAACAATAATACTAATAAGGAAAACTGAACAACCCTCGACTATGTACTAACCTTCTATCTAATCGTCAACCTCCAAAAAAAAAAAAGTTCAATGACTTAAGTGTATAAGTAGAAAGATTAATTTCCCTTTTGAATATATATGCAATTAGGAACTAATAAATCACTATATAAATCAATAATTGAGCTGACTATATAAAAATTGATAAGCACAGAAGAATTAATCCAAACTTGTTTCAAATCTCACCTATATGATATTTTTTTTCTAACCTAGTTCTAGGAATAAAATCACTAAATTAATTATGTTACTTAAGAAAACAACACTGTCTAATAGGTATCAGTTGAAAAGAGGAAAACAATTGTATTTTAATAAAATTACTTATGGAGTTGCAATTAATATGCTTATTTCCAGTTTCTTTAACATCCAATTTCATTTTTCAAATATTGAAAAAAAAACTTTCAAGTTAGTTTCTCTCGAATTTTTATCTCACTTCACGAACCCTAAAAAAAAGTAGGAACCTTCAGAAAAAAAATTGATATTTTGATATAAACTCAGTTCTAACAGTATAAGAGACACGAAAAGAATCACTGCAATCTCTGTATTACAACATTCAGAATATGTTGATCTAATCACGGTTTTCCATAGTTAAAGGGTGTAGCTTAATACCTGGATCGTCCCTGTGATTTTTTGTTCATCTTTCTGGAGGGAAAGCTCATCGCATTTCATATTCGCGTTGATGTACAGGCAATCGAGATGCTCCTTCTCAGCAGACCCAGTATGTTCAACTCGCAGTTTTGTGCAAGCTAATCTGGATTTCCGGGAAACTTCCTTTCGACAAAATGAATACTAATTGCTTCATTTAGTCAAAATTGTTTACTTTTCAATAAAAAGTAACCGTTTCAGGAAATAAGAGAAGTTATTTTTCATAAAGTTTGTCCAAAGTAATTGCTACTCAAATATGTGTTAAATTTATTAATCATTCTCACCGGGAGTATTTCTGCTGATAAGTATTTTTTTAAATAAGTTAGATTTTAAAATTTTGATTAAATATGTTACTGTGTTACTTTCCTTTCCTTTACTACCGTATTATTTTCACTTTTATTTATTCTTTTCAAACTTTTCACATTTTAAAAAATAATAAT
>JACEIK010000652.1:339756-355373 GCA_018107945.1 Datura stramonium
GTGGTGGTGGAGGAGGTGGCGGCGGAGGTGGTGGTAGTGCTCGTGGACGAGGCGGTGGAGGTTCACCAGGCCAAGGTAGTGGTTGTGGTTGTGGCGCGGGCTATGGTTCTAGTGGTACCGGTCAGAGTGTTCCATCTCCTAGGCCCAGTGTCATGCCTTGGATGTCAAGGAAAGTTTCACCAGGCTTTTACTAGTCACTAGTGAGAAAGATTCATGTCTATGATGAAGTAATATAAAAAAAGAAAATATTTTCTTTAGTACTATTACAAAAGAAAATTAAACAGAAATAAGGGCATGGAACTAGCTACTTAATTATATATGTTTATTACATGTGCATGGACTCTTGATTGTGAGTGATCTTGTAATTAAGTTGTATATGTGCATGTACTGCTTGATGTTTGGAATAAAGAGAAAATTCTATTAGTGTAAACTTGGAAATTATAAGATTAAGACCATTATGCGTGCTTACTATTTAATTTTTTATTGTTTGTGTTGTATTGATTGGTTTTGATATTAAGAAGTGAATATTTTATTTTTATCGAACTTCTCGCGAAAAAAGAATATCAATATTTTTGTTTGAATTAATTCAGTTAAAATTAATAAATTTTAGTTAATATATGAACATCCTTGCATTGAAATCCTTCAGCCTCGAAATAATTTTTTTAAAGCAGGACATATCTATTTATTATTTGAGAGAATTGGTTTTGCATTTTAATACAAATGTAATTTTAATAATATGATTCATGTTCAAATGAAATCAATAAAAAATAAAATAAAAAATTTGTAAATAAAATACTACTAAAGATCTTTGTAGGATCATTTTCTTCTATTTGAATTCCAAATGGACATAAAAAATTATTTTCTCCAATTTGTGGGCTCCATAAAATAGTGAACTGACATTAGGGTGGTGCAAATTAACGGTTAAACCAATAACCCAAATCGATAATTGAGTTATTGGATTAATGATTCAGATTATTGGTTTAACGGTTTGATTATCGGTTTACAATTTGAAGTTATTGAGTTATTGATTTGATCACTTTTTTTAACGGGTGAACCGATAACCCGATAATAATTTATTAAATTATAATTTTAGCCTTCAATGTATAAAGTATCCAAACGAGTAGATGAAATGAGTATCGATGAAAAGTGAAGGGGGTGGTGTTTTAATTTAAATTAAGGTTGATTGTTTAGTTGAGCTAGTTCTATATATATTTTTCTCTTTCCACCCACTTTTTTCTAGCTAAACATACTTATGACTTATGAGATTTTTCATGTGAGATCTTAACGGTTAACCCGATAATCGAACTAATAACGATCAATAACCGATTAACCGATATCTTAATGGTTCTTTAACAGTTTAGCATGTCTAACCGATAACCAATAAGTAAAACTGATAACTTTCAAAACCGAATCGAATCGACTGATACGTAGCTCTAACTGACACCAAAAAACCCAAAACCGGGTATATATGCTAATCCTACATAAAATAGGTGTCGATATGTAAATTAACTTAAATGCAAGGGTACTAACAAATTTTATAAATTTATCACAAGCCCCTCTCTCTCTCATTATAAATACTTTCGCCTCATCGCGAAGGCGGGAAAAATTGGAAAGGAGAATTCACACGGAGAGAAGATGAAGAAGAACTCAAATTCAAAGTCCGGCAGAGATCTACAAAGCTTGGTCGAAGCTATCAAATCTTCAGATGTAAGCTTTCTTCTAAGCTACTAATTCATATAATCCAATTTCAACTCATTTTAGTTCATCTGTTAATATCATTTTTATAAATTCCTTGTTTTTTCAGAAGTCATTTCGCTACAATTTTGTTATTATGATTGCAGTTTGATACTGGAAGTAGTGTTACGTTGTTTTTAGGTTTACTTTCCCACTTTAGGTGCCCTTGTGTTGACTGTGTAGAGGTTAAATTGACTGATTTCAGTTTCAGTCAGTTGAATCAACCGTTGGATCATTTCCTTTGTCACGTTTCACTTAATTTGTATAAATATACTCGTTTTCAGAAGTTAATTCGCTCAAACTTCGTTATTGAGAGTCACATTTGAAGTTGCTGTTGGAAATAGAGTAGATTGTGTTTTAGGGTTTAGTTTCAGTAATTTTCGACTAGATTCTATTCATTTCTCACTCTTTGGTGCCCTAAGTTGACTATAGAGAAGCTTATTTTTTTTTTCTGAAAAAATTTATTTCCTATAATTTCATTATTATGAGGTGTAGTTTGTTTATCTATAAGTTATTCTAAATGCGAGGCAGGATTTGTTGTCGGATGTTTATGTTTGTGAATAGTGCATTCAGTCTGGGAAATTATGAAGTTGTTACTGAACCTTATCTAGTAAACAGCATGTAGAAATTTCAGTTTCTTTATGGAAGCATTTGTAGCTGAATACTCTTTCTGTGAAACATCTCTAGTTCTAGTTTAATAAGGTGTAAGTGGAACTATCTTAAGTGTGAATGTGTTGGTACACATTTGCAATATTTACGAACCCCATCACCTGCATCCATTTCGCTCCTTCAAGATTTTGATTAATAAAGATGGGTGAGCCTTATAATATTTCCCTTTCTTCTCTTTTTCTTCTATTTGTTAGCTTAGAATGAGAAAGTCCTGCCTCTTCCAAAGTTACATACACATCCATCTTGTACCTGGCATTGGATCCTTCCAGTTAAACCACGTCCCATAAATCACTTATCACAGAATTGATTGTAATACGTAAAGATTAACTAGTTTGCTTTTATAGACCTCAAAAAATTAATAGAAATTAGGTGAATGCTATGAACTTAATAAAGTTCACATGAGGTTACAAAGTAGGGATTCTGATTGGAACATAAAAGGTGTATAGGCTGATATGGAGGAGGGATTGAATGAAATACATTTGATTTAGAAAGACTAAGGGTTCTAACTACTAAGGAAAAACATTCCTGTCTTCTTCTTTGTTTTTGAAAGTTTGGCTGAATGTGGCCAAGTAAGAACAATGAGAAAAGTTCAAGATTTTTCTTCAAGTTGGTTTGTTAGATGTTTGCATTTTTGTTCTTATATAAGCTAGCTATATCTTGGTTCTTAAATTGCACTGAAAGTTTGGTGCCCTGGATATGGCATTTTCCATGCACATTGTTCCACCAGTACTAAGTTTTTTGTTCTTTTCGATGCTTTCCATACTTGTTTCTTCTTCTTCTTCTTCTTCTTCTTTATGGCTTTCACCATGTTAAAATGTTTCTTGGATCACTCCTACTAACTCTTAGATTTTTGCGAATCTTAAGCTATTCCTTGATATAATTTGCTAGTTATTTACATCCTAAGTTTGATTTGATAGTGTCCTGTCTATCCTGCAGGTTGTTGAGAATCGTGTTGAATTGCTTGATGAACTCGGTGAGCTAAATTTGACAGAGAAATCAGAAGTGGCTTCTCTTATAGAATCCTTACAAGTATCCTGATGACTATTAGCACAGTGGAATGAATGGATTAATTGGATTGAGAAAAGGAGAAATCAGTTTTCCATTTAAAAAAGAAAAGAAGAGGAGAATTCAGTTTGCTGTCTGTTTGACTCTAAAGCGGGGAACTATGTTGTGATTTTATTGGTGCCATTGATATAGTATGTCCACATTCCAGTTACAAGAAATGATTTTCTATAATCACATGGAGACTACACGAAGAATTGGTTGAGAGAGCTGATCTTTCTAGGCTTGAGAAATTGGGAACACCTTTTTTAGTTTCAGTCTTACATAAGCAATTAAACATAGAAATTTTACAACTCCAAAGTCATTATTCATTAGTTGTATCTTCTCGTATGAGTTTGACCTTTGAGCATCATTTTAGAACGGTTTAGAATAAAATCACTTGTGTGTCGAGGCTTTACCTTTGTTCTTCAGCATATTTTTTGAAAATTCGGTACTGCTGACAGTATCTGAATTGGTCTTTCCAAAATAGTTTATCTTTTGGGGGTTAAACTATTGGTAAATGATTTCTTCTTTACTGATGTTTAACTTGTTTAATTTTTTTTAAGCAAACAGAATTCCTGATATTATATAAAGGTTTTGTTAGAGCGAATACATGCGAGCTACACTTAAACAAGTCAACTGCTATTGCTCTTCGTGTTTCATGAATGATGTTGCAACCTAATATATGTATTTATGGAAGATCTGGATCTCATTCTTCTGGTTCAGTAAAACAGCTAATTTGATGATTTGATCTCATTTTAGTAGCTCTTTGTTATCTACCTTAACATGTTACTGGACACTCTGGGAAGACTTCACCTGTCTTGACATTTCTCAATGCAAATTGAACAAAACCATTTTGCGCGTGGTAGCAAAATATCTGCCGTCAGACATATCTGCATGCCTAGGGCAGTTTCTAGGTCTAGGAGCCAAAGTAAGTTTTGTTTCATTCCTCATCTCCTTGGTTAGGTAACCAGTGCTCATGAATATACATATTGCTTATATTAAGTTCTTAATCATTAGGCTGCCGTATGGTGTAAAAAGCATCTACAGATGACACTCATGTCGATTCCGGACTCACCTGAAGAAGAACATAGTAGCCTCTTTTATCAGGTTATCATTACCGTTTAGTATACAAACAATGTCACTGATAAATCTGGATTTGGTTTTACATTTACAGTGAGGTACTCATCTTTCCTTTTGAGTTCTTGAAATCAATATAGTTGCAGTTTGTATATTTGAGTTTGAACTTTGTATCATAGTTGTTGACCTGCATAACAATCAGAAGATTATAATTTCTTTTCTTGTTAAAGCAGCAAAGGTACCGTTTTCTGTTGCTTTCATTATTTCCTTTTAGCATATAAACCTTTTTATCTTTTTAGTTATAATTTTTTTTTCCATTCTAACTTTGAAAATCCACTGCATTTTCTAGTTACAGTGTCTGGTATGGCAATGTTAAATACTAGCACCACATGGATTGAATAAACAAGCAAATGCAGTCAACCAAACAAAACCGACCAAATTGTCTGTAACACTTTAAACTGAACTGGAGCACATGAACTTACCTGTTGATACTGTTATTGTTGTTTGTTGTGTCATGAAGCTGATTGCTTTAAGGAACTGGCTAAACACCCAAACTGAATTGTGCAAAGTGGAAGCCCCTTGTAGATTCTGTAGTCATGTTTTTAGCATTAGACATTTATCTGGTGATTGTTTTATGTCCCTTTACATTTCCTTATAATGTAAGTTTCCTTAACTTTGAAATGCATGTAGTGTAACAAGGCTATCAAGTTGTACTTTTCTAACAGATCTCGTTTTTTATCAGTTGCTACTGGATTTGCTTGGCTACTCTTCCTCTATTTTCGCAGCCTTGACCAGATTCCCTGTTGCGGTTGACAAGGGATTAATGTCTAATGTTGAAGATTTCATCTTGGAGGAATTAAACCTTACAAAGGATTGTGTTTTAGCTGTGAAGGTATTGACTTCTGATTAATACTGGTCCTCTTGTCGTGTTTCACGTGAATATGCTTATTTTATCCTTTTTCTCTCTTCTGTTAATCCAAAAATGTCATGATACTCTCCTAACATGGAGATAAAATTGTTATTTGTGATAGTCTAATTTATGCCATTTTGTTGCCGGCACTTGCTGCAGAACCTTTTATTTGTTTAACTACCTGCCACCATGGCCATTGCAGCAGTTTGGTACTCGAGTTGAACTTTTATTATATTAGCCATTTTGATCTAAAAACTAAGTCAAATGTTTTCCATTTTTCATAGTAGTAACAGCAATAGGGTGCCTGCCACTTGGCAACTATTTCGAGTAATGGGAACTCAAGAAGTTGTTTGAATTCATTGAATTCTTGTCCAAACCTACCGAAAGTTGGTTGAAAACCACAATGATCAGCATCTTCTTGAATTGAAAAGATTGAAAACTAAATTCCAGCAGATAAACTTCCCATAAAACCATAATATTGAATATAACCATAAATTGAACTCAATACAGGGCTTGGTCATGTGAAAGCAGTCATACTACTTCCACTTATCAAAAATGAAAGAAAAGAAAGCAGTTGTACCATCTTTTCATGTATCGGTCATATCCTATTCCCATCTTTTCCTTCTTAACAATCTCTAGCAATTCTGATACAGGAATGCTTTCTTTTTCTCATAAGTTGGTGTAGTAGTCAAAACATGCTGAATACATACGTAGGTGTATGGAGTGGAGATCAATTGTTTGAATTGTTCGGAACTGTTTGCTTTTATTATCTTTACTGCTCTAAACTTTTGTGATTATCTCCAGGCAATTCCCTCATTTGGTTCAGACGTGCAGAAAATTGCATTGGAAGTTCTTGATGCTTTAATACGATTATGTAAGGTATATTCCCATGGCATAAACTGGGATTCTTACCTTAAGATGATGGAGGAAGAGAGAAAAGTTGTGGATAATGAAGAGGCTGAAAGTGCAGATCATGTTAACAAGATAATGAAATTTACGGTTGAGAAGTTGTGTGAGTTGGGCATCCTTGCAGCTAATGATGGAGGAAATCTTGTGAGCTTAATTAATTTGTCATGGAAAGGTGTAGTTAACTTACTTCAGCTTGGCAAGGGTGC
This sequence comes from Datura stramonium, assembly GCA_018107945.1. Lineage (NCBI taxonomy): Eukaryota > Viridiplantae > Streptophyta > Magnoliopsida > Solanales > Solanaceae > Datura > Datura stramonium. Next base: position 346,306 of record JACEIK010000652.1, read on the forward strand.
TTTGGCTGTAAAGTTGAATGTAGGAGACATTATTCTGACTCTTATTTCTCTGGCTAATGGATCTTTGAGATGTGCGGCTGAGACTTGGTCATCCCCATTGAAAGAAACAGTTTCTGCAACAGAAGCTAGAAGAGTGTTTCTTCCGGTCAAGTTTTACCTGATTAATGCTGTACGAATTATCTCTCAGTACCCATCCGAGGCATTGTATGTGTTCAAAGATATAATATTATCTGTCATAATGATCTCAACCTTTAGAATATTCCTCATTAAAGATGAGCTGCTCAAATTTGCCGGTGACGCAATTTCAGAAATCCTGGAGCCAACATCCTTTCATATGCTTAACTCTTTCCTTAATTCAGCTCAAGTGAAATCAGAGCAGAAGTTTCAAATTTTGGACTGGTTGTTTGGTGATGAAACGGATTTAGATAATGTTCGTGTAGGGTGCAGTGTTAATGAAGCTAGTGGAATGAGTGCAATATTTTCTGTAAGTTCTGGTACTATGCAGGGTGCAAAGGTACTGTTTATTGGCCGAGTAGCACTGTTTGCTAATCTTCTGAAAAACTCACCTGATATTGAAGATGATGCAAGACTAGGGATGGCTAGAAAACTTGGATGGTTATTGTGCATCTTTACTGATGAAGAAATCTATTCTTCCATTCTTGTCTTGGAACTTCCTACAAAGTCTCGTACTAGTCAAAAACAAGAATATAATGAGCCCCTGTTCCATTTCATAATCAATGCCTTGAAAACCTTCATGATAGTTACCTCTTCGAGTCAAGCTTGGTGTGAAATAGAGTCTTTCCTTCTTGAAAACTTTTTTCATCCTCACTTTCTTTGTCGTGAGATTGTTACTGAACTTTGGTGCTTTATCTCACGTCACGCTGACAAAGTTGTGGTAGATGACATTATTGAAAAGTTCTGCTCATTAATGAAGTACACAGAAGCTCCTGATGTTGCACTAAATCCTGATAGTCTGGTCAGAAAAATGGCGAGATTTCTCTGTGTGCTGGTTACATGTGGTCCAAATTCTATGATAGATAAAGTTTATAATACAGTTATTAGATATAACACATCACACTATTCATCAATTACTTACTTAGCCCTGCTTATGGAGGGATTCCCACTAAATTCACTTTCAGATAAATTGAGAAGTGAGGCAAAGCAACAAATTGTAACTCAATATTTTGACTTCCTTGAGAGTTTTGATGGTAAACTACTGAGAGAAGGCGGTTCTGCTGTTTATGGTGCTCCAGTTTTTGCTATTTCTGCCGCTCTGCAGTTTCGGTATGTGATCAGCTCCTTTTGCATGAATTGGCTCCTCAAACTTAGTTGGCTAGCCACAAATGTCAATTCTTGTTAAACAAGCATGGAATGTTGAAATTGGTTTTAAGCTTATTGTGGAACAATACTTTAACTATTTAAACTTTTTCTTATTACCTGCACTCAATGATAAAATAAAAAACTAAGAAAGTTGGTGTTTTTGTAATAAAGCAAATGGCTAACAAAGTATTTTGTTGGCCTCTGCTTTATAATTGTAATAAATGTAAATATTACGAGATATTATCTATGCTTTTACTATTGATAAGTTCAAGTTACCAACTTAGATTCCCTATGTTCCATTTTTCGTTTTTTCTTGTTGCAGCCTAATCAGCATATCAGATACTGAGATGATGAAGACTATAAAGTTCCTTGTTTCTATTATTCACAAGTACAGAGATTGTTCAGACATCAAAATAAAGGATAAATACCGCAGGCTTCTTAGTGAGACACTAGGAATCATTTCTAACATGAAGCATTTGTATAGTTCCAATGAGATGGAAGAAGTCATTTTGGCCCTTCAGAACCTCTTCATCTCTGGACCAGCATTATTAGATGGAAAATCATTTCAATGCAAACCAAACTTGTCATCATTTATGGCTGGCCTTGGTCACATTGAATTGGAAGACCAAGAGGACAATGCAGTGAGTTCAGCTGTGTGGGAGCTGTATCACATGTTGCTTAGAGAGCGACACTGGGCACTTGCTCACCTCGCTATCACAGCCTTTGGATATTTTGCTGCCCGCACTACTTGTAATCACCTCTGGAGATATGTGCCTCAAGATGCAGCTCTTTCGTTTGATCTGGAAACTGGAAAAGAAGCTGATGAGGAGAGATTTATGTCTGAACTGAAAGCATTTCTTGAGAAGGAAAGAGCAATTCTAAAGATAAAACCTTGTCCGAACATGGTTAACATGTTTGCTATAGATGGTCAAATTCTGAAAGAGACCTTTAAAAAGATAAAAGATGTTGATCCGAAGCTTATGGTCTGTGAGTCCATGGAGGTTGACATTGAAAAGCAACCCAATAGAAAAAGAAAATTTCCTGACAGAGTTACCAAAGGAGTGGAATTACTGAGAGATGGCGTGAAGGTTATGGGTGATGCCCTTTCTGAGTGGCAGCATAACCAGTTCGACTCCGCTGATATTAGAGACAAGTTCTTGACTCACTTCTCTCACCTGGAAGATGTGGTTACCCACTTGGTGAGTCTAGCTGACAGTGGCTAACTTCTACTGGAATATTTCACTTCTGCACGACTGATGCAAATCATAATCAGGTATTTGCATTGGACTTAATCTGTTATGGATAAAGGTGCATCTCTAATATTGTCTATATTTCTCTTAAGTTCAGTTTTGGGTGAACTCAGGATAAGCACCTTATGGTTTTCTTAGTACTTGTATTTTACATATAAGTGAAGCAAGTTCAGAATTGACGTAGTTATACTTTTCTAATATGTCGACAGAGCAAACTCAAACAGAAGTACCTGTACACTGTTGGAGAAAAGAAATGCTATTTTGGTAAACATCTTGAAATTTCTTGACTGTATATGGAGGTTGAAAGATTTTCCTGAGAATATTTTTTCCAGTTATTGATATCGCGACAAATCTTTTGCCATAGCAAACAGTGCACATTTGTTAAGTTTGTCAGTGAGATCATTGTTATTCTTATTCCATTGTCCTTGAAAAACTTTGTAAGACCAACAAAGTCCCCAGCATTGCTAATCAAATAACTAGAATCAATTCGCTGAATATGTTGCAATTGATTGAAACACTACTTTGATATGAAAAAAGGAAAAAAGAATGGGTCTTTTTTTCTAGTTGGAAGGCAATGCCTTTTAACTCCAGAGGTGGATTTTGTTCGAGTATCTCTGGTATTTGTTCAATGAGTTTGTGTAGGCCTTAGATATTTATCATTTCTAGTGCAATTTAACATTTCAGTAAATAATGTCTTTTTTTTAACATATAATTAGAGATCTTGAAATTCATGCAATACATCCAAGGAGAAACTGCAAAATATTATTCACCAATGGAACAAACAAGTAATTTGAGATTAATTTCCTATTTTCCTTGTTCTTCTTGCCACTCGTAGAGCCTAAGCAGGAGGAATGCTCCATTCTCATTGATCTGCCAAGTGCACCTTTTGTTAGCACACCTACTCTTATCCCTCTGGTAATCAAACAGAACAAAATTATCCCCATAAAATTTACCAGCTTCATAATCCGCGAAGCATGACAATACATAATTACCACCTCGTCTCGGGAGGTCAACTTCGACTGTGAAAGTTTCATGTGTGCCCTGTGTTAGTGTAACTGGTACATATTGGAACCCATTTAAGTTACACTCCAAGTGTAACTTGTTTTGGATGGATATCGAATCATAGATCTCGATAGTGTATGTTTCTGGTGCAGGAGCTACAAATGAACAAGTGATGAACAAAAAAAACAGAACAAGGATTGGAATGTGTAGTACTACTATAGACGAAGCCATTTGTTCTTATTGTTTTTTCTTGTTCATTCTTTCGGATTTTACTATGTCCTTTATATATATGTATAGCAGATTGCACTTTCTTGTTGTCAATCCTTTTAATGATTTAGTTTCTATGAATTTACCAGTGTCAAATTTGAGAGGGATATTTGTGTTCCCTTCCAAATTAGGGAAAGTTTGATTATGAATATTTTATATTATTGCTTTGAATGAGAGTGGAATATCAAGGTCCAAGATTCTCATTTAATTTTTTTCTTTTCTATTTTAGCAAAGTAAGTTTACTGGATTTCCTTTTATTAGATTACACTTCGTTCTCGATTTTTTTAGTCACAAAGTTTCCGTTATTTAATATTGGTGTGTTAAGTGTTTCAATTAAAAATAAAGGCATCACAATCTTACGTCCAAATTATTACAGTGTGATCATAAATATCAATTTGGATTGTATAGTTATCACAAAATATGTATTTAGAATATGACTTAATTACAGATTGTATAGTTATCAGAATATATGCTCCTTTTGAGAATATTTATCATAGTTAAAAATGATTTAATGAAGTAAAATGATATATTAAGAACGATAAAATAAATTTTGGATCCGCCTCCAGAGGACAGTGTATTTGCACTTGGGACGGGGTGCCTTTGTGAGTTGGGTAAGTTGAGCCAATGTATTATCAAAAGTTATGGCAAATGATGGCCAAAACACTTTGTACAAGTAACACACAAGTCACAATAGGTCACAATTAGCTTTGCAAAAGCTAATACATTTCTTCAAGCAAGAGAAAAAAGAGAGTACATTTTCGATCTTGGAACATCGAAAAAATTTCTGCAGTTGTGATATAATGCGAGTAAGGTACTCTTGATTTAGCTATAAGGATGGAGCAGTATGGAACAATAGTAATATGTGAACAAAATCGAACGTACTAGCGAATCTAGATAAAACTAGATTGTAGTCTAGCCCATTGATCAACTAAGTTGTTCAACTTAGCACTAACTGTTGTCATCTCCAAGTGTTTATCTTTGGTTCTACCAGCTTTCTCCTCTGCCAAAGAAACCCAGTGCTTTGTCTGCTTGAATTTTACATGTCTCTGTTCAGCTACCCATGCCTTCTCTTTCTGCACTGCCTTCAGTTGTGTGATCAATTCCTTCTCCTTTTGTTCGAGTTCTTTGTATGTAGCCTTGAGAGACTCTTCCTCTTTGACTGAAGTCTCTGCCAGGTTTCTAGTTACCTCTAATTCGGAGAAGAACTTTTGATTGTGCATTTGGGACCGAGAATACTCTCTCCAGCTATGCACGAGTGTTGGAAAATCGAACTTCAGTTCGATTATCCTTTTGGCTTGTTCATCACCTGGAAACAAAGAGAGGTTGTCAGCTAGGATGGACAATGTTCCTGTCATGGAAGTTTCATTCTCAGGGTCAATGAGATCTTTTAGAGGCAACCGAATCAATGTGTCAAAGAGTATCTTTGCCTTCTGTTCAGCGTCTTTGTTGCTGGCCGGTGAGCTCAATTGATGTTTCGACGTTGATTCAAGAAAAGGTTGAACTCCTGGGCGTGCAGAATAATCCATGTCATCCGCAACATGGCCCTGATGGAAAATTAGAGAATCAAGTTAGTATACAACAAGCTATTCTTGAAGTAAAATAGGCATTTATATAAGAAAATCTCATACGCGGTCATTCAGGTTTGTGCTCATTGCCTAAAAGTCTTATTATTTGTTTGTTACATAAAAATCATCTTACTTTGCTCCATTAATCACAAAAGTAACTCTTGATTGGATTTTGTGAAAGTCCTTGAAATGTGATATAAAATGACAAAATGGTCACTTGTGTTTGGTGGTAGGTTAAAAATGGGCCTTTATTAAGTATACTCCTAGTAGTTTTGATCCTCTACATTTGCCAAAAGTGGGGATTTAACAAACTCTGTCTACTAGATTTAATGGAATAAGAAAGTTGAATGGATTTGAACAAGAAAGGTTGAACATGCTTACCGTGATGGACATTGAATTGAGATTGGAATCCTCATTGAAGCCTTCACTAGTCCCAGATGCATTGCACTTAGAAGCAGCAGAGAGGACACACTTGCCTCTCTTTCTTTTGGCAGATGGCCAACGGCAAATTCCATGAATTCTGCATATTCGCTTAAATGTAGAGACGCTAACTGAAAGGACCAACAGTTTTAGATAGAAAGATATTATCAGTATAAGAAAAGCTTAGTATTCACTAGAAAAATTGCAATTCTGACAATAGAAGAAATGCGCGATCAATGGAACTTAGAGCTTACCTCGAAGACTTTCTGCAGCCTCTTTGCGTTTTTTACCAAACTGCTGTTCAATGTCTTGTAAACGAATCGTTCCAGCTGCACTCGATGTTGTACTTGACGTGTTTTGATAGTTTGGTTGAGCGTCTATAATAACTTTTCGATTTTCACAACTAGCATTGGCTCCGTGCTCAAGTCTTTGGGATGAATCTAGATACGGAGACAAGTCAGAATGTTGTTGCTGCAAACAACATGTAAACTTTTGAGACAACTTTCAGTTTCTTAAATGTAATTTAGACAAGAAGAAAGAATAAACAAACACACAAACAGACAATTCTGCTGTTACATGACTCCGTATCAAAGAAATTTCATGGTAAATAAGCACATCTACATAAAGAATAGAGGAAGAATGTGGAGGTGTAAACATCCTACTACCTGCACAGTAACGCTCTTAAACTTCAAATCTTGAATCTACCTCTGAATCAACATTTGTGTCAACCAAACTTATGATTTCTATACTAGACTTAGATAAAAGCAAATCAAGACCTACCGTCTTTATAGATATGTGTTGCCAATGCCAACTAGGGCGGAAGCTAGAGGGGCGGAAGGGGATTCACGGAACTTCCTTACTCAGAAATATCACACTATATATACAAAGTCATTTTTTTTCTAACCCCTCGGTGAAAATACTGTCTCCGCCGCTAATACCAAACATTCTATATTAGAAAGAAATAAAATAGTTAGCAAAAATATATATAAAGAGTAGAATGTCTACTTACACTGTGAATTCTTTCAGAAGCAGAATATCCAAGGCAATCAATGGCAGCAGGAAATAATAGCCAATTTTGGGCAGTCTGTGGATGAAATCAGAGCAAATTGCAACTCTCAAAGAAGAATCTGACAAACACTTTTAACAGTCTCACAAGAAGAAAGATTCAACTGCAACATTTCATCAACTCTGCCAACTGTTTGATAAATAGGTCCTCTTTCATCAGATTGCAAGATAATGTTCATCAAAAAATAAGCACAGATCTCACTCATGGGATGCAGAAATTATTTGGTCAGAAATTGAGCTTTCTCTGTCACTGAAAAAAATAAATATATAGTATAGGTAAAAAAAAAATGATTTCATATAATATAATCTTGAAATATACCTCTTTTGACAAACTAAAAAATTAAATAGTATAGTAAAAGAAAATGATACCTTGTGAGTGGAGAATGCTACACTGATTAGTATGAACAATTTGGCTTGAAATATTGTCAAAATTGATCAATATATCCCAACAAGTAGATACTGGAATTGGTGATAGAGACCAAATGGAATCCTCCTCTTGATTCATAGTGTTGTTGCCTTGGTTACTCATTTTCTGTCTAAGTTGTACTAATGCCTTTGCTACTATGTCTTCTTATATATAAAAGGGAATATATCGAAGATCCCTTAAATTTATCGAATTATTTTGTTTAGATACTCGAATTACTATACGTTTTGATTGAGTGCCTAAACACTTGATAAAATGTTTCTTAGACACTTGTGGCTCAAATTTGGACAAGTTTCCACGCCTGTTCCAATTGAGGTTGATGTGTGTGAATAAAGAAAGTGACATATTTTGTGGTTAACTTAACTACGTAATAAATATTTGAGAACACACGAAATCTTTTTCAAAATTTGAACCAAAAAATTTCTAATAGAAACAGTTATCATATTTTCAGATGCTCAATCAAAAAACGCCATAGTTCGAATGTCTAAATAGATTGACAATATATGTTATGCCCTTCCTTTAATAAAAAGAAAAGTAAAAACACCAACCACAAACATACAAATACAAAAAAAAAAAGAAATAATAAAAAATTCCACCCTTTAAGAGGCCACTAGTAAATTTATTTTGGAGCCGTTAACAATGTAGGGACTAGCTCTACATGAAGAAAGCAAAAAGTTTTTTGACCATTTGCTTTTGGATATAAACATTTTATTTTTCATTTGCCAATTTTCTTGTACATGTGAATAGACAATTTACCCTAACTTTCTAAAATATGGTACAAGAAAATAATACACAAATTAATATCACCTACATAAAATGAAAAGATATATACACTCAATAGGAAAGAAGTGATGAATGGTGTGAATTTAGGGGTGTCATTTGGGTCGGATCAGCCCATGTCCAACTCAAAGGTAGAGCCAGTGAGCGGTGAGGATGGAGGCTACGAGGGCAGAATGAGGATGGAGTGTGTTGGAGGATAGAAAGGAGATAATTAATATGGAGCGACGTTACTTGTGGGACTTATTTTTTTCTATTTCTACTAAAAAAAGACATTTTTCTAACGATAAAAGGTGAAAAACACACTTAAAGTATTATGGTTTTCTAAATTTCATGTTTGAACTATCAGATGTTCACTTTTCCTACATAAACTATCACTAAATGTTTATCGAAACATGCCTTAATTAACTGATATTAATTCAGATAGAAAAAGTGAACAACTGATATTTTAAATATAAAACTCAAAAAATCATGATACTTTAAATATATTTTTCACTGCTCCTTCTTTTCCTAAACCAACTAAACATAAGAAATGTTTTCCCCCATATCAAACACACCCTTAATCTTCACTTCACTATGAAAAACAATTGAATAAAAAGAAAAGTAATTGAGTAAAAAAAGAACACCCACCACAAACATGCAAACAAACAAAGAAAAAAAAATCCTTTAATTTTGACAAGACCACTCACAAATTTATTTTAGAGCCGTTAACAAGGTAGGGACTAGATTGTCAACAATGTAGGGACTAGATTGTCTGTTGACAACTCTACTCCTATCATTTAGAGACCAAAATATCTTTTTAGATTTTAGAAGAGAAAAAGTTTGAGAACAATTTGATGAATCAATCAAGATTCTGATATTTTTAGGTAAATATGATTTCATATTTATTTTTTTGTGTTTGATATGCAAGTAAAAAATATTATCCTAAAAATATTTGTAATATATCTAAGACAAAACTATAAGGATGAAGGTTGAAAG